>QEPC01004060.1:3368875-3385435 GCA_003113815.1 Sphenodon punctatus | reverse complement strand
TTATTATTATTATTATTATTATTATTATTATTATTATAATTATTAAATCACTGTTCATGTGCAAAATGGCCACAGGACCATTCTGCACATGTGTCCTTTTGAAAATGGTGACAGCGGCATCGCTGTCATTTTGGAAATGGGCAGCTGGCCTGCATATGGTTGTCCACACATAATTAATAGTTAGTAATTAATAATTAATAAACAATAAAATGATACATAATAATCAATAATTTATCATTAATAATAAACATTGATAATCAATAATCGATAATTAATAACAATTAAAAATTGGTAATTAATAATTAATATAATATTTCTGCCAATTGGTACAGCTGAAACCATCACCTGCCAAAACAAACCTGTTGAATCTGAACAGTTGGACAAGACACGAACAAACCGAGTAAGGAATAATACCCGTCGGCTCTTCAATCAATCACCCATTTTTGCAAGTTTGGTTCATCCGAGTTTTTTTGGTTCATTCACTTTGGTAATTTCCAGTTTTTATCATTCATTTCCCATCAAATCATTTACATTGCTCATGGAAAAATGAATAGAAATCCAGAAATGAACAAAATAAACAAAATAAAGGAACCAAACAAACCAAAATAGTAAAAAATCAGTTGCTCAAATGTTTTTATAAATATCATTGGGGTTGTCTTAACCCACTCAAAATGTTTTAAAAATACTAAACCACCACCATGAGCGGTTGTTCTGCTGCTCATTTTACCTCTCGATATTGTAAGCATGGGTATTTTAAAATGTGACATGCTAGGCGCCGTCATGTTTTGTTTCTATCCAGGGTGAGGACTCTCACTCTGGGCAGGATCTGAGTCCGCCACCCAGCAGACATGCCGGAGGCCAGGGTTGAGGAAGGGGCGGAGATAGGGCGGGGGCAATATGTGGATATGGTCTGCACTGCCTCATCCCCCGCTCTGCTGAGCACGGCCCCATCCCCCGCCTCCTCCCTGGCGGGTAGGTGTGGCAGCCTATGAAGTCATCATACCCATCCAGGAATGCTCTGGCCACCGGTTGGAGTTAAGTAGAGTGGGTTAACCTACATGTTGGCCTACTCTACCCTGATCCGGGAATGGCTTTCCCAGACTGTGGCAGGGCTTACTCTGGGTTGTGAATTGGCAGGGAGCCCAGTGCACAACCTGGAGACAATCCTGCCACGGTCCAGGGATAAGTCTGCTCCTGCCCACAGTAACATCTGGCAGGTGGAAGCACACATGACACCACCATGGGTGGCCAGAAATATCCCATGTCATATTATACAAATCTGGGCCTATTGTCACATTCTGTGGAATCTCTGCTTCAGCCTCTTAGCCACCACGCTAATTTATTAATCCTGGCTATTTGCAGTGAGAAAGATGCTTGTTTGCTGTTTGCTGTTGGTTTTGTTTGTTTTTGTTTCTGATTTCTATTTCCCCACAGAAAAAAAGCCTGGAGCTCTCTTCCCTGTCTCAGCACATCTTCCCATATGGAAGTATTGTCAGTCCAAGAACAGTATCGGCTGCTCATGATAGAGTCTAAATCTCTCCTTTTTGCCTTGTTGTTTTTTAATTTCCTGCAACGTGAAAACACAAATGATAAACTTTGAGTGGACTTTAGGGGGGTGAAGTAGCATGACACGGAGACACGGAATGATCTTGATCTCTCCATGAGTAATGACTCCATTAATACACCCACAGTCAGAGTGCTTGTCTCTTCAGATGAAGCATACAGCCGAGCTAGCCTGAGGTACTGCAACTTGGCATTTACTTGTTCTGGATGGAGTTGTTTTAATGTTCAGTTTACATATGGGGGAGGGGGTTGGCACCTCCTCCTTCTGGACCCAACACGAGACCCACAAATGGAAAAAGAAAAGGATTTTACATTGAAAAGCTAAAACTGTTTAAGTTGCTGCTGACTTATCGCAGCAGCTGAATAGCACATCCTAAAGGAAGTGATATTTTCTTTCTCTCCTTGTTACACAAGAGGGCTCATGTGTAAAAAACTTGAGAATTTTTGGGAGCAGATTCTGACCCCATTTATACAACAGCCGACTTGAAGTAAACCCCACAGGTGCCAGTTGAGTTCCTAGATGCAAGGGAGATCAGAGTCAGATTCTTTCGGCTGTTCTTGTTCTCATGTAATAGACGCTGCACCCAGTTTCTTTGCTGCTGTCAGTGCATATGAGTTTACTCTCTCAACATAAAATGCCATCCTACCTCGCTGAGCTTTAAAGACCCAGTAACTTAAAAGTGTGAGTTTACGCTCCTGGGAACACTTAATTTTCCCATCAGGAAAATAAAATGTCAGCGAGGCCTAACTGGACACAAGAGCATCTCAAATGGAGGGAAACGGAGTTTAAGATTCCCTGAAGGATGCTAGTAACATTTGTGAACATGCCATGTGTCTAAAATAGATTCCCCCCCTGGCCTTCACTACACCCACTTCCAGCCTTTTCTTAAAGAAGCAATGACTAGATGCTGCCTAATAAAGGCAGGCTGGCCATGTACTTTCCTTGTTGAGTCTGGGCATTAGTGTTAAGGACGGTTTGATGAAAATTTTTCATTGAAATAAAAATATCAAAAGAAGTGAATTTCAAATAAGTCAAAATATAATTTCCCATATCTAGACACCTCATGGGTTCATAAAGCATGTCTGGATTGTTTAAAGAAGAAAAGGACAGACCGTATGACCAGATTATAGAAAAGATGGGAATTTTTAGTGGAGATTATATTTATAGGGGCAATGTCTGTTGACGAGAATACACAAACTTTCAGACAACAAAAGGCAAGCAATAAAAAAGTCAGAACTATGGACTGAGCAATTCCAGGGAAAGTGTATCATATGTGTGTGTGCACATATGGATGTATAAATATAAAGAATGTGGATTTATATAGATTTTTATCTCACCCTATCCTATGAGGCTCAGGGCAGCTCACATAATAAAAATATAAAATACCATCCACCCCCACAAATACTAATAATATACCTCCCAGCCTCAATTTTCCCCTGCCCATTCAATGCCTGGCCAAATAAATAGGTCTTACGCTGCCTCCAGAAGATGGTCAAACTAGGGCTTAGGTGGTCGGGGGGGGGGACACGTTGTTTTTGTTATAGCAATAATAACAATGAAAATTGTCATTTTCATTATCATTATTGCAATAACAAAAACAACAAAAGTAATAAAATCAGTAATGGTAACGAAAGTCGTTATTGATTTACTAATTCCCTAGTAGCCCGGCAGATATTGTTTGGAGGAAAATGTGGCGAGGGAAGGAGGGAGCAGACATCTCGGAGCCAGAAAGAGTGCTGTACTCTTGAACTGGACCTGTGATGGGAGGGGATGTAATGGTGGGTGGATGTAATCGCTGGCCAATGAGCAATACAAGTAGATCCCAGGCAGTTGAATGGCACCCTGTGATTGCTCGGTGCCCCCTGCCTCTGTGTTAGCTAGTGATCTGTCAGGGGGCATTTGCAGAATCTGCTGGTACTTGCAAAAAAAATCCTTCCATATATATCCCTACCACTTTACCTTTCCAATCCTTATTCCTTACCCTTACATTCTACCTTTTTCCTTCCCCTGCCTATCTCCCCCTGTACATAGATGGATGGATGGATGGATGGATAGATAGGGGTAGTATTACATATGGTTTTTGAGTTTTTGAGTTATATATATATATATATATATAAACAGATATTGTGTGTATACCAATACCAACAGAGATACCAAAAGCAAAATCTTGGTTTGAAATTGATACCAATAATGACAATGAAAATGAAAAATGACATTTCGTTATTAACAAAAACTAAAATGGCAGCATTTTAATAGCAAAAATTATAATGAAAAATGAGCTGGGTCCCTGGTGCACATTCTATTAGGTGAACTTCCAAGGGACGGGAGTTCTACAGCTGTGGGTCAGCCAATAAGAACGCTTCTCTGTGTGTCCAGGATGTATCAACCTCGGGCATGGATAACTGAAAGTTGGTTGACCTCACTATGACACATGAAACGGAAAGAAGAAAGCCACCCCTAAGTACCACAAGGCAACAAGCGACAATTTAACTCCCACTTTTGAAGCATGAGTTTATACAAGCCTCTTCTGAAGCTTTAGAATTCAGGCTGGGGAAGCTCAGCATCTTCCTGTCATTTTGTCTTTTCCTTTTCAAGCTTGCCACCCCAAGGCACATTGTTAGCAAAGCTCACAAAAAAAAATAATGTAATTTCATCTTGTTTGTACCAGTCAGGAAATATAAAGGTTACAGAACAGGCAGATGTTCCTTTCCCCCCCTACCCTATGTTAAGTGCTATCTTCAAATCTGTGCTCTGTGGCATAAAAACACAACCTGCTAAATACAAGCAAACAAACAAAAACGGGATCTGACCTCCCAGTAGGATGTTGAAGTTATTTATTTGTCACTGTTTCCCAGAACATGAATTTGGGGTTGATTGAACCTCAGCCATAGGGGATGCATATGCAAGGGGCTAATAAGTCTTTGCCCCCTGGCAGTGCTCTCTGAGTAATTTCAGATGTGACGAATCCGATACCACGGTCAACCACAGTGAACCATAGTCAATCCCGCAGTGCGGCCAAAGGGCCATGAACATCTGATCAGCAGCATCCAGATGTTCACCACGGTCAATTACCCAGAGGGGCCAAAGTCAACCACACTTCCAGAGGTCGGGACGGGACCATCCCCAGAAGCATAGTGAAAGCAATTCCCACTGGGAAACCACCAAAAGTAACGACTGAACGCCAACCACCAGGCGGAATCAAAATGATTTCCAGCTGTGGTGAGAGCATGCAGCGTTGCTGCCAGCAAAGCACAACACACAGACCGGGGAGGGAGATTTAAAGGGTAGGGATGTGTGAACAGAACCGAGTTTGGAAATTCGGTTCGGTTCGAAAATTGAGTTCGGTTCAAAAGTTCGGTTTGGTCGACCGAACTATTTGAGTTCGGTTGAATTCCAAACTTCTGAATCAAGTTCGTACATTCAAAACTGGGTTTTTTGGCCTTCCGAACTGGTTAAAATTCGACTGAACAGTTCAGCCGAATTCTAGTTCGGTTCTAAAATTCGGTTCGGTCGACCAAACTATTCAAGTTCAGTCCGAACTCAGAACATCCGAACCGCGTTCACACATCCCTATTAAAGGGCACACAGCAGCAGGGGAACATGGCGGGACAGAGAAAGATAGAAAAGAGAGGAGAGCGGAGGGCGAGTGAGGTGGGGGGGGAGGGTACAGGGTGCACTGTATATCCAATAAACACGAGGTGTAGCTACAACAACAGCTCTATAGACTGCTTCATGGTAACAAGAAGGGGGCAGGGGATCGGATCGGCTGCGGGCCGGTGTGTGCCTGCAGACGCCGCCCCCCCCCCGGGTGCACCTGAGCTCCCGTCAGTGCGGTCCGCAGCTGGTTTCCTGTTGTCATCCCCTCCCTGCTATCAGTGCTTGCTGGACATGTTGTGTGCTCGGTTCCTGCAGCTGTTCTGGGTCCACTCCCCATGCATCGCTCCCTAGCCATGCTTTGCTGCGGCTTGTGGCCTTATTGTGTGTCCTTGGAGTTTCCCTGCTTCCCTCCCCAGCCCACATGGGATCGTGGGGCCCCTCTTTTCTTGCTGCTCAGACCATCTTCCTGCTGGACCATGGCCGTCTGTGCTGCCACGGGGCTCCCGCACCCCAGTTCACATGGCACCCCTCCATAGCTGGACCATCCTGGAGACCATGACCCTAGCTGACCTGTTGCAGTCCCTGTCCATTCAACTGCTCCTTTGCTGCCTGGATACACTCTCTGGTGCCTATGCGAGTCTGAGCTTGGGTCTTCAGTACTATGACTATGAGGCCGGTGCTCGTAATTGCTGGCTGTATGCGGAGGTGCTGGGTCTCTGTCCCTTTCCCAATGGGCACATTCTGGAGATAGGTGTTTGCATGTGGCGTTGTCCACAGCGGAGACCGTGTCCGCTCTCTTGGTCTTTGGCCTGGCTGGGTTCATGAGCTATCTGGAGGAGGGGGGCCATGCCCTGGCTGTTTCCTTCTTCAGATGCATACACAGAGACCATGGCTACCAGCGGTTGTGTGGGGCGGTGTATTACCACCTGTTGGAGCTTGGGCACTTGCCATGGCCCCCAGCTGCTGACTATACTTTGTTGGGGCCCACTGAACCGAAGTTGGTGGCACTGGCTGCTGTGTGGTCCCCTGCTGTGTGGTCCCCTCCCACGCCTGCCTGGATCCATTTGAGGCCTACTACCTTGTTGCCCACCACATGGTGGGGTTGAAATACCACCGAGGCATGCTTCAGTGGCCCCACTACGTACCTCTAGTGGGCCAACCAGTCCCAGTCCCCTTTGTGACCCTATGCAGCTGGATGTGAGGCCCTTTGTGCCTTCGGTGTCATGAATGACAGCGCCAACGTGTGCTCCCTGCACCTCCCTGCCAGCTCGGGCCACTAGCCACTCGCTCTATGCCTTTCTGGCCTCACGGCTGTTGTGGCTGGGTCACTTGACTCCGTTCCACTCGCCTGTGTCACTGTGCCCCCTCCATGGGCACCCCTTGTCTTTCGCTGCCTGTGGTGTGCCTGGGCCCCCCTTTGGCTGGTTCTTGCTGCCTTTGACCTCTCCTGGCTCTCCCTGTGGTGTACCCCTCCCTTGCATGGCTGCCCGCTCACCTGTGTCCATGCCTGGCCCCCACCCCGCCCCCGGGTTCCTCCGTGACTGTGCAGGACTTGGGGCCACTGGACAGAACGTCCTAGCTTCCTCTGTGGGGGGTGGTGGTGGTGCATGTGTTTCCCACAGGCTCCTGATTGCCTCCATCCCCAGCCATGCTTCTGTATCAGTGAGGGGAATCCTTGATGTTTGGACCTGCTTCGGACCGCTCCGGTGCCTTTCCCAGCTTGTGTGCCCTCCCCCTGTGACATTGCTCCATCCCTGTGGGGACCCCTGTGACTTGGGCTGTCTGTGTTACTGTTGGGTGGCCCGTGCTGCCTGTGCTGTCAGTGGGGTTCTGGGTGCCATTCACCATGTCCTGGCCTGTTCCCGGCCTGGTCCCCTCCACTTCCTTGGCCCAGGGATCCCCCTTCCCCCTGTGTCCATGGTGCTGTGTGTGTTGACCTTCCCGGTGTGCTCCCCCCTTCCTTCCTTTCCCAGTTGGGTGGGTTTGTGCCTGGGCACGTGTGTATGGTCTGTGTTCTGCTGTGTCCTTAACTTCCCTTGTGCCTGTTGTGTGTGCCACCTCTGCCGCTCTCCTCCCTCCTCCCCCTCCCTTCCCATTTCCCTTGTGTGGACGTTGCCTTCTGGCACTTTTGGCTTCCTTTGCCCTCAGACGGCCATGTCTTCCTCCCATCCCACCTCGGTGTCTTCTCGGTGTTCTGGCCATGGTCCGGAATTGGCGCAATGTCTGTTGCATTGCCCTGGGGCATGGTCCATCCGTCCGTTTCTGCTCCTGTCACGTCTGTTTGGAACTTTCCTGGACCATGGGAGGGGGGTTAGCCGGATCGCCACAGTTGGGAATCCACTGTGGTGACGCGGGAGCGTGTAACATCTGAAATTACCCTCTGTCTCCCTCTCCCTCCCACACCCACCCTTTCTCCCCTACTCTCCCCTACTTTCATATTTCTCAACCATCCTCCAATTTTTGGCATTACTGCCCCATGCTGATACAACGTTCTGCACCACTACCCCACTGGCTGTTGGTGTCCTGGAGGAACTAAAGATGAAATAAAAATGTGCAAAACTAGGCATACTTGCTGAATTAATGGTATTTGAATTTTACGGTATCAAAATTTTGAGGTACTATTCAATACCCGAAATGCTGTCTGTCTGCGTATCCCAAATACTATTTTTGTACCAGTTTTATTATTTCCAGTAGGGCTGCATCAAATAGGTGCACCAAGTACTCACGAGGATTTCAAGGTTTTGAGTACTGGGACCAAGTCCTCAGTCATCACTCAGAACGTTTTCTGAGGACTCGGGCGTTTTCTGAGGACTTCCTCTGGACCGGGTAAGCTTTTTTAAAAAAAAATTGTATACTCAGAAGGGCAAAATGACCTCTTCTGAGCATGCTCAGAACTTTCAAAGATGGCACTGCAAGTGTCAGCATCCTGAGAGTGCCATATTGGATGTGACCATTTGGCCCTTCTGAGCATGCCCAGCTTTTTTATTTTTTTCAAACTTACCCAGTCTGGAGGAAGCTAGGCATCACCAGAGCCCCTCTGGAGGGTGAGTACTCTGTTCCTCAACCCCCGCTAGCCCCCACCCCCTTAGCACCCTACCCTTGAGCCCCCACTAGTCCCTGCCTCCCCCTTTCCTTGCCTGTGCTGGTCTATTCTCTTCCTGGTCTGCAGGGGCCAGGGAAGGGGGAATCAGAGGCTTAGCACTGGCCTCCAGCCCCATTCCCTGTACTCATCTGAGGACTTTTCAAGTTCCAAAATTTTTGAGGCCATTCCTAGAAACGCTGAAACTCAAAAACTGAGTTGAGTACCTCAATCCTCTAGGTTTTCTTGGGAAAACTGGGGACCACATTTCAGCACTAATTTCCAGTCCCAAATTCCAGAAACATTTTGGGTTATTTTTTTCAGATTTTCTGGTAATTTTGGGTATCCAAAACCCAGAAAACCCCAAATTCAGTTTTCAGTTACTCCAAGGATGTTCAGGTACCAAGAAAGATACCCAAAACAGTTCCCCAAAACTGTGGGTATTACCTGCAGTTACCAAATCAGGTACCTGTTGCAGCTCTAGATGCAACACGTCAAAGAGAAGAACAAGACAATTTTCTAACATGGACAATAGATTTCTGGGAATTCAGATTTATCGAAATCTTTAGTCTACTTGAAACTTGCTAACAGTCAGAGAAGAGATGACGAACAGAATAAATACTAGGGAAAATACCTGGACCAGAAATTCCATGGTTTATGGATGATCTGGGAGTCAACTTGTGCAGGAGGAGGAAATAAACAGAAACAGGCCTTGGGTAATATAGGGCTTTTTGACTCTTACATTTTCCATGGCTGCTGAGAAGTGAGAGAGTAGATTCTTTGTGTTAGGTTACTGGAAAACCTATTGTCTTTGAAGGGAAAGATTCCTGGGAGGCTTACTGGGCTCAGTGTTAACACCTTATCCAAAATCAAAAGAGCCTGATTTATTTTTATAATCTAGCAAGTTAATTTGGCAGGGATCAGATAAAGGGTTGAAGACAGAAAATGTTCTAGTTGACTTGGTAGAGGTTCGACAGATAAACTACCAAGAAGCAATTTGTTTATACTCACGAGGGTCTGAAGTTTTTAAATTAGAAGTTTTTAGTGAAAGTTTAAGATGTTTTGGAAGTCTATGGAATTGGTTGCAATGGTATCGGGCCTTTCAGCTATATGCTTAAGTTCTGAAAATACTAGGGATGGGACTCGGGTTGTTGGAGTTTTTTCAGATTTGGTTCTCTAAAAATTTTGATTCTTGACTTGGTTTTGGATTCATTTTATTTTCATTGATTTTTTTCTGGGTTTTTTGCATTGAAGAAAAAAACATGAAACAAAATGAATGTTAAAAACTCTAATTGTCCAAACCTGAATTGGGTTTTGGACAATTGCCTCTACTCACGCCGCCTTCAGACAGGCACCCGTGTCCGTGGAAGATGGAAGGGTCCACTTATACGTGTCCTGTCTAAAAACAACCATACCCACAAGGCATCACCGAGGATAGGATGACTCATCAAGTTGCCTATGGAGGTCATAATTAGGGGTGTGCATTTGTTCCATTTTTATTAGTTACTAAAATGAATGAATCCCAATTCATTTTCATAACTAACATTCCAAAAATAGTGAATAAACAAATGGCATATGTTTGCTTTCATTCATTTCCATTTAACAATCAAAAATAATTTAAAAAAATATGTTATTAAAAAACCCTGCACATCCACAACATGGCCAGCAGGATCACTGCCATTTCAGAAAAGAGCAGACAGCCATTTTCTGCATGCACAGTGAATGCTTTTTTAAAAATATTTTTTAATATTTAATTAAATGAAAACATCTGAAAACCAATGGATTTTCAAGGAAAACCCTAAAACTAATGTTTTCATCAAATGAACATGAAAACTAAAATGAGAATGAATGGGGAGGTTTCTGCACACCCCTAGTCATAATCTCTGTCCTTTCAAAAAAAGGTTTTCAAAAAAAGTGACTGGACGGCCATCTTTTAAGGACGTTGTATGTGTTGTCAATTTTCGCTGAAGCAGTGGGTTTGACAGATGATCCCTGAACTGTTAATGGAAAATTAATCAAGTAGGTTGTGGAGTGTAGCCTCTGACTGTTTGGAGCTGGGAGTGAACAGTAGCTAATGGATCATTCCATTATGACCTGTTGCATACTTCTCCAAGTTGACCAAGAGTGGCAACTGTTAGTGACAGGATATTGGACTTGATGGACTATTAGCACTTCTGACGGTCATAGTTACTTCTAACTTTGGGATCCCATAATCATAGTCCTTCTCTGATTGTGACATTTGTGATGAGTGTAAGCAAGACATGTTAATCATCTTAATAGGTAAAACTTGAAACGGAATGCTCTGTCTGTTTATATCCTAGATTGAAGAAAACAAAAGTTATGATGTTTATTCTATAAGAATCAGACACTTGTATTTGAGACAGTCCAGTTTCTTTTGGAACCTGGGACCTGACTCCTATATTATGATGTACAATATTCTAACACTAACAGTATTCGGGTACCAATCCAGATTCTCAAAACTATAATGATAAGAGAGAAACAAGATTCAAAATTATTATTATTATTTTTATTAACAAACATTTATATAGTGCCAGCAGTGTACCTGGCACTTTACAAAGTAATAAAATAGACACGGTCCCTGCCCCTAGGGCTTACAATCTGAGAGACAGGAGCTGGGGGAGAGACTTAGGAAGGGGAACAGAGGGAGAGACAAGGGGTCTAACATTCATGAAGATGCGAGGTCTCAAGTGCACGTACTTGGCTTGGTTACGATGAGAATGACAGCAGGCAGGTCCATGTTGCAAGGATAAGGGTAAACCGATCGTAGGTATAGGAATAGTGGCTCAGCAGGATAAAGAGTCAGACAGAGCAGAGCGAAAGAGGTGAGTTTTAAGGAGAGATTTGAAGGTATGAAGGGAGGGGGCAAGGCGGATGTGGACAGGGAGGGAGTTCCAGGCATGGGGGGCAGCAAGTGAGAAGGGACGAAGGCGCTTAGGGGAGCAGGGAAGGCGTGGAAGGGTGAGAGAAGGGACAGAGGAGGAGCGAAGTGCACGGGCTGGAGTATGGAGGGCGATAAGTGCAGAGAGGTAGGGGGGAGCAAGGTTGTGAAGAGCTTTATAGGTGAAGACTAGGAGCTTGTGCAGGATTCGTTCAGGAAGGGGAAGCCAGTGAAGCGAAGAGAGGAGGGGCTGCACATGGTCGAAGCGACTGGCGAGGTAGATGACCCTGGCAGCAGAGTTTTGGACAGAGATGAGGGGAGAAAGGTGAGACCGGGGAAGGCCAGTGAGAAGGAGGTTACAGTAATCGAGGCGAGAGATGACCAGAGCATGAACAAGAGCAAAATGATCATGACAGGATGGAAAGCGGGGCCAAAACTAACAAAATGAAATACAACAGAGATAAATGTAAAGTTCTGCATTTAGGTAAGAAAAATCAAATGCACAAGTATAGGATGGGTGATACCTGGCTCGGCAGTAGTACATATGAAAAGGATCTTGGGGTTGGTTGATCACAAGCTGAACATGAGTCAGCAGTGTGATGCAGCTTCTAAAAGGCTAACACAATTTTAGGCTGCATTAACAGAAGCATAGTATCCAGTTCACGAGAAGTAATAGTTCCACTCTATTCTGCAACTGCACTGTTCAGACCTCATCTGGAGTACTGGCGGTTGGAGCAATGGTAGCACCGTACTCGCGCTCAAGATGACCGATTGTGGTATAGAGTCTTTTTGAAGCCCTATGTCGTGGTTCTGCGGGCAGCAAAGAAACTGTTCTTTGCTACCCTCATAGCATCTGTTCAGTTGCATCCAACTGAGCTGTTCTGGGTGGTGAGGGATCTGGTAAGTCCGGCCTGTCTCTGGCTGGAACTGGATTAGTCCAAAGCTCACTCTGACATGTTTTTGGCATACTTTGTGGACAAAATTGCTTGGATTGAGCATGACTTCGGCTCCACTATTTTGGAGACAGTGACAGAGTCAGAGGTTAGGAACGTCCTCTCTGGTCCGAGTTTGTGGCATGAATTTCAATCGGTGACACCTGCCAATGTGGCGGATGTGGTGGGGTCTGTTCCGGCTACAGCTTGTGAATTAGATCCTTGCCCATACTGGTTGGTGAAGACTACCAGGGAGACGTTGGGGCCAGTGCTGGTGTGGGTGATCAAGGCCTCCCTTTGGGAGGGTCATGTGCCAGATTGCCTTAAAGGGGTGGTGGTCCGGCCGCTTCTCAAGAAACCATTGTTTGAAGTTGGTGCCCTGGAAAATTACCGGCCTGTCTCTAACCTTCCCTTTTTATTTATTTATTTATTTATTTAACAATTTTTTACCCTGCCCCTCCTGCCAAAGCAGCTCGGGAGGGCTAATAAGTATAAAAGAAAAAAATACAATATAAATATAATGAATACAAATATATGTATAAAAACATAAAATACAGTCCACCAGGGAGATGTCAAAGAAGAAACAAAAAAATCACCCACCCACCCTACCCATTTCCTTCAACAGAAACCTGGAAGAACAGCCAGGTCTTACATTGGTGGTGGAAGGACGGGAAATCTGGGGCCACTGGGGCCTCCACTGGAAGGGAGCTCCACAGCCTAGGTGCAGCCACCAAGAACGCTTTCTCCATAGTTGTTCCTCAAGTCACTCAGGGGACTTCTAGAAAGGCACTCCCGACAGACCACCGGGGTTGATCCAGAAGCTGGGGAGTGAGGTGGTCCCGGAGATAGGTGGGGTCCAAGCCATATAGGACTTTATAGGTAAGCACCAACACCTTGAATCGGGCCGGGAAGGCTATTGGCAGCCAATGCAGAGAATGGAGCACTGGTGTAATGTGCTCATGGCGACCTGTCCCTATTAGGAGGCGAGCCGCCACATTCTTCAGCAGCTGCAGTCTCCAAACCATCACCATGGGTAGCCCCACGAAGAGCATGTTAAAACAGTCTAGTCTTGAGGTTATAAAAGTATGGATGATGGTGGCCAGGTCGGAGTCTGTGACAAATGACCGAAGCTGCCACACCAGATGTAATTGGCAATTTTCACTCCTCACCACAGCTCCCACCTGGTCTGGAGATCTAGGCGGAGCTGGGAATTGAGGAGCACTCCCAGACTACAAACCTGGGGGAAACCCTATCAATGACAGGGGATGCCAGACCCTCTGGCATCCCCTGCACTGTCTTACCCACTAACATCACCTTTGTCTTGTCGGGATTCAGCTTAAGGCGGCTTGTCCTCATCCAGACTCCCACAGCTGCCAAACACCGAATAAGCACCGAGACTGCAGGGTTTGGGTCGGATGAAAAAGAGAGGTAGAGTTGGGTATCATCAGCATATTGATGACACCGCACCCCATACAGTCTCACGACCTCATCCAGCAGCTGCATGTTCACGTTGAACAGGAGAGGGGACAAGATGGAACCCTGTGGGACTCCACATGAGAGGTCTCGGGGAGATGAAGAATGGTCCCCGAGCACCACCCATTGAGTTCTCCTCCCGACCAGGAAGGATTGGAACCATTCAAGAACAATTTTTCCCACTCCATCTCTGTCCTGCTGGTGAGTCATCAACATCTCATGGTCAATGGTATCAAAGGTAGTTGACAGAACTAATAGAATCAGCAGGGTCAACCGACCCTGATCCAATTCCCTGAGGAGATTGTTGACCAAAGCCACAAGTGCAGTCTCGGTAGTGCCATAGTCTGGATGAAAGCTGGACTTCACGGGATCCAGAAAATTTATGTGGTCAAGATGGTCCTGCAGCTGCCAAGTCAATACCCATTCAATAACCTTCCCTAAAAAGGAAAGGTTAGAGACAGACCAATAGCCTTTTAGGTAACTGTTAGCTGCAGGCACATCTAGATTGCACTGGTTTTCTTGATCCTGCACAGTCTGGCTTTCGTCCTGGTTATGGCACAGAGACTATGCTTGTGTGGCCTTTGTCAATGACCTCCTGGTGGAGCTGGGCAGGGGTCATGTGACCATGCTGGTTCTACTGGATCTATCAGTGGCTTTTGATACCATGAATCACAAGATGTTGGTGACTCGCCTGCACGACCTGTCTGTGGATGATGGTACATTTTACAGTGGTTCCATTCTTACCTGGCAGATAAATCTGAGTGTGTGGCACCAGGGGATTTTACATCGTTCCCTGGGAGCCTCCCCTGTGGGGTCCTGCAGGATTCTATTTTGTCCCCACTCTTATTCAATGTTTATATGCAGTCGCTTGAGGAGGTGTGTTCATAGCTGGGGGGTTCGTTGCCATTGTTGGGTAAAAAGCCTTTTCCCTGAGAATATTATGCCCCCCCTTGGGTGAAACACCACTCCATAAGGAATACAGATTCCGGGGTGCCCAAGCAACAAGGGACAGAGAGGAATTTGAGAGCCAGGTGAACCCTTGAAACTCAAAGGCCCCTCAGGTAAAGCACAAAACCTGAAAAGAGCAGGAATTAGATAATTTCTAGATAATTCCAAATTAGACAATTTGTGGCTGCACGGCCCCGCCCCCTCCACGCTCCCGCCGCCCGCCCTCCAGGGAGACAGGTGGGCGGCGGGGCCAATGTGGCCGCCGCGTTGGGCCGGATGCGCCATGGCCCGGGATCCCGCTGGGGATCCCGGGCTGTGGCGCCCGGCTAGATGTTACTTTTTTTTGGTCCCTGCTGGGGATCTCTTTGACCACACTTCCCAGGACATTCCCCCCGCTAGCCCGGGAAGCATGGTTCAAATTGACCCCATGCGGGTATTGACCGTGGCGAACATCTGGCGGCCGCCAAACAGACGTTCGAGACACATTGTCCACAGGTGGGTATTCACCGTGGTTCACTGTGATCTCGTAACGTCTGAAAATACCCATCATGTCTGTTTTCACCCCCAGAAGGGGGTAATGTTTCCAGGTCAGGGAGGCGGGAACTGAAGGTTCCCGCCTCCCTGAACCCAGAAGGTCCTTACTCTTGACTTTGGGGGCTCTGCTTGTGGGTCAGGGCAGCTGGAACTGAAGGTTCCAGCCTCCCTGAACCCACAAAGTCCTTTGAAGATGGCCGTGTAATGCCTCTATGAACTCAGGAGAGTGAGATGGACCAGTAGGTATGGGTTTTGTGAAGATCAGAGCAACTTTACGGTGTGGGGTTCAGGGTAGGCTGAATTGCAGTTATTGGGTCCTGTAACCCCTCTATGAGCTCAGCTGAGTGAGCTGAACCATTCAGCATAGGTTTCGTCATCCTAGCCCACTCTGTCCTGGAGAAAATTGGGTCCAATGGGGTGGGGTTTCCGTGGTAGGATGAGTCGCAGAAAGAGAGTCATATGAGGGTTCAAACGACTCAGGAGTGTGAGCTGAACCAATTGTTGAAGGTTTCATTGTTCTAACCCACCTCGTTGCAGAGATCTGACCTGGGCTGTGAAAGGGTGTGTGCGCAGTCGGAATTGGCCGAAGGGGGTCTCAAACCGCTCACCACATCACCCGTGACCAATCAGAAAGGTTTGTGGAGCTGTAGTCCCACCCCCTAGGGGTATGAAAGAGGTGAGCACCATTTTCTGAGCACTCTACAGAGCAGCTAACCGAACGCTACCACTTACACAGAAAAACTGAAATGGCTTTCCATGCTGATACAACGCCTGTGAGGCCTATGGAGTTGACTATGCCTCCAGAGGTAGTGAGACGGTTATACAGAAAACTCTATATTTCCAGTTCGGAGGATGATGGTGAGACCGGGCCTCTGGCTAAGGTTCTTTTTAGCACCCTGCTTCATGATGAAGAAACCCTTATGGGAATGTCAACATTCGCTGAGACCTCGGACGGCCTAGAGTTGGTAGAAGAAGGCATACCCCCAGCTCAAAATTCTGAGGTAAGAAAGATTTTTAGATGGATTAAAAAGGGTTCTCTCTGTCTAGAAATGTGTGTCACAAAGCAGCCCCATGTAAAAAAAAAAAAGACTGCTGACTCAGTCATTAGTGCTTTTAAATCTTGTTCCGGGAAATGTTTGAAGGCCCTACACCGCTCCCTGAAGAGGCAAAACCCAAATCAGAAGGTTCAAAGTGTTTCTGTCCTGAGCAGAAAGATGAACACCAGGATCCTCATATTATTCTGCAAAAGCATCTTGGGTTGAAAATCTGTCAATCTGATTATGTCGCCCCTTCGAAACGAAAATCAACCATGAGATGTATAGTGAGAGCATCAATCTATGGAATTCTAAAACACTGTATGAGGGAGAAGCTGTATGCAGACTGTGAAGGTTGTGTTTTTAATGCTCCAGCCCAAATGACCCATGGTTGTCTGACATGGGGTGTCTTCAGACGTTACGAGATCACGCTCAACCACATTGAACCACGCTCAACCCCCCCGTGGGGCCAAAGGGCCCTGAACGTCTGAACGGCACGC
>QEPC01004060.1:3337625-3354039 GCA_003113815.1 Sphenodon punctatus | reverse complement strand
GGGCGCCTCTGTGGACTGGGGTGCTGTGGGGGTGGGGGTTGCTGCTGCCTGTGCCCTGCCCCTTAGCTGTGCCCCCCCTCATCCCTCCCGTTGTTCCTTGTGCTGTTTTCCGGGCGCCCCTGCCCCCCCTTCCTGACCTTTCCCGTGTGTGTGTGTGTGTGTGTGCGCGCGCGCGCCCGGGCATGTGGTCTTGCAGTGTGTTCCGCCGCGGGTCCGCTGTGTGTGTGCGTGTGCTGTGTGTGGTACCTGTCAGCCTGTTCTCCCTCTTCCCCCCTCCCTTCCCATTTCCCTTGTGTGGGCATTCCCTTGTGTGCCTTTTGGCTTCGTTTGCCCTTTGGCGGCCATGTCTGTGTCCCGCCCCTGCCCGGTGCCTTCTGGGAGTTTTGACCACGGCTGGGGATCGGCTGCACGTCTGTTGTGCTGCCCCGGTCCGTGGTGGGTCAGCCCGGTTCCCGGCCATGATCCCGGTCCCGTCACGTCTGTTATGGGCTTCTGTTCACCCCGGGGCGCAGTTGTTCTGTTCACCCCCCCTGGGGGTTCACTGTGGTGAACCGCCCGCCTGTAACGTCTGAAATCACCCAGTGAAACAGACTTCCTAGGGCGGTGGTGGACTCTCCTTTGCAGGAGGTTTTCAAACAGAGGCTGGGCAGCCATCTGTCAGGGATGCTGTAGCTGTGGATTTCCTGCATTGAGCAGGGGGTTGAACTAAATGACCTCTGAGGTACCTTCCAACTCTAAGATCCTATTAATCTATCATTCCATTCTACTAAATATATTTGTTTCAAATTATTCTTCCTCCCTCCCACTCCCGCCCCATTTCATTTCTTTGCATCTTACACTAGGGTGAGTCCCAAATCTTGTATTCCTTTCTCATATTTCTAACCTGTCCGATCCCCACAGTATAATTTTTCTCTCCTGGCTTGGTGTTTCAAATACATCCCAATTTAGTATCATTCACAGACTTAATGAATGGCTTGTTTACTTCTTCCTCCAGATCATTAATAATGCTGTTAAATAAAACTAAACCTAACACCAATCCCCACGGCACTCCACCGGACACCTCCTCTCCACTTGATGCCGCATCATTTATCTATTGCCTTTGTTTATGCTCCTTCAGCCAGTCCTCCGTCAATGTGACAGTGCTCCCATCTGAGCCAATTTGTGATTGATTTGAATCCGAAACAAAAAAGAATGTACTGAAGACAGAGGGGGAAAAGAGCCCAATTAAGACAACACACTACACGTTTTTTAAAGGTGCATTTTCATCCTCAAGGATGACATAACTAGAGCTGAAATGGGTAGCATATTTTCAACCTGTGGGCAATACTTGCAATTTTGAGTAGTCTGTGGTGTGTCCATTTGGTATACAGATACAGAGTCGAGCACCCGATTACCTGAAATACTGTGTAACACCGACTTTCTGATTATCCATTTTACTGACCAATTTTCAGTCATGTAAAACTGGTAAATTGGTAAAACGGGCAGCCCAGTGGGCACTAATACGCTGCCAGTTAGGACTCAATGTAACTGAGTTGAATTGGGCAATGTAATTCAATTTTTAAGAGTAATTGTTTCAGTTTTAGAAGAAACCAACCTTCTAAGTTCATGTAGGGGTGGGTGGGTTTAGGGATGAGGGTGGGTGTTTTTATTATGTATTGATTAGGCAGTTTGGCCATGATCAGAGACACAAGCAGGATGAGGCCTGGTCAACTCAGTTCAGCTAGTGCCATATTCAGATGTTATGTGTCTAGCCAATGAAATTGAGTTGTACCCACATACTTTGACTCGTTAATTGGCAACCTTCGATCCCATTTGGGGTAAACTGAGGTATAGCATACTCATTTATTTCCCAGTATTTTAAGGGATTTCAATATATTCTGTGTTTTTTAGTTGTATGTTGTAAGCTGCCCTGGGACTTAGGGGAAGTGCTGGGTAGAAATTTAACAAACAAACAAATAAATAATGTGGAGGGGGCCTCAGCTGGAATTGTTTGAACTTGGGGCAGGATGGTGTCATAAATCCCTGAAGGACCAGGGCATTAGTGTAGCAGCACCCCGTTTCTCTCTATCCTGCAGTTAAGTGACATCGCTTGAGCCTGGAGTCCTGGACCACGATAAGGCTGAACCTGAAGCTCAGATGATAGACCACTAGGGGGAAAGTAGATGAAGAATTCCCCTTTTGCATCCAGCACCAACTTCTTCTCCTGGCTTTCATGGCTTTGTTTTGCCTTGACCTTGTCATGGCCTTGTCTTGTCTTGACCTTGTCTTGTCTTGACCTTGTCATGGTCTTGTCTTGAACTTGTCATGGTCTTGCCTTGGCTTATCTTGGGTCTTCATGGCCATGCTCTTCCCTACCTCTCTGCACTTATTTCCCGCTACACTCCCTTTGCACCTTCTCTGTCGCCATCCTCACTTGACCCCCAGTCTCTTGACCCTAAACTATAATTGCCCATGCTCCATACTACCCCCTGTACCTGAAACTTCTTTCCTGAACACATGCACTCTGTTCCCTCCAGTAGTTTCCAATCCTACTCAAAGACTGACCTTTTCCATCAAGCTTTCCTTAGCTCCTCATGGAGGACTTCTTGACAACTTTGTAGTGCCAGCTAGAAAGGCAAAGATACACCTGATAATGGAGGGCTAAGTCACAGGAGGCACATTGTCCCTGGTGCCATCAGGGACAATGTCTAGCCTTCATTGGGTACAGAAGACCTAAATACTCTGGTCTTTAAGAGACCAGTAAAGGAGCTAGTCATGAGGCCAGCTGAGTGTGGCCAACTGGGCCTGAGCATGGCCAGTCCAGCCCCGGAGCCTGACTTATATAAGAAGAAGCTGAGAACTCCTTTAAGCGATCACCAAGGAGAGGCAGGAGGCAGGGAGGGTTCTGCCTCACAAGGCCTGACTCGCCAGCCAGCAGCCAGGAGCTGCTCCTGGGTGAGCCTGCCTTCATGAGGGACTGTGCCTGGCTAGGATGAATGGACTTGAAAGGACTTGAGGGTCTGGTTCGGAGGGACTTCACCAGGCCAGAGGGACCTATGTGGAAAAGCATCCTGAAACCATGTAGATATGGACTATGATGCACACACACCCCCAGGACCTAACCCTGTAATAGTCCCCTTTTCCCCTGTAACTAAACTAAGCACAGCATATGCACTTAGTTGCAACCTCTCAACTTTAATGAATCCGTTGGTGTTTTCTAAAATGACGGCCACTACACCACCAGGACTTGGCATTTCTCCAGGACTTGGCAGGAGTTGTCACTATGGCTGTGAATTGACCCGGCTGCCAAGCAGAAGTGATGGTGGCTGGGCTGAGGAGATACACGGGAATTCATTTTTAAAATAATTTTTAAAAATATCACTGTGCATGTGCAAAGATGGCCACCCGGCTGTTCTGTGCTTGCACAATCTTTTCCAGCATTGGGCCATTTTGGAAAAGGACACATGTGCAGAACATCTCAGTGGCCAGTTTGCACATGTGCTGTGATTTGTTAATATTTCTTATTTTTAATTTAATTTTTAAAAAGAAATCACATTAGTGTTGAAACTTGGTGCTTGGTTTTCCATGAAAACACTGAGGATCGGGGTATTCGACTAGATTTTCCAAGTTTTGAGGAAGGGCCCCTGAAACTTTGGAACTCAGAAAATCCTCAGCTGAGCTCAGGGAAGGGGGCCAGGGTCCAGCGCTAGGCCCCTGTTTCCCCCCTTCCCCTGCCCTCAGTGGCTGGGGAGGGAATAGGCCAGCGTGGGCCAGGGAAGGGAGGGTAGGGGCCTATCAGGGGTATCAGGGGTTGATTTTGTACCTTCCAAAGGTGCCCTGTGATGATGCATGACCGTTTCCCCACCGGTAAGTTTGGAAATAAAAACAAAACCCCACTGAGCATGCTCAGAAGTGCTTGAATGGCCCTTTCTGAGCATGCTCATTCCTTTTCCAAGATGGTGCTGGCCTGCTGATGCTGCCAGCACCATCTTTGAAGAGTCAAGCATGCTCAGAAAGGGCCACTCAAGACCTTCGGAGAATGCTTACTGGGGTTTTTTTTATTTTCAAATTTACCAGCTGGGAATAGGCCACACATTGGTGCTGGACCCCTCCAGAAGGTAAGTAACCTGACACCCCCCCCCCCGCTAACTCCCACTCCCTGTTACTTACTCCAACCCTGACCCCCTCCCCTGGCCTTGGAACTTGGCCAAGGGTCCAAAGAGCAGCCCGGACACTCAGACCGCCCCTCGGATCCTCAGAGAACACTTGCAAAGTTTCTTTCATTATTTGGAGCAGCCCTAAATCACAGTGTAGCCACAAACTGGCCATCAGGGTCATTTGATGCATGTACACCCCTTTCCAAAATGGCTCCGGCAGTGTTGGCTCCTTTTCAAAAAAATGGGGAGCATGCGTCAAACAGACCCAGTGGCCATTTAGTGCACACACATTCTTTTTTTTATTTTTATACAAAAATGGATGATTTGCCTATTCATCCACTTTTGTAACATTACTTACAAAAAGAAATGGGCGTCAATCCATGTTCAAAACGAATAGAAAGCATTACAAATGCAGACCCCTGCACCGCTGCACCAATACTTCACTGCAGGTCAAAGCGTCAACGTGCCTCAAGAGTCTATTGTCATTTTGATCTCGCTGGAAGCAGGAAATACTAGAAAATCTCATGAAATGATCTTTTCCTTTGCTATCCCAGGCCCAATTTGCAGAGTTTGGTGTTTTTCATTAGCTCAAGAGAGCATCTGGCCCTTGTGTTATCCAGGGAGAACTGAACTTGGGAACCTCTTGAAATTCTCCCATCATTAAGAAAGATACCTAAAGCCATTCAGTCCTGCCATTTCAAAAGCACAGTGGGATGCAAGTTCCAAAAAAAACCTTCTAGCACCCTTTAGAGGAGAGAGCTGTAGATAGCCACATGGCACAGCAAAGAAAATAACAGGTCTTCTTCTTGCTATCACTGAAGACTGGTGGTTGAGAAGGCCATTTGGATTCTTCTTGTCCTGCTGGACCTGGATAGTTGACAGAACGTTTATAACGGACATTAAGGCTCGGTAGTTTGGCTAAGCTTAATAATTTATTTTTATTTTTCTTTCTACACATTCCTATCCCGCCCCTCCTGCCACGCAGCTCGGGGTGGCTTCCAACAATTAAAACAATAATAAAATACAATAAAAACAATTTTAAAACAGTCATAAATGTTTTACAATAAACAGGGCTAAACAACAAACCACCAAAAACAGACAGGTGGGGGAACTAAAACCTCCCACCCTACCCCTCCCTCCCAAAGGCCTGGGCAAACAGCCAGGTCTTACAGTTTCGCCGAAATGCTAATAGGCTAGGGGCCAGGAGAGCTTCCTCCGGAAGGGAGTTCCACAGCCGCGGCCCCACCACCGAGAATGCCCTCTCCATCATGGCCCCCTGCTTAAAACGGGGGACCTCCAGGAAACTTTGATTTGAAGGCTAAATGATTTCTGTTTTAGCTAAGCTGGCCCGACAGCCAAATGCATCTTGTGTCTTTTGTACAATTACTGAAAGAGTCTTGATTCATCCTCTGTGCTAACAGGGTCTACCTTGCAAAAGTGGGAATTCACAGCAAGTACAAAGGTATATGTGCCCTTAGCGGTTCTACCAGCTTTAACACACAGCTGGGCTACACAGGAGATGGCAATTTGTATCCACTTGCCTTTCAACATTTCCCCCATGTGGAAGCAGTTCCTTTCTGGGAGAACAAGGGCTTGCAGACAACTAGTGATGGCACAAGCAGGCTTTCCCAAACTTTTTGCCTGTATGGCTTTTTACAAGGCCCAATGAGAAAGCAAGTCTTGAATCCTTGGATTCAGAGGTTGATGTCAGACCCGCAGATGCACCAGGTTGTGTGATGAAGTTGCCCTGTGGCCCATTTGAAAGTTTGGCTCCACCCTGCCGGGCTTCTGAAGGCCACGGATTGCCTGCACTCTGATTGGCCAGAGACTCCAGCTGCTTGCCCATGCTACCCAATCTTACATCAGTTTCTATCTAATGTGAGATTGGATAACGTGGGTAAACTCCCTTCCCCACGCAGGATCAAATTATACATGAATTTCTCACAGATGACAGGGCTGGAAAATCCAACCCTGTCACTCCTGTGAGTTAAAATTCATGTATAATTGTAGCATGTAGAGGGGAATCTCACTAGCAGTCTCGGTGCTTACCCAGTGTTTGTTGGCTATGGGGGACTGAATGAGGGCCAGCTGACTGAAGCTGAATCCCGATTAGATGGAAGTGATGATGGTGGGTAAGGTGGTGGATGTAGCAGCCCCCATCATTGACTGGATTCAGACTCCACTGGTTCCTCAGGTCTGGGTGTGCTCCTTGAGGTGCAGATTCACATGGATCTCCAGGTGGGGGCAGTGGTGAGGAGTACATTTCATCAATTATATCTGGTATATCGGCTTCGGACGTATGTTTCAGACAACGACCTGGCCACTATCATCCATGCTTTTATTACCTTGAGATAGGACTATTGTAATGCACTCTATGTGAGGCTACCCATGGTGATGGTTCGGAGACTGCAGCTAGTGCAGAATGTGGCGGCCCATCTCTTTATGAGGTCGGACTGCCATGAGCACATTGCACCAGTGCTACGGACTCTGCACTGGCTGCCTATAGTCTTCTGGGCCTGATTCAAGGTGTTTGTGCTGACCTATAAAGCCCTACACAGTCTCAGCCTCACTTACCTGCAGGATTGCCTCATTCCATGCACTCTGGAGCAACTCCTGCGGTCTACCGGGAGAGCCCTTCTCGAGATCCCCCATGTGGCCTGGGGGGCCACTATGGAGAGCACATTTTCGGTGGATGCACCTAGGCTGTGGAATTCCCTCCTGGCTGTGGAACGGCCTCCTGGTGGAGGCCTAGTTCACCCCAGACCTTCCTTTCTTCCAGCGTATGAGCAAGACCTGACTGTTCCGTCAGGTGTTTGGTGAGGGAAATGGGGTGTAGGGTGGGGGGAATGGGTTAGGGAGGGGGGTTTTACTGCTTAGTGCCTTCTCTTTTAATGTGTTTTAATGTGTTTTTTGTATTTGTCTGTGTTTATTTTATGTTGTAAGCTGGCCCGAGCTGAATGGAGCAGGAGGGGCAGGGTAAACATTTGTTAATAAATACATTTAAAATAAAATAAAAGATAAACCTACAGTGATATTCCTCTTTGTAGTAACTTACCCGTGATGGTGGTGGTGGTGATGTCAACAGCAGCAGTGACTTCTCCAGTCGGATCTCCATAGCTTCTTCTGGCCACTTTCATTCCCTCCCAATGTGGCCTTCCAGGGCAGCCACAACTGGATGATGCCTCCAGCCTTGGTTGCCCTGGAAGGCCCAACTGGAGGGGCTGGAAGCAGTCAGAGGAAGCTATGGAGAGACGTCTGGGAAAGATGATACTGTTGCTGCCGCAACCACCACTGGGTAAGTTACTGGTCTCCTAACACTTCTGACACCCCACCCAACCCAGCCTGATGCGGAGCAGGGTAATGTGGGCATTGATTGTTATGTTCAATAATGGATTCATGCCCCAGATGAAAGGTAACATGGGCATGCAGCCCATCATGAAACTTGCATGAATAATACTTTCACGTGAGATTGAATCTAACATGAAAATCACCACATGGGCTTCCTCGATCACAGAAAACCACTGCCCTGAATGCCTGAATACAGACATGGCTCTTCACCTGCCTTGCCTCATCTTGTCTTGCCTTGTCTTCTACACCTCCCTGCATCTGTTCCCCTCTGGACTCTGCTAGAACTGTTTCCCTGTACTCTGACCCTGCCTGGCTGTCCGTGTTGATCATCCTCACCACTCTTTCTGCTCCCTTTGTAGTAGCCTGCTGCTTTCACCAAGCTGTATTCAAATTAAATCCCAGTTATTCAAAGCACACTGTATTTATGCAATGATGCTCAAAGTGCAGGGCACTTCCTAGGGATTAATGATGGGCTAGGAAGAGTTGATACCCATTTGTAATCCCCACAGAATGGCCGGTGTCGAAAGCATTGCCTCTGCTAGAAGCTGACAATGAAAAATAAATAAATGAGCACAAAGGTAGCTTTATGGATTTTTCTTTTAGTGGTAATTCTGTTTTAATTACACAAGCAAAGCGGTTTGGTAGGATTAATGTCCTGCGCCAATCAGAAGGCTGGAAACTTCTCTCAGCTTGATATTTAATTGAAGCAGGGAGAATAAAAGCAATAGTTGCAATTCTTCAAGATGCACCACTCAAGGAGCTGCCTAACTGGGCATTTTCACACAAGACAGTCTCCACTAACTAAATACCCATCCATATGTTGAAGGACTGCAGTGTTGCCTAATGGGTGCCCTGTACCATGTATAGTAGGTGGGGGGTGGGGGGTAGTGGGTGGAGACTGTCTTGTGTGAAAATGCCCACCAAGTCAGACCAATGGTCCATCTTAGCCCAATATTTTCACAACCTGACACAGCAACAGGGTTTCAAATCCAGCTCTTCAGGGTCTCTGGCACTGCAGAGGCCTCACCCAGGCGTGCTACCAGAGATCCTGAATCAGAGATGCCGGGGACTGAACTTGGGATCTGTTACATACAAAGCATGTGCTCTATGACCTGAGCCATGGTACACTCCAAGTACTGTGCTCATGGAGGCTTTGAGCAAAGGAGGCTGTGTGGTTATGTCGAAACTGTTGACTAAAGACCCATGAGTTCTGAACTCAAAGCTTGGTCTTGCCAAATGGCCTTGGATTAGTCCTTTTTCCTATACCTTACCTGTACAAGTGGAGAGCCAGCAACAGATCTTATCAGTGCAGAGTGATCTTCTAAAAGGGAAGTGGTACCCCAGCATCAAATCCCATTGCTGGGAGGCCAAAATACCACAGCTGAAACAAAGGGTGTTTTCAGATGTTACGAGATCACAGTGAACCACGGTGAATACCCACCTGTGGTCACTGTGTCTTGAACGTCTGTTTGGCGGACGCCAGATGTTCACCACGGTCAATACCCGCATGGGGTCAATTTGAACCATGCTTCCCAGGCTAGCTGGGGGAATGTCCCGGGAAACGTGGTCAAAGAGATCCCCAGAGGGGACAAAAAAAAAATAACATCTGGCCGGGTGCCACAGCCCGGGATCACAGGCAGAATCCCGGGCCGTGGCGAATTCGGCAGGACGCTGCAGCCGCATTGGCCCCACCGTCCGCCCGTCTCCCCAGAGGGCGGGCGGCGGGGAGTGTGGAGGGGGCGGGGCCGTGCGGCCGCACGTTGTACCGCGCGGCCCGCCTCCTCCCAGATTCCCCGCCGGGATCCCCCGGCACATCTGATATGGCGTGACGGGGTCACCCGGGTGGGGAATGGATTCGGTGTTTTCGGTATGGGGCCAAGTGGCCCCGTAACATCTGAAAACACCCAAATATCTACATTGAATACTATCAGCCAAATTTGCTTTATTCAAATCATGCTCAGAACCGCAGATAATTATCACTATCCACTTTCACTTCATTGTGGTTATTTTGATTTGGTCACTTTGATTAGTTTCAGTTCTTCTGGCATTTTTTTTGGTAATAGATAGGACTGGGAAATTCCTGGAATAGCATGAAATAGTCCCAAAGTAGTATGAAACTGTCCCAAAAGGAAGTGGTGAATAGTCAAATACTGAAGCAAAGTGAACAAGTAGGTGAATTAGCCAGGATGAAATATCCAGAATGGCAAATATGTACACAATGCTGGGTTCTACGCTAGGCGTTACCACTCAAGAAAAGGATCTGGGGGTGGTTGTGAACAATACAATGAAATCCACAGCGCAGTGCACAGCAGAAGACAAAAAAGCAAACAGAATGTTAGGAATCATTCAGAACTATTTATTCAGAGAATAAAACTGAGGATGCCATAATGCCTCTATACAAATTAATGGTGTGACTGCACCTGGAATATTGTGTGCAGTTCTGGTTGCCCCATATTAATAAAGACATAGCTGAATTAGAAAAGGTACAGAGAAGGGCAACAAAAATGATCAAGGGCATGGAAGGGCTCCCGTATGAGGAGAGGCTTGGTAGGTTGGGGCTCCTCAGTTTGGAGAAGAGTTGGCTGAGAGGAGATATGATAGAGGTCTATAAAATCATGAGTGGTGTGGAACTAATAAACAAGGAGCAGTTATTTACACTCTCAGCTAGTACTAGAACTAGGGGACACTCCATAAAACACATGGGTGGTAAGTTTAAAACAAAGAAAATAAAATATTTTTTTCACTCAGTGTATAATTGGGTTGTGGAATCTACTGCCAGAGGCTGTGGTAAGGGCCAGTACTATAGGTGAGTTTAAAAGAGGTTTGGACAAGTTTCTGGAAGATAGGTCCATTAGCAGCTATTAGCCAGACAGGATCAGGAAACATGACCGGAGCTGGAGTAAAACAACAGGGAATGGATCCCCCATTGTGACCTGTTGGGTGCTTCTCCCTAGCCACCATGACTATCTGCTGTTGGTGACAGGATGCTGGACTAGATGGACCATCGGTCTGTCCCAGTATAGCACTTCTTCTGTTCTTGTGTTCTGGGAAATTTTGAATTTTTTGAGTATCTAGGTACCTTATTGGTTATAGTACTCTGTAATGCAGATATTAAACTCAGGTAGCTGCCCATTTCAGCTTTACTCGGGACTTACGATATGATCCAGAAAACTTGCACACACTGTTTGGCAAGGAACAGGTTATTATTTCCTATGGGGTAAGACATGAGAAAAAAAAATATTTTCCCCTCAAGTATTGTAGCAGCTGTCAGGAATAGGGCCAAGTTCCTCTAGGTGAGGAAGCTGGCAAGCTGAGGCAGTCAACTGGGACCAATTAAAATAACCATGGGTATTGGGGGGAAAAAGAAGAGAAGAGCATTTTATGACTCACTCTGCTGGTGGTTTGCCATGGTCAGCTGTGATGCAAGATGCAAGACGAGTGTTTGTAAAAAGGAGGCAGAATACTTACCTCCAAGCACAACTCTTGTAATTTGTTCTTCTGCTACAAAGCTGCTCCTTTATGGCCTGACCATAAAAATGCCAAAAAGACATTTAAAACCTGTCCCTGTTTCTGTATGTTGGCTTCCCCACCTGCTGCATTTGGCTTGGTGGCAACCGCTTTTCGACTGCCTGACAGCAGGCTGACCAAATGCTGATCCACGGGGCCATTGTGGCTGCAGTCTGCTTTGCTTTTTTCCTCTGGTTGTACAGTTCTAAATTAGCTTTTAAGTTGCATTATAGATCCACTAACAGTTGCACTGTTAAATCATTAATTACTTTCCCAGTCAGTTGGGAACTCAATTTCACTTGGGTCTGCAGTCTGCGCTCCGCAGTAGATTACTTAGCTAATCCATAAACATCTTCAGACACTATCATTTAAGGAAGTTAATGATGATGAAGGTTAGACAATTTTACCCCAGAATAATTCCTACTTAGGGATGCAAAGTCAAAAACCCTGTCAAAAGTAAAGGTTTCCGGCTAGACATCTCTTGGGCTGCTCGGTAGAACTGAAACCAATATCTGAAAGAACAAGTATACTCATTGGGGCTGATCCCAAGCCCCATGGACCAGCAGACACAGATACACAGCATGCACATAGAGCTGAAACGAGAAGCAATTTTTTTTCTCACAAAAATATTGCAAGAATCAAGAATCAAGAATTGTCACCGAGATCTCGGTACAATCTCGATAACAGACCGAGATGTTGTTTGAGATTTTTTTCTCAAAATACCATATATCGTTTACCATTACCATTTACTGCAACTTACCATTTACCAAATACCGATTTACCGTGTACCACTTACCGTGTACTGCCTTCATCCCAGTAATTCTCATGCGCAAAATGCTACTTTGCACATGTGCACTGGCAGGATGAATGCAGGTACATAGTAAGCAGTACACAGTAAATCGGAAACAGTAAATTGCGCTAAATTGTAAATGGTAACAGTAAATGGTATTTTGGGGAAAAAATCTCGACCAAGAAATGTCTAGAATCGGTATTTTTTTCAATTATAGTTTCTTGCTCAAAACAAAACAACCGTTATTCTCGATGATAACCGAGAAACACTCAAGATTGAGTTTCAGCCCTGGCACACACACACCCAGCAACCACATGGAATCCATGCGCTTTGCACACACTGTGGCATGCATGGGTATTGGGGAGTGCGCCCACTGGATTTCTCGTACCCAATTACTACCTGGAATTTGCCTGCAACATGCAGGCAACATATCCCTTGCAGATTTAACCTGCCCAATCCTTTTCCCACCACCAATACCACCCAACCTTATCCTTGACTTCCAAATGCCTGGCTAGACAGAAAGGTCTTACATCACTTCCAGAAAACAAGCAGGTTCAGACATAGACGAATCTCCAACAGGGAGGTAAGGAGTTCCATAATTCTGGGGCAGCCATCGAGTACTCCTCTCTACATGCCCTTGTTGTAAAAACTTTATGGAATGATGGTACCTGTAAAAGGGCATTCCTGGGCATGACAGGAAATGAGGGGAGAGTCCTCTTCTGAAAGTTTGCAGATACTTGGGGTCCAAGCCATATGTGAGTGTGGATGTGTGATGGGAGGCGACAGTGGCCTAATAAGGAGTATCATGGGCTAGTATTTGAAGGGGCAAGAACTAACCTGAATTGGGGTTCCAGTAGCTCAGGCCACTCCCATAGTCTTATTGCTTTTGAAACGCCATAGTTGCTTTGCTAGTATTATTAGACCAAGGATGGGTAGCTAAAAGCTAAGATTAGGAGTCTCTACAGCTGGAGATAAAGTTCCAGAGCAGAGTTGCAACCGGGCACCTGATGATCCAGGCACTCCCAATAACTCTGGGATGTCCAAATCGACCCGACCCTGTTTGGGCACCATGACCAAACAGGATCCTATGGACTGATCCAACATACCGGCTGGCCTTTGAAAGTGACTCCAGCCGGGACTTCTGCAGAGACCAGCTCTGCAGAGGTCCCAGTCAGGGCCTGTCACTTTCAAAGGTTGCTTCCCCAACCCCCTCACAGTGCCTCTCACCTATGTGGGTACAATTCCATTTGATTGGATAGACACATAGCATCTGGACATGGCAATATTGCCAGTTAAGAACCCCAGTAACCCAACCTAGGATATCTTACGTGTATGAGACCAGAGACGTGCGCTGGTTCTGAGGAGGAGTGGAGGGGGCCCAGGAGATAGCTGGAAAGGAGCCTCTGGTCTCTGGATCTTTGAGACCGATGGAAAGAGTCACAGCCCATGATATATCACTGCAGTGCTAGTGGCCACAGGCGTTGAGATGAAGATTAGGCCCTCGGTCTTCTCTGTTTATAGCTTTTCTCTAGGCAGGCTTTTGATTGTCATTTATTACGAATACATGTTGCAGGGTCCCTTCCTTCTTTGAATATGCCAGGTGACCATTTTTTTCTCCATCACTTGGAGCATAGCCATTAAGGAGGCTTGGCATTGGGGAGTTTTTCTCTACTTTCTAGTTGCTGATCTGGTCCGCTGAGGTGAACTTCCTTCCTTTTCAGGCCACCTTTGTCTTCTCAGAGAGAATGGCCATCTGGGTTTGTTTTTCTGACCTTGAACGGCTGGTTCCTGCTTTCTCCTATCCTTCTTATACATCAGCCCAAGAAACATCCTTAGCTGGGCTGAGTTTCTTCAGCCTCATCTTTCTTATTTCTCTGACCACGGCCAAACTGCCTAATCAATTCCTAACACTAACATAGGCACAACCCTCCAGTGCGCCGGGATAAATTAGGAGGAGCCCAGAGACTTTTAGACTATTCATATTATAATTTCTGCTCCGAAGCCAATTTTTCCTACTTCTATAATGGAAATACATTAGGTATGTACAGACTGTACAACTGTGAAACAAACGGCAAATAAGACAGAAGAGATTTGTGAACATGACTGGCCCATAATTCATGGATGATTTCCCTCAAAGTATATACTTTCTTAATGAGCCTCTTTTAAACGCAGTGATTGTAATTTTTTCTAAGCATTTTCCTTTTGAGAAAGCAATAAAATGTAAGTGATAGCATAAAAAAATATTCTCTATTTCAGTGGTGGCACATGGTGCAGCTGGGTGTAAGTTAATGGTTTACATATTAATTTCCTCATCTCTCTGATGGGCAGAAAATTGCTTTAATATGAATGCAGTTAAATTTGTCATTTTATATCTACACAACTTAGGCTCTGAAATTTATTATAGGTGCCGTCAAATTGTTCTATAGCAATTTAGCCGCTTTTGTGGAAGGGGAAGAGATATAGCCAGTTTGGATGATGAGGTAAAAATTTATCTCCGATTATAAGTAATGTTTTAAAAAGCAAACAAAAAACCCAATTATTGGCTAATCAATTATATTGAAAGAGACTGGGATGACATAATATAAGTGTCTCCATTTCTTGTGACTGAGGGTGACCTGGGTGCTTTTTTAACCTTTCATACAGGATGTCAGCTGTCTCTCCTCCTTTTACATTTTCTCTTTTGATGTGCCTCTTTTCACTGTGGTTTTAAGTCTTTTAGAACTCTGTGGCTGTCAAAGTCAAAAGTCAACGTTGTTTATTAGGTGTAATGTTAAGTCATAGCCAAAATTACAAAAGCAATAAAATCTCAACAAAGAAAACAAAGAAAAATACAAAAATTAAAATTCCAATATAGAATATACTAAATATAACATAATACAAAAGAGAGTTGACTCATCTATATACACACTCAGGTACTTACATATTGTTAAGATAAAATGTCAAAAAAATAATATATTAACATGACTGATTCAATATCATAGCTCAGAGTCCACATATGGCAGTTGAAACCCTAGAAAATTTTTACGAGTACAAATGGCTTGGACCAAAAATTGAGCAGTATTCATGGAAATCTGTGGGATAGTAGTGTTAAGAGCAAAGCCCAGAAGAAATTAGTCCGCTCTCCCTGGACATTTATCAAATAACAAAGCCAAATATTTCACCCTTGGCTTATCATATAAGTTACAGTGAAGCATAATATATTCTGTGGCTGTCTTTATTTTGACCTTTCTGAATTTTCAATCATTTTTGGCAGTTGATGAGGTTAAACCATTTCTGTTTTCATGTCTCTTTGGCACAATATGGACTTGCTGCTGCTCCGCCATAAGCACCAATTACCTTTCTACTTAGGACAGCAGAGTAGAGCAGAAATATATAGTGCATTTGCTACCTCAATTTTCACATAGTCTATTGGGTGCCCAATTGGTACCCACGTACCAGGTTTGGCACCCAATTAGCTCAAAATAATTAGTATTTCTGTTAATGATTTACCAATTTACCATTTCACCTATCAGCAAAACAGTAAATTAGCACAGATAATTGGAAAAAACAAGACTGGGACTCAGAAAAACTGTATTGCAAATCAGAAATCCAGTACCATAAGTCGAAAAATTGGTTCCAGAAGTCGGAAAATTGGTTCCAGAAGTCGGAAAATTGGTTCCAGAAATCAGAAAATTGGAATGAAAAATGGTAAATTGGTACTTTGGCTATCCCATAAACTGGTACTGATCCCAAACCCTGTGGACAAGCGTGCAACCCACATGTACCTCCATTACAGGGACTTTGGCATGAGAGGAAATCACATGGAAGTCGCAAACTCATATCCAGACTGGTTTCCCATTAACTTCAAAGGGAATTTTTCCTATTGACTTCAATGGGATCTAAATCCGAATTGTAAACGTTCTGCAAATTAATTGCAGATCCGGATCTTCAACGCACCCAAATCCGAAATTTAATTTGATTGGTCATAACTACTTTCTAATCATCATGGAAGAAGGTCAGTATGAAATGATATTTAAGCAGAATGCTTTGTAAATATGTTCCCCTTCCATGATCTTTTTGGGAGCTTTTGAGAATTTCCAGGGTGGCAAGGCAGGATCATGTCACAGCTAAATAAAGACCGACCACCTCCAAACGGGCATGATCCAGATTCCTTAGGAAGATATAAAAAGCCTTAGCCCTGAAATACGCAATTTAGAGAAAAAGGATGGGTTGTCCTAGGGCCTCAATCTGCCCAGGTTTAGAGGTCTTTCAGGCAGTCAGGTTAGTTACATATCACATGCAACATAGGTTGCAGTATAACTAGCATCAAATAATTTTCGGGGCTTGCAATAAACATTTTGGTTATGCTGGGACCTTACAGCAGCGTTTGATATAACTGACCATGGGTTGCTGCTTCAACAGGTGATGGACACCGCTGGGATGATGGGAGCTGCTGCTTAGTGGTTTCAGTGACACCTAGAACAGCAGAATCAATGGGCGGTGATTGATGGTTATGCATCACCCCCAAAAGACTTTAAATGCAGCCAAACTTGAAATCCGGACATTGCTCCTTCGTTGATGTTGTTTAACGTATGCATGCAACCCTTTGGGGATATCATCATGACTAAACATGGGGTTGACTATAATCACTATG
>QEPC01004060.1:3321922-3334489 GCA_003113815.1 Sphenodon punctatus | reverse complement strand
CTCTCTCTCTCTCTCTCTCTCTCTCTCTCTCTCTCTCTCTCTTGGCAGCAACCAAGGTGGGCAGACAGCATGGTGTGAGAGGCAGGAAGGTGGGCTGAGGCAGGCTTTGATCTTGGCGGCAACCTGGGCGGTCAGACAGGCAGCATGGCATGAGCAGTGGGCAGGTGGGCTGGGGAAGGCTTAGAGCTTGGTGGTAACCTGGGCAGGCAGACAGGCACTTTGGCATGAGAGGCAGTAAGGAAGGCAGGCTGGGACCTTGGCTGGGCACTCAGGCTGGTCAAGACTGTGCAGAGAGAGAGAGAGAGAGAGGGGGGGCGCCAGTCATTGGGAGGGAGGGACAGCACCTCAGCAACACAACAACACTAGCCAAGATTGAGGAGGAGGAGCCACCCATCCCAAGACTGCCCCGGGCATGGGATGGCATCTGCCACTGCATCATCAATCCTTGTCCAGGCGCAGCTTGGGGAATCCCAGCATTAGAAGGTGCACCTTAATGAACAGCAACTGCTCCACCAACTTGGCCCCCAGTCTCAGGCGGTGCGGGGAGCAAATCTCTTCCACCATGGAGAACATCCGTTCCCTGGGGACACTGGTTGGTGGGCAGCAGGCCAGTATACCCTTGGCATTTTTGACAGAGTCGGTCACACATTGGCCTTGCCAGCCCAGCAGGCCAAGGGATCTCTGCTGGGATCAGTACAGGACTCCTCCTCAAGGTAGGTCTCCATGGCTGCTGAGGCGCCATCATACTCCCTCTTGTAACTCTGACTGGCTACCACCTCCACCCCTGTCCTTAGCCACGCTGCTTATACTATTGTGCATGGTGCCATGCTCTCCAGAGTGGCCTGCACATAGGCCAAGCTGCTTCTGCTACTGCGTCAATAGGGGTGCTGCTGCTACCGATAGGGCTGGGGGCAAGGATAGACCCCCCTGGCTGAAAGAGGTGGTTGCTTCCACCATCCCCAGGAGCATACAGCTGCATACCGCGCTCTGCCTCCCATACCCTGTTAATCAGCGCACTCTTCTGGAGGCCATAGAGTGCTGTCTTGCGTGCCATGCTGCCCTTGACCCTGGGGCCCAGCATTATTGCCAGGACATATTGCTCCCATTGCAGGAACTTGTCAAAATGCACCCTCAGCCCTGCATTCAGCTTCTGAGCCAGGTCAAGTGCCTCATCGGACAGCTTCCTGCCCTGAGGGCCACAATCCCACCCCCCCCAAGAATCTTGTCCAGCCTCCTGTGGAGACTATGGACCAGAGGGGTCACCTGGCTGAGGGTGGTGGTGGAGCTGCTCATGGTCTCTGTCACGGCTTAGCACAAAGACCATGTGAGCCAGGATCTCCTATTCCACCCCATCGTAGCCTGGAGGTGCCCTGCTGTCTGTCACCTGTTGAACCTGATGCAGGGCGGCTTTCTGCTTGAGATGCAACTCAAGCATCAGGAAGGTGGAATTCCACCATGTCAAGACATCCTGGATGAGCTGGTGCACTGGGGTGCCTTGCTTGGCCTCCTTCTCCCGGAGGAGCTTGCTGCCCTTCATGATCCGGTTGAAGAACCTCACCAGCTTCCTCCAACACTCAATCAAGGAGCTAGCCAATCCTCTTCTCCCCGAAGTCCAGAGCGTCCCTGACCACCAGGTGAAGGGTGTATGCAGCACAAGGGATGCTAGTGCATCCCCCATCATGGATTGCCTTCAGTATATTGGCTGCATTGTCCATCACCACACACCCCTTGGTGAGGGGCATGCCTGGCATTACCCACTCCCTCACCATGGTGGTCAGGGATACCTCAATGTTCCTGGCGGTATGGGGGTTGGCCCTGACTTGTGCCTAAAGCAGGGCCCACCTATACCCTGATTCAGGACCCCTCCTGCCACTCCCCAAAACTGCCTCCGGTACTGCCACCAGTGCACCGTTACCTCCAGGTAGGCATTCTGGGCATTCCTGGTGAAGTGTATGGTGGCCCCCCCAGCCCCTGCCAGCTGCTCCCTCTCCCGCTCCTTCAAAGCCCTGTACAGGCACCGCATTCTGACTCAGGATGGTGCAGGATGTCAGCTTAAACTGGGGGGCCAGGAACACAATCAGCCACTTGAAGCCCATGTCCTCTATAATGGAGAAGGGCTTCCCATCCAGTGCAATCATTTTGCACAACAGACGCCTGGCTTTCTCTTGTTAGCCACGCTGCCCTCCAGCTGCTGATGGCCTTGGCAGCTGCCCCCACCCCAGCTCCTCCATGGTGGACTGATGCTGCTGGTGAGGCTCCTGCTGCTGTTCTCCCCCCCTAGCAGGAATACTGCTCCTGTTGGTCCAGAACGTTTGCCCGCTGAAGGAGGCTGGAGACTGGCCGCTGCAGTCGGGAACCTGCTGGCATCCACTTCCCCTGCCTTCCCATTTATCAGCAGAACATTGTGGCATGATTTCAGGTGCCTCACCATGGCACTTGTCCCAAGGTTGGCGAGCACCTGACCATGCTTCACCACCTTATTGCACACAGTGCACTGCACCTCCCTGGGATCGTCTGCCCGCACCAGCTTGAAATGTGCCCAGACAGAGGATTTTTCCACCCTCCTGCCTTCTGGCCCACCCTGGGTGATGCACTGCCAGTGCTTCTGGAAGGGGCAGAACTTGGTGGCGATGACACAGCTCTGGGAGGAGGGACAGCCTGAGTCAAATGCCTGAGCTCCAGATATCTCCTCTGTGGAACTATTGTCTTCTTCCGCCTTACTGTCCTCAATCACTGTGATGTCCTGTGAAGGGTACTGGGACCCTGAGGCTTGACTGCTAGTGCCACTCTCTTCTCTGTGCCTCCTAGAGCTGTTACGGCTGGGGCTGCTGCTACTCCTCTCCCTGCTGCCACTGACCGGGGAACAGGCCCTGCCTCTAGAAGCCAGGGTGGGATCCACCAGCCCTGGACTGCTGGGAATCACCTCAACAATAAGGGACATTGGTGGCCCTGGAGGAACAATTGAAGCACCTGCTCCTGCAGCAGCAGAGACAGCCACAGCCTCATGTACTGCTGCAGGCCTTCCAGTGCTTTGCGTGGCACTGGAGGATGCTGGCAGGAGGCACCGCAGAACCACCCCCGTACTTGTGCCACTGCTGCTGGGAGCCTTTGAACCCTGTCTCCCAAAATCATGCCTGCGAAGCTTGGGGCGTGGTGATGGGCTCTGGCTGCTGCTGCTGCCTGCTCCCACTGGCAAAATCTATGTAAGTAAATAATATATCTAAAGGCCTAGTCCTACAAACACACTCTAAAATATCTAAACTGAATAACTAAGTGCACACTAAACACTATCTCTATCTATATAACTAAGCTAACTCCTACAACTATGTATCTATCTATAGTAACTAACTATCTCTCTCTCTATAAAATATTACACAGGAATGGGGGTGGGGAAACACAAATAACACAGGGAGGGGTACAAAATTGAAATTAAACCTAAATCAATCTAATAATCCTACTCTAAATAAATCCAAAACCAGGTGAAGGGTATCAGGGATGGAGGAATATATAGAGGGAGAGGGAAAGGATTCAATGGAGGGGGGGAAGAAGAACACAGGGAGGGGTAAAAAATAAAAATAACGCCTAAATCTATCTAATATAATCTAAATACCTGATAATATGGAGGTAAATGGGTTGGATAGGTGAAATAAATAGGAGGAGGATGGCAATGGATTGGGGAGCTGGGAGGTACACAAACTGCTGGGAGATGGAGCCTTCTGAAAATGCCTGCTGTCAGGAACAGTGACTAGCTCAGAAGGTGTTTGAAGGGGGTGGGCAATGAGTTTTGTTGCTTGCTGTGCCCGTCTAACCACAAGCCCCATTGGCTCCATACAGTCTAGCTTGTGGCCAATTGTAGCCTGTGAAGCCAGTGATCTGAGGAGTAGGGATGGGCGAACAGAACCAAGTTCGGAAATTAGGTTCGGTTCAGTTTGGTTCAAAAATCGAGTTTGGTTTGGAAGTTCGGTTCGGTCGACCGAACTATTCAAGTTCGGTCCGAACTCAAAACTTCCGAACTCGGTTCAGAAATTCAAACCGCATTGAACTAAATGGATTATTATCTTATAGGGATGGGCGAACAGAACCGAGTTCGGAATTTCATTTTGTTTAGTTTTGGTTCAAAAATAGAGTTTGGTTCGGAAGTTTGGTTCGGTCGACCGAACTGGTCGAGTTCGGTCCGAACTCCGGACTTCTGAACCACGTTCGCCCATCCCTACTGAGGAGAAAAGGGATGGTGATTGGGCAGGCTGGCTGCTACTCCAAGTCTCTCCACCCTTGGTGCCTGGAAGTCTGCTCCTCGGCTGACTCCCCCTCCCTGTCATGTTTTGCCTTCCAGTGACACGTTTTTGCCGTCTGAACTCATCCGAACTCTATCCGAACCGACCAAACTGTTCTGTCATTTCAGAGTTCAGTAGCGGGTTCGGTTCGGTCGGTTCGGGTTCGGGTTCGGATTTGAGTTCGGGTTCGGATTTGGTCAACTTAACGGACCGAGTTCGGGCCAAACTCTGAACATCTGAACCGTGTTCGCACATCCCTATTTTTGGGTACTGTGCTGTGTTCACACATCCCTATTTGACAAACCACCCGATCACTGGTAAGGGGACCAGATACGCCCACCCTCCCCCAAACTGGTAGTTTCCAGTACCAATTTACTGTTTTTTTAGTTACTAATTGGTAAATCAGAATAGAAAAAAATAATTAATACTGGAAGTTGATATTCCAGAAACGGAAATAGACATTCCAGGACATCACATAATTGGGTACCAATTGGTATCCAAATGTTGTAAGTCACTTCGGGTATACCGATTGTTTCAGGCACTCATTTCAGTTTTAGTTCAGATATATTTCTGGTGGAATCAAATTTTAGGGGGGGAGGTCTTCAAAATTTTGTATCTTGTTCCCAATATTAATGGACTTCACTCTAGCAAAAAACATCTGAAGGTAAGCTGTCGTGGAAAGGGGATCACCTACACATATAAATAGCAATCCAATAACACACTACAAGAGAAATCATAAACTTGTCAGGGCAGATGTGCTTTTCATGTTCACAAACATCTTGGGGGAAATTATTTAGTGGAGGCATTTGCATAAGCAGTTTGATGAACCAAGGATGTGACAATGGATCAGCTCTAATCAAAAGAGGTTTGATTCAGTGCCTTTATCCAGTGCCAAGGACATTGTTCAACATGTATAGGGAAAAGGAGAGGCATTTATCACTGGCCTATAGGCAGCGATGGATTTGGGCAAAGTGATGCACATAGGAAAAAATAATCCAAACTATGCGTACACAATGCTGGGTACAAAGCTAGGAGTTACTACTCAGGAAAAGGATCTGGGGGTGGTTGTGGAAAATACAATGAAATTCACAGTGCAGTGCACAGCAGAAGACAAAAAAGCAAACAGAATGTTAGGAATCATTCAGAATCATTTATTCAGAGAATAAAACTGAGGATGCCATAATGCCTCTATACAAATTAATGGTGCGACCATACCTCAAATATTGTGTGCAGTTCTGGTCGCCCCATCTCAAAAAAGACATAGCTGAATTAGAAAAGGTACAGAGAAGGGCAACAAAAATGATCAAGGGCATGGAAGGGCTCCCGTATGAGGAAAGGCTTGGTAGGTTGGGGCTCTTCAGTTTGGAGAAGAGACGACTGAGAGGAGATATGGTAGAGGTCTATAAAATCATGAGTGGTGTGGAACTAATAAACAAGGAGCAGTTACTTACCCTCTCAGCTAGTACTAGAACTAGGGGACACTCCATGAAACCCATGGGTGGGAAGTTTAAAACAAATAAAAGAAAATATTTTTTTCACTCAGGGTATAATTGGGTTGTAGAATCTACTGCCAGAGGCTGTGGTGAGGGCCAGTACTATAGCTGAGTTTAAAAGAGATTTGGTCAAGTTTCTGGAAGATAGGTCCATTAGCAGCTATTAGCCAGACAGGATCAGGGAACATGACGGGAGCTGGGGGAAAACAACAGGGCATGAATCTCCCATTATGACCTGTTTGGTGATTCTCCCAAGCCTCCGTGATTGGTCACTGTCGGAGACAGGATGCTGGGCTAGATGGACCATTGGTCTGACCCAGTATGACACTTCTTATGTTCTTATGGGCATTTGTGCAAAATGGTTGTGTGGGCTTCTTCCTTACATAGAAATGTTTGATGGACATGCACAGACTCCCATTGTTATTTTTTGATATTCAGTCAAATATAACATCCAGCGGAGAAACAAGCAGCTAACTTATTGCTCATGAACTTGTTCTCTGTGTTGAGTTCCAGGATAAAAACTTGATCCCAGTAGGAATTCTTGGGGAAAAACGTTTCAAAAAGAAATAAATCATTGTGCATGGATGAAATCACCATTGTCCTTAACCAAAATGGTGGCCATGTTATTGACACCATTTTGTTTAATGGTGGTAGCCATTTTGCACATGCGCAAAACACCCTAGCTGCCATTTTTTGCATATGGTAGGTCAGCAGAGTTGACAGCTCCATCTATTGATGGAGTTTGCCCTCCGCTGACGTCCCAGGTGTGGAACTTGGGAGTGCACCTCGATGTGCAGCTCCACCTGGATCTCCAGGTGGAGGCTGTGGTGAGGAGTGCCTTCCGCCAGTTACATCTAGCGCAGCGGCTTCGGTTGCTGGTTTTGGTTCCAGACCTGGCCACGATCATCCATGCTTTTATTACTTCTCGATTAGATTACTACAACGTGCTCTAAGTGGGGCTATCTATGGTGGCGGCTCGAAAGCTGCAGTTGGTGCAGAATGCGGCAGCCCAGATCCTGATGGGGTTGGGCCACTGGGAGCACATTGCACCAGTGCTCCGACCTCTGCACTGGCTGCCAATAGACTTCCGACCCTGATTCAAAGTGTTGGTTCTAACCTATAATGCCTTACACAGCCTTGGCCCTGCTTATTTGCGAGACCGCGTCACCCCCCAGGGTTCTGGATCTGCCCCTGCGGTCATCCGGGGGTGCCTTGCTGGAGGTCCCACGGGTTTCCTGGGGGGTCACGCAGAATAGGGCGTTCTTGGTGGCCATGCCACGCCTTTGGAAATCCCTCCCCATGGGGGCACATCAGGCCTTGGACCTCCCAGCCTTCCGTAAGAACTGCAAGACCTGGCTGTTCCCTCAGGCATATTGCGAGGGAGAGGGGTAGGGTTGGGTGGGGCTGGGGGAGAGTGGAAGGGTGGGGGTTGTTTCTGTTTTTATGCCTTATGTTTTTTAGTGTTTGAAATTGTTTTATATTGTATTTATATTATGTTGTTAGTCGCTCTGGGCTGGCTGTGGCGGGATACAGCAGGAAAAAAATCTGTGAATAAATAAATGAATAAATAAATAAATATGTAGTGATTTTTTTTTTCCTCGTCAAGAACTCAGTGAAGATATCTCAGTGCTTGGTTCATCCCAAGCACTAGAATTTCGATGAGCTATTGAGCAATCTTGATATCTCGTTTGAGCCCTACTATCCCTTTAGGGGGCCAAGGCTCTGTGTAATGCAGGTCTATGTGTTACATATATATTGCTTCTAGATTATTTATGGCCATCATGTATTTTAACCAATTTTATACCCCACCCCTCCTGCCAAGGCAACTCGGGGTGGCTTACAATATCTAAAACAAAAATATAAAAAGACTATAATATAAATACAAATATATATATCAGCATAAAATAACAGAAATATAATACCTTATAAAAGCAGTAATGCAGCCCAAAGGAGATGACAGAAAAAATATAAATAAAAATGAAAATAAATCAATATAAATTTAAACCCACCCACCCCTAATCCTCACCCCTCCACCCTACCAGTCTCCCTCGCTGAAAGCCTGATGAAATAGCCAGGTCTTACAGTATCGTTGAAAGGAGGGGAGGTATGGGACCACCCGGGCCTCTGCCGGGAGGGAGTTCCACAGCCTTAGTGCATCCACCAAGAATGCCCTCTCCATAATTGCCCCCTGAGACACCCAGGGGACTTCAAGAAGGGTGCTTCTGGCCAACAGCAGGGGACTATCCAGAAACTGGAGGGTGAGGTAATCCTGCAGGTAGGTAGGGACTAGGATGTATAGGGTTTTAAAGGTAAGCACCAACATCTTGAATCAGGCCTGGAAAACTATAAGTAGCCATTGCAGAGAACAGATCACCAGTGTAATGTGTTCCAGCGGCCCATCTCCATAAGGAGACAGGCCACCACATTCTTCACCAGCTGCAGAATGGTGCTCAGAAACGTCAACATGGTTATCCCCACTAAGGCACGTTACAATCGTTCAGTCTTGTGGTGATGAAAGCATGGATGTTAGTGGCGAGGTCAGAGTCTGAGACTTACGGCTGAAGCCGTCACATCAGATGTAGTTGGAAAAATGCACTCCTCGCCACAGCTCCCACCTGGACATTCAGGCAGAGCTGGGACTCGAGGAGCACGTCCAGACTATGAACCTGGGTAACCAGTGGGGGGCAAATCCCATCAATGATGGGTAACGCCAACCCCAGCACCTTCCCCACTAGCATCACCTCCATCTTCTCAGGATTCAGCTTCATTCAGCTGGCCTTCATCCAGTCCCCCACAGCTATCAGACATCAGGTAAGCACCAAGACTCCTGGGTCTGGGTCGGATGAAAAAGAGAGGTAGAGTTGGGTGTCATCAGGATATTGATTACACCGCACCCCAAACTGTCTCACAACCTCACCCAGTGACTGCATAAACATATTGAACAGGAGAGGGGATAGAATGGAACCTTGTGGGACTTTCATAACTCCTGGGGTTATGAAAAATAATCCCCCAGCACCACTCGCTGGAGTCGCTGAGTTCTTCCAGCCAGGAAGGAGTGGAACCATTCAAGAACAGTCCCGCCCACCCGGGTTCAGTTCCACAAGCAAGTCACCAACATCTCATGGTCAACGGTATCAAAAGCAGCCAAAAGATCTAACAGAATCAGCAGGGTCGAGCAACCCTGATCCAATTCATGACAGAGGTTGTCAACCAATGCCACAAGTTCAGTCTCAGTGCCATAATCTGGATGAAAGTTGGACTGAGAGGGATCTAGAAACCCAATGCAGTCAAGGTGTTCCTGAAGCTGTCGGGCCACTACCCGTTCAATAACCTTCTCTAAAAAGGGAAGATTAGAGATCAGCCGATAGCTGCCAAGGGAGTCAATGTCAAGCAATGGTTTTTTGAGCAGAGGCCACACCACTGCCTCTTTGAGGCAGCTCGACACTCTCTCGTCTCGAATGGAGGTATTGACTGTCGAGTCAGGTTCCCTTTAGGTAGTAGTTGCCATGTACACAGGTAACACAGAGACAAACATGCAGTTAGTGGTGTACGAGTTTATTCATCCCTATACGGGACGTTGGTGAGATGAATACTCACCACCATCCTTGGTGCCCTCTCAGCTGACAAAGTCAGTTACATTGGTCCATATCTTTTATACCTTTCCAAGTTAATTACAACATTATAGTATTCCGACCCAGAGTGACATCCATCTATCATGACATGCTTCAATCTGAGTGAGATCACTGTTGCATATGCATTTTCAGCCCCAAGGTTCATTTGTAGGTTATTTGAGATTTTATGGTTGTCTCCCAGAGAATCACCCATCTGTAACTGTTCCCTTGATCTTTTCCTCTTCCTTGTCATGCCAAGTGAGACACACCAGCTGGGATGTCAATCCTCCTGCGTGTCTGCCTGATGGCCTGGTACGATTTCCCTTTAGCTGTTTGCTCTTTATTCCCAACCTTCCCGTAATTCTCTGCTCATATCACTTTCTTAACCTGACTTTCAAAGTACTCTAAAACTCATAACATATACTGTGCTCAATATTGCTCCAGAATCTCCCGTCTGGCGTTAATCAGTCAGGATGGGCACAGGTCCAGTTCATAAGAGGTGTCTCTGACAGCCCCAAGGACATCCTCTGCATCAGTGGACGATACCCACTGAAACTGATCCCACGAAACCGGACAAGGCTACTATTACTTCTGGTTCGCCTATTGTAATAAGTGTGATGTCGAAATCATGGTGAATACAAGCAATTTTATCTACGAAGTAATCAAAAAACATGTCACAGTGGGCACTGTGACATTTCCAGATGGAGGGAGATTCCATTTCCAGGCGGAGGGAGGCCGGACCCACCAGTCCCCTGACCACCCAGAAAAGCTCCTCTGGATGAGACTTCACAGATGCTATGAGGTCAGTGAAGAACTCCTTCTTTGCTGCCTGCACAGCCATGGCATAGGCTCATAATTGGGCTGGTTCAGAAGCTGAAGCTAGTGCAGGATGCTGCAGCTCATCTCCTGACTGGGACGGGCCGACACGAGCACATTACACCAGTGCTTCGCTCTCTGCACTGGCTGCCAATAGTTTTCTTGGCCCAATTCAAGGTGTTGGTGTTGACCTTTAAAGCCCTAAATGACTTGGGCTCTACCTACATACAGGACTGCCTCACCAGGTCCTGGATCCTCCCCTGCGGTCAGCCAGGGGTGCCCTCCTCGGGGTCCCCCGGGTTTCCCGTGTGTCTACCATGAGGAGGGTATTTCTCTGGCTGTGCCACAGCTGTGGAACTCCCTCTCATTGGAGGTCGCTTGATTACTGACCTCCCCTCTTTTCCGTAGACAGTGTAAGACCTGGCTGTTCCACTGGACCTTTATTGAGGGAGATGGGGTGGGTGAGTTGGGGTGGGGTGGGTGGGTATGGGCTTTTTAGGTTGTTTTAATTGTTGTTTTATTACTGTGTATTTTAATATGTTCTCAATGTTTTTAAAAATGTTGTTAGCTGCCCCGAGATGCCTGAGGCAGGAGGGGGGTAGCATATAAGTTTTAATATAAATAAATAAATAAACTAGCTCTGTATCACAATCCATCTGCTTCAGCATGAGAGTGGCACGACAATCGTTCCAAGCACTGCTCTCCCTGCTTCAGCTGCTGCAGATCCTCAGTAAACCAAGGAGGCCTGCGGTGCTGATGTGCAGGGAGTGGACGCCTAGGAGCCATCTGGTCGATGGCCTCAGTCAGCAAGTTATTTCAAAATACTACGAGGTCATCCTCGACCAATTGAGGTTCTGTGGGTTCACAGTTTACATCAGTGCTTCCTACACTTTATGTTGTCATTTCTGTTGATTCACTGCCCACAAACGTTCAGCCCTATGCTGTTGCATTGTCTACACTTGCTTTGATCTGGCCTGGGCCATATATTCCTGTCTGGAAACTGTAAAAATGGATCCTTCTTTTTTTTTAAAAGAAAAAAAAGAAAAAGAAAGAAAAGAAATCTGTTTTTACTGTGCTAAACATAGACACACAAACACAAAATCCATCTGGATAAAGATAGTATCAAACAGATGGTGTAAGAAAGAAAACATTTAGCAGGTTCTGAACATCCTTCACTATTGCTTAGTTCCTGTCACTGACTAATGCAGAATGATATTTTGCCAAAATGTGTTCAAAAGACCGCCACAGTTTGTGAACGAATGAGAGGGGGGCGGTGGGATGGAGAGAGGATCTCCACTCTTGGATTTCCCCAGGAGGTTAACTCCCCAACTCAGCTTTGAAGCTACTGTTTCAGCTATCAGAATCAGTTGCCTCCACTCCCCCCTTACCTCCCAGCCTCCTCGGTATAAGGAAGGGTGAAATGAAAGTGGGAAGTGTTGGCAAAGGTCTGGCAGGTGAGACAAGAGCCAGGGAAGGGAGAAAATCTCAAGCAGTGGGTGTGACGGTGACAGAATGGGCGCCAGTCTTCTACTCTGCCTTACCGCTGGCCAGGCCATCAATTTAAAGAGAAATTGTCAGGCATCCCGCCTGGGGTGAGCTGGCGTAGAAGCAGAGCGGGCTGTCGATGCTCCAAAGCAGATCTGCTGTTGGTTCTCTGGAATATCTTAGAGCACCACAAGCAGGGTGGGCCACGCAACCCCAGAGCACCAGCTTGGAGCAGAGCAGCAGTCTGTCTGCTTGGCGGACAGGCCACTGCAGCTCCTCTTCAGCCCAGGGGTTGCCCCAAGAATGCTAGAGAGCTGTGGACGGCAGTCTAGAGTGCTGGTCTATCTTCCCGAAACTCTATGGCATGAGAGTGCCATGTGGGAGGACTGCAGGCCGTGGCAGTGCAGGGTCCATTTAAATCCAGTGCTGTTGGGGCTGCATGTGGGCTATCCACCCCCTGAGCAGGTCCAGGGGTGGTCTTTTGAGAGAGAGAGAGAGAGAGAGAGCTGTAGCATGTAAGTCTGTCTGGCAATGGAATGAACATCAATGGGTGTCTTCAGACGTTACGAGATCACGCTCAACCACACTGAACCACGCTCAACCCCCCCGTGGGGCCAAAGGGCCCTGAACGTCTGAAGGGCGCACGCCAGATGTTCACCACGCCCAATACCCACATGGGGTCAGTTCCAACCATGCTTCCCGGGCTAGCCGGGGGAAGGTCCCGGGAAGCGTGGTCAAATGAACCCCCACCGGGAACCAAGGAAAAGTAACGTCTGGATGCCAATCCCCGCGCGGAACCAAACGAAACGAGCCCCAGCCGGGGACAAGGCACGCAGCGTCGCTGCCGGGCAACCAGCAACAACACAACCACCGGAGGGAGATTTAAAG
>QEPC01004060.1:3286025-3315948 GCA_003113815.1 Sphenodon punctatus | reverse complement strand
GCTCTTCCCCCCTCCCTTCCCGTTTCCCTTGTGTGGGCATTCCCTTGTGTGCCTTGTGGCTTCGTTTGCCCTCAGGCGGCCATGTCTGTGTCCCGCCCCTGCCCGATACATTGTGGGGGTTTTGCGCCCGGCGGGGGTTCGGCTGCACGTCTGTTGTGCTGCCACGGCCCGCGATGGTGCGGCCCGGTTCCGGCCCGTGGTCCCGTTCCTGGCACGTCTGTTTGGGTCGTTTTCCCACCCCCGGGCGTGGTTGCGCTGCTCACCCCCCCTGGTGGTTCACTGTGGTGAACCGGCCGCCCGTAACGTCTGAAAATACCCAATAAATGCCTTACAGAAGAAGGTTGGTCTAGATTATTATTAATGCCCCATCCAACCATATGGACTGAAACTCAATCTTGATTTTTTTCTCGAATCACAGTTCTCAACTCGTTTTTAGTGAGAATCAATAATTGAGAAAACCCCAAGTTCTCAACACTTTCTCTTTCAAGAATATTCTGCTTTTTTTCTATTTCTTTTTCTTTGTTTTTATGTTTTTTTATTATTATATATTTACATGTACAGACTTCATTTAGAATAATATGATACATGTGTTTCATGGGTACGTGCTGTCCAAACCCAGGCACATAGCTGGACAGTGCCCAGACATTACACGGTTTGGCCGTACACCAAAGTATCCTAAACGTAAAAACTTACCATAAATATTTGTGTTTCAACTAACATAACCAAACAAAACTATAACCATAGGTGAAAAGAGTTTCTTTTCCCTTTCTCAGTTACAGAGGTATTATATTTCTTTCAGATTGATTGTGTGCTTGAATTTCTTCATCTTTATATGTTTTGTTATCACTGTCCAGCAAGGATTCCAAATGGAATAAAATTCTTTCAAATTTTTCCTTTAAATTTGCAGAGATCCTCTCCATCGAGATCATATAACAGATTTGTTTGGTCCAGTCCAAATATGATGGTCCTGGAACTGTTTTCCATTCCTTTGTGATGGTGTGTATGACCACTAGTAGAAGTATCTGACATGTCTGCTTTCTTATTGTAGGAATTTCTAGTTCGGATATAGCCCTAAAAGAGCTATCTCTGGAGTGAAGTACCATCTTAAAATAAATTTAATTTGTGGCTTGTTAACCATTAAGGAGGATGAACATTTTATCATAAAGTTCCGTATTTGCTTCATTTTTTCATTTGTTATTTAATTTTCCGGTCATCTACCCATAATGAAATATACTTAGTACCTGGAAATTTAAAATCTTTCCTGAGGATTGAGTTAATCCTTGTTAATAATTTCATGCTGAATATGTTGTTAAATAATATAGACCTCATGCAGGGCCCCTGGAAGTGAAGGCAAAGCACAGGGCTTGGGGCAGTCCCCCCAGTTCACCCTATGCTACACAAAAACAAGCTGACTTCCCAGGTACAGGGATGGGAATTTCAGTTTCAGATAGAACCAAAATGACCTGAAAATGGCCAATTCAGTTCTGTCCAAAATTTTGGTTTTCGTTTCAGTTTTTGTTGGGGGGGGGGTTGTATTAAATTTTTGTTTTTTGTTTTTCCAATGACAAAAAAAAAAAAAAAAATGCAAGAAATCTGAAACTGAATTCAAAACAAGAACCAAAATTCTAGGTGAACCAAAACTGAAAAATAACCCAAACCAAAATTGGTTCCCATCCCTACCAGTTAGACCAGTGAATTGTGATGACTCACATGTTATACAGTACAGCCTGCTTTCCCTAGTATACTTTACCAAGGCTTTTCTTAAGGAAAAAATGTCTCTTTACAACAGACTCTTTATAACATATTTCTGGGAAATTTAGGACTTTGCAACCTAAAAGTGAAGAAGTGATCCAGTTATTAAGTGATTCAGTGAACTGTCTCATCAAGCCACCGTTTACAGGATAGGGAAGCATGTTTCCAGGGCTCTCCTTCTGTGGGATAAATTACGTATTAACCTAACACAAAGAATCATCTTGTTCTACAGATCGGTGCTGGCAGCCAGTCTCAAGCCATCAGAGGCAAGAAGATACTTGTATGAATGCTCTACTGATGGCATCTTTAGTCTTGGCAATTGTCATGTCAGGCTGAGGAGAAAAAAGCATTTGAACTCTGGAGAGGCTGTAAAATCAAGCCAAACCTATTAGCTGCAGTCTACTTTGACGTAACAAATTCCTCTGACTGTTTGAAACACTGCTTTAATGGGCAACCGGAGGAAATGTAAGCCAATGGTTTCAAAAGAAAGTTATTAAGACAAGAGGGAAGATAGGTGGCTTGCTTGGAGTAATATTGTTCTCTGTGGAGTTCCTCCACTTTTTTATTGTCTCTCCTATAAACTATAAGCAGGAAAACCTGCCAGGAAATCAGTGGGTTTACTGGAAGTAAAGGGAGCAATCATAGAAGGTCAAGATATTGTAGAAAAGCTCAATCATTTCTTTTCATGAGAGGATTCTATGGCGATACCTGCCATTTTCAGGTGATAAAGATGAGTCAAGTGAGAGAATGAGGTTTCAAAAAACAAGGTGCTGGAATAAGTTAGGGCTGAAATTGATAGTAGGTTTATTATTCAAGGTTATTATACACATTTTCAGGGGGCTTTTCATTTACCTTGATAGTATCCATGACTAAAACGGACACTTATGTATCCATTCTTAAGGTATCCCACTTTGTTTAGATTTATTTTTATTTCCTCCACTCCCGACCCCCCCACCCTGTTTTTCAGTTCAGTTACTTCATCTTTTCTTTTTTGTTCTTTTGGTAGTTCAGTCCCATCATTTTTGGCAATGGTGCATGTGCTGTAGTGCCAACTAGGGCTGAAGCGACATGCCGCTGCGGTAACTTTTTCCAACGGAAAAAGCTCTTCCGCAATGAGCGGCATGATGTGATAGAGACATTCATTCTGCTAATTTCATTCCGCTAATTCTGCCATTCCACTACTTTCATGCCGCTACTTCCAAAGACTGTGAAAATAGCGGAATAATGTTTTTCCGACAGTTTCTATATTCAGCAATTTCCACCAGCACTGCGAAGTAGCAAAAAATGCGTGTTCCGACAGTTTCCGCGATTGTTCCGACAGTTCCCACGATTATTCTGACAGTTTCTGAATTAATGGAATGCTGGAAGAATTAGCGGAATGCTGGCGGAAATGCTGCGGAACATCTTGGGCAATTCTGCAATGGTGGAATGAAATAGCAGAACGGAAAAGGGAGTTACCGCTTCAGCCCTAGTGCCAACATTGACAAAACGATATAACTGAAATATTGAAATGACAAATATCTGAACAGAAAGAATAATACCAAATCCAAAATAACCAAAACGGATCCCCAACGGGGTGCAAATGGATATAAAATTATTACCCAAACAGACTTTTTTGGCTCAGATAGGGTATAATCAAGGGATTTACCCAGTTTGGGGGTGGGGGTGGTCCTTGTTTCAGCTCTAGAGCAGATGAAGAAACATGAAAACAGACTCCACACATTATCCTTAATTAAAACTTTAGTTCAAAAAGTTCAAATTTCTACTTTAAAAAAAGGAGGGTCTCCTGTGGGGCTATAAAAAGGCTTGATGAAATAAATGGTAAGTCAGGCTTTGGTAGATACTTTGAAAGAGCAAAATTCCAGAGATGTGGTCATTTACACAATGACAGATTGTTTTCCCCAAGCCTTTTTCCTGTGTGACCCCATTTTGAGATATGGTCACAACTCCATCTACAGAAGGCAGAAGGCATGATCACTAGCATGGGAACTTCTGCTGTAAGAGCTCTCTAAGGCTGCTTTTAGACGAGCAGGTTGCCATCGCACGACTTGCTCACGGAATATTTCAAAATCCTGCAACGCGGGATTACGCGAGACGCCCGGCGGGGATCAAGCGCATGAAAGGCGGCCACGCATTGTTTGACAACTGCGAATTCAATATCTCATAATTGAAGTATTTAATTCACAGTCAGCAAAGAATGCATGACCGCCTTTCATGTGCTTGATCCCTGCCAGGTGTCTCGTATAATATTTTGAAATATTGCACGAGCGGGTCGCACAATGGGTCTTCTAAAAGTGATCTAAGAAAGTAATGAGATTTACTAGAATGGTTAATGGACCATACTAGTTTTCTCTAAGTCATAAGTCAGGTGTAGATTAGGGCTGCACAGAATATTCTTTTAAAAAAACTCACAAATGTTTCTGAGGTTCCAAGTGCTGAGACTGAGCTTTTGGCCACCACTTGGAACTGTTACTGAGGACTCAGAAGTCAGAACTCATAAGAAATCTAACTCAGAACCATAGAACTCAGAAAATCTTGGAACTTCGAACCTTGGAATCACGGGACTCAGCATCCCAACTGACATGTGGTGTTATATATGCCACACTCCCAGAGCACTTAGTGCCTGCCAGCAGGCAGAACCACAAAAGCTAATTTCAAATGTTACAAAAACACAGTCCACCACACCGAATCACACACAAACCCCCACCATGGCCAATGAGCCCTGAACGTCTGTTCGGCAGCATCCAGATGTTCACTCCAGTCATCACCGGTAGGGGCCAACCATGATTCTGGAGCTCGGGAAGGGACCACCTCCAGAACTGTGGTCGATGCAACCCCCACCAGGAATCAGCCAAAAGTAACATAAGGATGGCAACTGCCAGGCGTGATCACACACAACAATCCTCAGCCGTGGCAAATGCACGCAGCGTCACTGCCAGACAACAACCAACAAACAGAACAAGGAGGTATATTTACAGGGCAAAAAGTACTGGGGGAATGCAGCTGCCAAACAACAAACAGGAAGGGAGAGGAGAGACACCGCAATGGAGCAACAGCAGCAGTAGCACCTGCAGGGTCCATAGCAAGCCGCCCCAGATGGGAACACCGAACAGGGGACAGAGGCCCCCCCTCAAATGGGTAAGGAGACCACAATGGGTGGTGGAATGGACAGGGGAGGGAAGGAACGCAGACAGGCATGAAGGAAGTAGAGGAGGTGGCGGAGGCGGCACCACAGCCAGAGAAGGCCCCAGGGAAACGGAGGTACAAGGGAGGGGGACAGTGGGGAATACAAGGAGACACAGGACTTCATAAAGATTTGGGGGTCCCTAGAAAACCAGATAGATCTGTCAGTCAACAAGAGGAACAAGCACGTCTTCAACCAGATTGTCAGGGAAATGGAACAGGCAGGATATCAAAGATCTTCAACACAATGCAGGTCCAAGGTGAAGGAATTAAAGAGGGGGTACAAGAACATAAAGGACAATATGGATGGGTGAACGTGTTTTGGAAGTTTGGAGTTTGGCACGAACTCGGCCTGTTCAGATGACCGAACCGAACTTCCGAGCCGAACGCTCGAACTTCCGAACACTTCGGAAAAGTTTGGGTGAGTTTGAATGAGTTTGCGGGGGCAGGAAAAATGTGACTTTGGGTGGGAAAAACATGACTGGAAGGGGGAGGCAGCTAAGGAGCAGACTTCCTGGTACCAGGGGTGGACACCAGGGGTGGTTTCAGGGCCAAAAATACTGATACCAAAAAAAAAATCGGTTTTGGTACCGATAGCACTTTTTTGAATGTTCGGCCAAGTTTGGATGAACCAAACTCCGCCGAACCGAACCGAACCGCTGAACCCGAACTCGGGTTTCAAATTCAACGACCGAACGTCCAAACATCCAAATGGCATTCTGTTTGCCCATCCCTAAAGGACAACAACGAGAAGTCCGGTCATGCAGAAAGGACAGTGCCCTATTATGATGCCTTGGATCGCATCTTGCACATGAAAGGCTCCATCATGGCCCCAAGGCTGGCAGGGATTGCTGTGACACAGGGCTGGACAAGGGAGGATGTACCACCACCCATGGCAGCACCAAGTGCACCCAGACACCGGTGACCCTCCACCCCAAGAAGAACAGCCTGGGACCTCGGGGAGAAGCAGGCCCCCCATCACAGACAGGCACAGGGAGCCCAACACCAATGTCAGGGTTGGGGGCGTCCGACAACGACACCCTGGTCACCCTCATCCAGTGGACACAAGAAGAACACTCTCAGCAGAGCACCGTGGAGCAGCTGGGCACAGAGGTCTCCGAGACAGACATAGAAGGTAGGCACAGGGAGTGGAAAACAAAGGGGCCAGCATGGACACAACAATGGAAGAAGTGGGGGACAAACAGGCAGGGAGAGGAACTAACCAACACACACACACCCCATTACTGCAGGTGAGACGGAACTTGAATAGGAGGTAACAGAGGGGGGATGTGTTTGAAGCAGTGGAACAGATCCAAGAAGGAAAGCGGAAGGGACAGAGCCCACAAGAGGCTGGGCGAGGGAGGGAGAGTGGGAAGGACAAGGGGGAAGGGACACAAGCACCCCAAAGACACACCACCACGTCCCGTTGCACACAGGTCCACAACCACACCAGCAGGAGGAAGAACCAAACGAGGAGGCTGAGGGGGAGCAGCAGCAGTGGAAGCAGCAAGATGAGCAGACGGGGGGAGGCCAGACCTACAGGTGAACAATGGGGTCCAGCCCAACAGGGAGCTGATGGGAATGCACACATAGATCCCAGAGCCCGTAGGGGAACGTGAAGCACAGCTGCATGAAGGGAATCTGAGGATTAACACAAGGAAACAAGGGAGGGGGTCACAGGACACAGCTCGGGAGGGGAGGGGACCAGACCACCCAAGGGAATGGGGAACAGCAGGGATGGGATCCCAGTCCCCCCCTCCCCCCAGCACCGTCCCAAGAAGGTACAGGTGCAACAAGTGGGAGCCCCACCTAACATATCTAACCTATATCTCACAGAGCCACAACCCATGCAGGCAGCCCAGCCATGACTGGAACCAGTTCCACTGACCCAGAGGATGCACGAGCACAGGGCACATGTACACCACCGCCGGGAGGACCTTGCTAAGGAGATATTACAAATGAGCACACAGCAGGGGGGGCCATTATAGCAGCCATTGATAGGATGGAGGCTGCCACCGACAGAGCCATACAGCAGGTGGAGGGAAAGGACAGACACCTGTTAGTGGAAATGCAGAAGGAGAGGAAGCAGGAGTGAAGGGACTACACCAGGCAAATGGAGGCATTCGAGGGAATGATCCAAACAATAGACCACCTGGGAGTGGACCACTCCAGGAAGTTGGACAGGTCATTGAAAATTGGCACCTCGCTGCTGCTACATGCGGACACCATGAGCACATACATCATGGCAGCCACACCACCGGGCACCATACCGGCTGTAGCCCCACACCCACCCCCCACCCCACCTCCATTGCCCATCCCACAGCAGCTGTAGCAGTCAAGACCACAGGGACTGCGCATTCGCTTACCCGTCCCACAGGGGCTGAGAAGACAGCAGCCATCCAGGCAGGTGCAGCAGCACCAGCCAGTTCCAGACCCAGTACAGTCCCCAACCCTTGCTACACAGGACAGCCAGGAGCCATGCCAGAGCCAAGAAATGCTGGAGGGGGATGACAGGACATCCAAAGGCAGCCTAAAAACCACCGAATCATCTGTCAGGCAAGGGAGAGGTCAGCCCAGAAAGCAATACGAGTTGGAGGGAAGGGGGGGAAGTAGGGCACTGAGAGTAGGGATGGGCGAACGCGGTTCAGAAGTTCGGAGTTCGGACCGAACTCGACCAGTTCGGTCAACCGAACTGAATTTCCGAACCGAACCAAATTTCCAAACTCGGCTCTGTTTGGCCATCCCTAAATGGTAATATTCCATTTAGTTCAATTGGGTTTGAATTTACGAACTTTGTTTGGAAGTTCGGAGTTCAGACCGAACTCGAATAGTTCAGTCGACCGAACCGAACTTCCGAACCGAATTTCTGAACTGAACCAAACCGAACTGAATTTCCAAACTCGGTTCTGTTCGCCCATCCCTAACTGACAGCACTGTAAATAAAATAAAAGCACCATAAGACACTGTAACCATCATGTCTCTCGTTCTTAGCTATTCATGTCAGGGACCATGCTTGAACCGGGTCAGGATATGGTCCTGTTGGTCACAGCTATGCCACAGGTTCCACACTGTGGCCTCAGGGGCCATGGGGCATGTGTCGAGTGGCACCCGGAGGGAGGGGAGCACCCACAGACAATGGAATGGGGATCCAGCTAACAGCCACGGGGGAATACTGGGGATCCACAGTCTACTACTCCTTGGCAGACTCCAGCAGACTCAGGGCAGGGGGCCCCTGGATATGTGCCTCACCACAGCTGCTCGTATCCACTTGGCATAATGGTACTCCCTGGGGTTCGCCACAATCACATATAGTGGAACAGGGCCAGCTGGCCGCTGTGGCAGGGAATATGCCAGGGCAGTCCCATCGGTCTCGCAGACGTTGTGCAACACACACCAGGCACCGATGACAAGAGCAGGGGTCTCCACAGCAAAGTCAAGATGCCCGGCAAGGCACCTCCATCTTTGCTTGAGGGCACCGAAGGCCCTCTCGACAACGGTCCTCAAGGTGCACAGCCGGATGTTGTACAGGGACTCCATTTGATTCCTGGCCACTGGATAGGTCTTCATGAGTCATCTGAGGAGTGGATAGGCTAGATCCCCAATTATGCAATTAGGCACAGGTAGTGGAATACCCCCTCAATCTGGGACATCCGCATGTTGGCATAGTCCCCCCTGTACATCTGTGCAAAAAGGGGGGAGATGGCGAGGATCTGGGAATCATGGCTGCAGCCAGAGTGGCTGGTGAAGATATCTGTGAACCGTCCCTGGTGCACGACAACAGCCTGGAGCTGCAATGAATGAAAGCCGTGCCTGTTTATGTACTCGACTGCATCATCGTTCGGGTGACGGAGGATCTCGATATGGGTGCCATTGATAGCGCCCAGATAGTTAGCGAACCCAGAAGTCCCAAAGCCGGCCATCACAGCCTCTTGATCCACGACCTGGATCATGCGGTCAAGGAGAACCACTTCCACAGCCTCACAGAACTTGCGGATTATGCAGGTGACAGTAGTCAGGCCCATACCGAAGTGTTGTGCCACAGAATGGCAGGAATCCGGGGTGGCCAGGCCCCAGACTCCTATTCCCACCCGCTGCATGACAGGTATAGGGGAGTGCATGGGAGTGTGCTTCCGCAATCAGCATGGCCCTGCGGTAAATCCCGGACAGCTTGAGCACCGTGCGCATGGCCTGGATGTGATGGTGCCTGTGGTGGGTGAACAGGCTCGTTGCAGCAAAGCAGGTCAGGCATTCCTGGACCCCGGCATACAGTTCGAGCAGCTCCGTGGTGACCTGCTGGAGCTCAGTGTGCTGATGGTACTACTCAGTGATGACCTCCAGTAAGAACCAACGGCCACCCGACTGGTTGGCATCCATGGCGAGTAACAGCGAGGGACTGACCAGGGAAATGCCTCAAAAGCAATGGGTGTTGTCATGCACACTGCTCAGAGGCATGCAAGTGCTGATGTGATGCAGATTGTGGCTCGCTATAATGAGCCTCTAGCCGGTACATGCCCATCTGCCAATGGCCATCCGTTGGGCCATGTACTGTGGTGCTTTGCCTATTGGTGGTGGGCTATGCATTAACGGGTGGTCTGGGTGGCACGGGACCACTCACCTGTACCGGGAGGGCTCCACATGTATGATTTGGGCTCCCTGTTACCACTGTCAGGCAGGTATTGTGGTGTTGCGTGCTCTCCTCATATGGATGCTAAGGTGTTCTGGTGCATAGCGGGGAGGGGGGGAGCTTTGCCTCAGACATGTAGGTGGCTATGTGAGGGTGGTGTGTGGTTGGTTGTACGTTGTCTGTGTAAGACTACTGTCTGTGTGACGGCCATCCCCAGGTTCCTGCAGCTCTGCTGTGTCCGCTCCCCCACACATCGCTTCCTAGCCATCCTATAGTGCTGCCTGTACCCTTATCGTGTGTCCTTGGAGCTCCTCTGGTTGCCTCCTCTGCCTACTTTGGTTTGTGGTGCCCCTCGTTCCTTGCTATTCAGACCATCTGCCAGCTGCACCATGGCCGGTAATGCTGCCATGAAGTTCCTGCACTCAGTTCCACAGCCGATTCACATTTCTGGACCTACAGGGAGACCATGACTCTAGCTGACCTGTGGCATTCCCAGCCAGTGCAACTGCTCCTGTGCTCCCCAGATACCCTCCCTGATCCCTATTTGTGTCTGAACTCGGGGCTTCACTGCTTTGGATATGTGGCTAGTGCTTGTGAGTGCCGGCTCCATGCAGAGGAGCTGGGCCTCTGTCCTTTTCTAGATGGGCGCATGTGTTGGAGTTGAGGGGTTCGCATGTGTCATGGTCAGAGGAAGAGATGGTCTCAGCTCTATCTGTATGTGCCTTGTCCAGCTTCCAGACCTGTCTGGCAGAGGGAGGCCCTGACCTGGCTGTTTCCTTCTTCTTCTGCATCCCGTGGCCCGTGGCTACCAGTGGTTGTGTGGGGCTGCTTATTACCGCCTGTTGGAGCTTGGACAGCTGGCATGGCCCCCTGCGGCTGACTATGCCTTGCCTGATCCCACAGGACCCAAGCTGCTGACACTGTCTGATATGTGGTCCCGACATGCTGATGTTCAGGTTGGGATCACTAGTCCCAATCCTTTTGAGGCCTACTATCTTGTTGCCCATGACATGGCACGAATGGGCTATCGGCAGGGCATGTTGCAGTGGCCACACTACGTTTATCTGTTGGGCTGCCCCGTACCGCCCCCCTTCATGGCCCCATGCAGCTGGCTGTAGGTCCCTCCAGGGTCATCAGTGCCTCGGATGTTTTCTCCACTGTGTGCTCCCTGCACCTCCCTGGTTATTCTCTTTTTTTACTTGCTTCATCATTCCCATTTTGGGCCTGCTNTTGGCGTCTCTTTATACTGATGCATAAATGCATGAACATTTAATTTAAACTGATGTCAGTCCCTCAACCCTCCCAGCACAGGTCTCCTTACTTCCTGTCTCTTATACACATCTAGATGTGTATAAGAGACAGGTTCCGGCTCCTTCCCCCTCCTGTTTCTTTGCCCGTTGTAGACCTCTGCACCCTGTCTCTTATACACATCTAGATGTGTATAAGAGACAGGTTGAGTGCCTCGTACTGCCTGTGGTGTCCCTGGGGTTTTGGGTGCCTACCCCTGTATCCTGCTCTGTTCCGGCTCCTTCCCCCTCCTGTTTCTTTGCCCGTTGTAGAACTCAGCCCCCCCACCCATGTCCTTGCTGCCTGTCTCTTATACACATCTAGATGTGTATAAGAGACACCCTGTATCCTGCTCTGTTCCGGCTCCTTCCCCCTCCTGTTTCTTTGCCCGTTGTAGACCTCTGCACCCTGTCTCTTATACACATCTAGATGTGTATAAGAGACAGGGATGCCTGCCCCTGTATCCTGCTCTGTTCCGGCTCCTTCCCCCTCCTGTTTCTTTGCCCGTTGTAGACCTCTGCCCCCCCCCCCCGTGTCCTTGGCACTGTCTGTTGGGCTTCCCAGTGTGGTGTTATCCATTTCCCTCTGTGTGCGGCTGCTCCTAGGTGTGTAGGGTGCCCTATGTGTGTGTCTCTTCCTTGGTGTCTGTTCGTTCCCGTCCCTTTGTTGTTGTTTCCTTGTGTGTCCCTGTGTGTCTCCCCCTTCAATCCTTTCCCATTCGGCTGTGCATGTGCTCGCTTGTGTGTGTGTGATTTGTGTTCTGCTCTGTCCGTGGCTTTCTTCTCCCTCTTGTGTGTGCAGCTCTACCATTCTCTTTCCTCTTCCTCCTCCTCCCTTCCCATTTCCCTTGCATGGGTGGTGCTTTGTGGTGCTTTTGGCTTCCTTTGCCCTTGGTCAGCTATGTCTGTGTCCCTCACCACCCTGGTGGCATCTGGGGGTTCTTGCCACGGTCCATGATCAGTGTAATGTCTGTTGCGCTGTCCTGGTTCATATTTTATTTATTTATTTATTTTATAGATTTTTATCCCGCCCCCTCCTGCAAAGCAGCTCGGGGCGACTGACAACAATAGTAAAAACAATTAAAACAATTAAAATATAAATATAAAATGCATCAATAAAAACAGGGCTAAAAGACAGTAATAAATAAATACATGGGCGGGGGATTAAAATCACCCCACCCACCCTCCCTCCCAAAGGCCTGGGCAAACAGCCAGGTCTTACAGTTCCGCCGAAATGTCAAAAGGCTTGGGGCCAGGCGAGCTTCCTCCGGAAGGGAGTTCCACAGCCGCGGCCCTACCACCGAGAATGCTCGCTCCATCGTGGCCCCCCGGGGGACCTCTAGGAGGGCACCCCCGGCAGACCGCAGGAGCCGTTCATGGCCTAGCTGCCTGTTTCCTTGCCGTGGTACAGTTCCTGTCACATCTTTGGAGGGCCTGTCTGAACCATGGGGTGGGGATTAGTCATATTTCCATGGTTGAGGATCCACTGTGGTGACCTGGGAGTGCGTAACATCTGAAATTACACAAAGAAACCAGATGCAACCCCCAGAAAAAAACAAACCATAACCAGCAAGTATGGACACCTTTCCCCATGCCCTTATGCAAGCCCTGGGGTGTGGATGGGGTGCCACTGGTGCACCAGAGCACATGGTCCCTCCCTGCCCTGACAGTAGGCAGATACAGAAGCCCCCCAAAAACCACACCATATCATCATAACCAGCAATTCCCCCCCCTCTGTATGCCCCAATGCGAGCTCTGTGGTGAGTGGGTGAGTGGCACTGGTGCCCCCAGAGCACATGGTCCCTGCACTGCCAGCAGGCATATCCACAAGTTCCCCCCAAACACACTATATATATAATGCCCAAGCACCTACTCTGACCAAGCAACCACTATACCCAAGCAGCCACATTCAAATATAAAAAGCAGAATATAGTTAACTCCAGTATTGCTGCTATGGCCAGCCGATCCCCTTTTAAAATTTTGCACGCAAAAATGAGGAGTCATGCTTACACAGAAGAGCAGTGTAGCACACATCCAGACTGCATTCACCTAACTCACCAAAGAGAGTGAATAATGCCCAAATGCCCTCTTTTTTTTGCCCCTGGCAGCCAATCAAAAACTGTCCTGTGCTTGTCAGCACTTCACCTGCCCCCCCCCATTCCATTACCCCAGTGCCTACCAAATAAGGAATTATTTATTATTAGTATTAGTATTAGTATTAGTATTAGTATTAGTATTAGTATTAGTATTAGTATTAGTATTAGTAGTAGTAGTAGTATTAGTAGTAGTAGTAGTAGCAGTAGTAGCAGTAGTAGTGGCAGTAGTAGTAGTAGTATCAATCATTTATATAACCCAAGCAATGTACCTGGTGCTTTGCAAAGTAATGGAATACACATGGTCCCTGTCCTAGGTCTTACAATCTGAAAGATGGGAGGAGGAGACAGAGGAAGGGGAACAGACGGAGAGATAAGGGATAATTTCAGAAGTGACAGGCCCTTTGGCCCATCACGCTGAACCACAGCCCGGAATCCGAAATGGATACCAGACAGGAATCTGCCCAGCCGTCCTTTAGACATGCCGGCAGATTCCTACAGGGGATCGGGAAGGGGACGGGTCTGCACAGTGCAACATGCGCCCCCCCGGTGCTGCCCCGGCCGGCCACCCTCCGGGAGATGGGCGAACACAGCGGTCAATTCAGCCACTGTGCCCGATCCCACATTGTGGTCTGGGCCATGATCCAGAATCGTCCAAAGTAACAGACGTTACTTGGGGCCAATTCCAGATCACGGTCCAGCTAACCACAATTCTGGACCTCCGGGCGGCCAGAGGTCCAGAATCGTGGTCAAAATTATTCCCGCCAAAGTGTCACTGTGGTGAATATCTGGCAGAAATCACTTGGATGTTACGGGACTTTTGGTCACCACAGGGGATACACTGTGGTTGACCGTGGTCTCGTAACGTCTGAAATTATCCAAGGAGTGTAACATTCATGAAGATGCAAAGTCTCAGGTGCACGTGCTTAGCTTGGCTAGATCAAGAATGATGGTTAGCTGCTCCATGTGGTGAGGATATGAGTACACAGGCCTCAGATAACAGATTGTACTCGATGATATGCATCAGCAGGAGTTACGAGAGGGAAGTAAGGAGTCGGGGAGGGCAGAGCAGAAGAGGTGGATCTTGAGGAGGGCTTTATTATTGGACACTCCAGGAAACTAACTGGTGGCAGATTTAAAACAAATAAAGGAAAGTATTTTTTCACTCAACACACAGTTAAATTATGGAATCTGTTGCTAGAGGAGGTTGTCAGGGTATGGCTGGGTTTAGAAAAAGGACAGGATAAATTCTTGGAGAATAGATCCATTAACAGCTATTAGACAAGTAGATTATAAAATGAGACCTTCTTACTGTCAGGAGCAGGGGGTGATCAGCAGGGAATGGATTGCCCATTGTGACTGCTGGTACTTCTCCCATGCAACCAGGTTGGGCTGCTGTCGTGGGATGCTCGGGTTGATGGACCATTGGTCTGATGCAGTATGGCATTTCTTATGTTCTTATGTTCTTAAATAACGAGAATGAGTATTTTTGGTATTACTTGCTAGAAGCTAAAATGCTTCAGTTTCAGCGCTAGTAACTAGGTATATGTTCAACAACACAGTGTGATACTATGTACTAACACACTAAATTGGACAAATGGGTGAGTCAGATAACTGACAAAAAATGAACAAATATTGCCCAGTAACTGCTCTTTCCTGGGTCAGACCCATCAGGCTACTGACTAGCAGTTTTAAAATAGCAGCATTTTAATGAGGTTTTTAAATTGATTTAATTGCATTTCTATGATGTTTGGTTTTATTATATAAAATGCCCGGAGCCTTAGGTGCAAGGTGGAGTAGAAATTTAAATAAACAACAAACAAACCAACAAACATTTTAGTTCTGCCTTAGGACTGATCTTGTCTTTCATACCTTGTTCTCTGCACACACACGTGGCATAGATCTAGGGATCATGAGGACAGTAACATACAGGGAGAGCAGGTTTTTGCATGGTCCAGAATGATCAAACGGTTCATCTAGATTGAAGAGGGATGCCACTACTCAAGCCATCTGTGTAAGAGGTAATTTTATTTGGCCTTTCATGCCACATGCATGCAGTCTGCTGGCTGTGGCCATTGATATTTTTCATTAAAAATTCCCTACCCTCTTTCTCTCTCTCTCTCTCTCTCTCTCTTTTGGTGTGTGTGTGTGTGACAGAAAGAGAGAGAGAGAGAGAGAGAGAGGTGGGGGGATTAGGCAAATGGAGAATGCAATATTGCAATATGATATGGCGGGAGTGGGGAACCTTTTTCTTCATGGGGGCCACTTTGAAAACACAGGGCATCTTTAGACGTAACAAAGATCGGATGTCAAAACCACTAAGCACACGTTTGACCGTTGTGTGTTAGCACCATAACAATCCCAACACCAATTTGGCCACCCCTTGAACGTGAAACGTAGACAACATTGCATCACAAGGACAATTTGCGTGTTTTTGTCTGAACACATAACCAACATTGTGTCTAATGACATCGCATAGCATGTTAGCAGGTACAACATGGGGAATGAGGCAGCAGAGTTTGCATGCTGAGATCGGGTGGTGGGAAAAACACTGATTTGCTCCAAGATGGGCTGTGTGTCCAAGCAGCACCGCATGATGAAAACAGGGCCAAACTAATGTTCATATCAAGGTCAAAACACACATTCAGACACCCATTAACAATGGGTATTTTCAGATGTTACGAGATCACGCTGAACCATGGAGAATTCCCATATGGTGACTGTGGTCGCGTCATGTCTGTTGAGGGGAAATGGAAGCTCCCCGCCAGATGTTCACCCCCGTGAATCATGGGGGGGAAATCACATTCAACATGTAAATGGAGGTCCTGGCTGGACCATCTCCATTTGCGTGTTCAATGTGATTCCCCCCCATGATCAAGGGAACCGTATCGTCTGTCCCTCTACCATGGCCCGGAATCAGCCGCAGGATTCCGGGCCATGGTCAATGCAGGCAGGTGCTCCGGCCGCATTGGCCGCGGCACCCGCCCGTCTCCCAAGAGGGTGGGCGGGCGGGAGGCCTAGGGGGCATGGGGGGGGCAGGGCCGTGTGGCTGCATGTTGAGCCGCGCGGCCCCGCCCCCTCCCCGATTCCCTGCCGGGATCAGCCGGCACGTCTGTTGGATGTTCCGGTTTCATCCCAGTGGGGGATCAATGGGTGATTCCGTGATGGGGCCAATACAGGCCCCGTCACATCTGAAAATACCCATTATGCCTAAAGACACAAGTTCTGAGGACTGTACAGAAGATGGGGGCAGGGGAATGCAAGGAGTATGCCAAAGAAAAGGAGGGTTCAGATGATGGATCTATGCCATAGATCTGTCCCCTATCCTTCTGTGCATGCCTTCATTTCTGCTCCATTTCTCTGAGCTCAGGTTTTCAGTACTTGGGGTCAGGGACTAGATCTAGGGGCCAGTTCCAGGAACTGGAGAAGGGGCATCATAAAAACCTGTCATGGACTGCATTTGGTCCCTGGGTAGCTGATTTGCTACCTGAAGGTAATACCCACATTTTTAGTACAACGTTGGGTACCTGATTACCGAACAGCTGACTACCCGGAAAATTGGTAATTTTGATACTGATTTTTATATTTTCCTATTACCAGCGTGGGATGCAAAACTGAAAAATGAGGATGGAATTTTTATATTTTTTTTAAAACGGTATCGAAAGTTGAAAAATTGATAATGGAAGTAAACATTCAAGTCAGGTCAAAATTGGACACCAATCCCTACCAGATAATGAAGAGTTGATTCGAGTACCAGCAATTCAATGGGCATATCTATTTTTGCAGCTACTTGTTGCAGCTCTCCCCCCAGACCTGAGTTTCCCCACACCTGTGGTATGGCACGTTATTTCAGGGACATAATTCAGGGCTCATTCAGACGTGGTTTAAACACCACTTACAAGGACGGGTGTCTTAATGTAAAGGTGAAGAAAGAGTTCACAGGCGACATCTGAAAAGACGCCGCATGCATGATTGAGCTTGCCGGCGCACAGACAGGCGCACTCTACCAATCTGTTTTTTTCAGGTCGGTAGGGCACGCCTGTCAGTGAGCCGGCAAGTTCAATCATTCGCGCAACGCCTTTTCCGACGTTGTCTGCGGGCACATTCTTCACCTTCGCATCAAGCCGCCGGCACTTCTAAGTGCTGTTTAAACCATGTCTGAATGAGATCTTAGTGACTAAGTGGAGCTGGTAATATTTCTGTCTTTAAAAAAGAAAATCTCTTCTTCCAAGAAAGGTGATGTAACCTTATGTTTTTCTTTGTTTTTTAAAAATAAAACTCCTCAAAATCCATTTTTTGAAAGAGCTTCATAATAACAGACAAACCATCATGCCGAAGTGAAATCAGTGTATTGACTTGATCACCCTATTTGCCACATAATGAGAGAGACTTCAAAACGACTCCCTGATAAATCATTCATATCTTATAAACAAATTGGCGTCTCTTTATACTGATGCATAAATGCATGAACATTTAATTTAAACTGATGTCAGTCCCTCAACCCTCCCAGCACAGGTCTCCTTACTTCCATCAACTAGACCATTAGGTCAAGTGCTGTTGACAAGGGAGGAATGTTCAGCATGTCGTATTTATGGTGTGGGCATAATTACCGTTGTATAGTCCAATTAATAGTAAATTTATATTTTTTTAAAAAGAACTCCAGTGTTCTCCAGAGGAACCAATTCATTACTGAAAGGGGCCTAGGGGCACTGTCTGACATGGGTTGTTGCCCTGGTAAAGCAGAGGCATGCTTTTTTTTAAAAAAAAAAAAGAAAACAGCGAGAGTAGGCAAACTGTTAAACATCATTTAATCCTTTATGCATGTTTTATACATAAACAAATTGGGATGTGTAGCTCAGTGTCCTCCAGCTGTTTTTCAAACCACATTCTGCCTTCATTAAAGATTTAGGAGTGAAAATTTCCATACACAGATATAATATCTGGGAAGAAGGCGGAATGAGATTGTGTTGCAACAGGAGCGGAGAAACGGCTTTTTCGAACTTTAGACACTTTTAAATCTCAAAATGCCAGTCTTTGAAATCTTGTGTGTGCTCATGTCTTTTAACAGAGACCTTCTTTAATCAGTCAAAAGACATAACTGCCCCCTCCTGCTGATCCCCTCAGTTAAAGGAGAAAGCAATGCAGGAGAAAGCACCAATTTCAGGCACAGAAAGAGTTGGAAAATGGTGGGAGGGCTAATTGAGTCTAAATTAGGTCTGGATTATGTGACAGAATGATGTGTGGTTTCTTTGGCGTTCCACAGCGAGATTAATTGAGTTAATCAGGGCATGGCAATGGCCGTTTTTCCTTTTTTTATTTAGAGGTCTTGACCGAACAGAAAATCTTTGCTAGCAAGGCTGAGATAATCTGAGAAGAGGATGACAGTCCTTGATTACTCTTCACAGAACCAGGATTCAATGATAAAGGTTGTGGAATCATAAGGTTGGAAGGCTCTTCATGGGCTCCACTTCAGAGTAGGTTCCTGTTGGTGCTGAGGGGACCACAGAAAAAAGTTTTATCATTGCAGGGTTACCTTCAATGAGTTATAAACATCCACTTGCATGTTCGCTATATGTGGAGACCCATAAAGCAAATATGAGTATCTTGTCAGTTGAAACTCTGATTTAGTCTCTTATTCATAGAAATAGGAGGTCCTGATATGACCCATATGGGATCCATCCATTTTTTGCCAAGTGTCAACAGGGTGTGGATTTGGATCTATGTTCTGAGAGTGGTCTGACGGCATAGTATCGGTGTATCCTTGAGGTTAGTGTAACATCCCTTTGTTGTGCTCTGTGGTGGGTGGCGAGCATGGGCACAGATTCATTCCTATTACTCCTATGAATTTTCAAAAACCTTGACAGACTTGGAATGAGGACTTTGTTTCCTAACTCAAAACTAAAACACCAGGCGGTTCCCAACCTGAACTCCATTTTTGATTATCCAGTCCACTTCGGAGAAGAATCTGGGTTACATGTCTTCATCCTTTTGCTCACAAAACTTTGGAGGGCTTCCTTTGCTCACCTAAGGTCGGGGAAATATTGTGATGCTTACTGAAACTGCTGCAGCTATCAGATATTTCATTTTGTCAACTGCTCATGCACAGTAGCCAAAATGGAGTAACCGAAAAATGGAGCAGTTGAAAAAATGGATACGTGATTAGGCCTAATACTTGCTTTGCAGATTCTCAGTTTTTTCTGAAAAGAATCAGGGTTCTCAGCTCATTCTTGAAAACAAGAATGAACTGAGAATTGTCCTGAGTCTTGCCAACAAAAGTGAGACTCTCATTCTCCCCTTGCACTTGTAAGGGTAAGAAAACCCAACCCTTTTAATCACCTGGCTGCCTCTCTCTGAGTCTGGTCTGTCCGGGGCTGCTCCGAGATTCCTCTCTACTCTTTCATCTTCTCTGCAGGGGCAGGTGAGGAAGCGAGTTCACTAGGGAGAGTGTTCCCTCACAGCAAACAAAAGAATTGGGGGGAAAAAACACGGAGAAGACACAAAATTGCCACCGGGACTGTTCTGCACATGTGCAGCAAGTTTCCAAAATGGCGCTGACAGTGTTGGCAATGTTTTGGAAAAGGAAGTTGTTCAGTACATGTGTGAACAGCGCTGTACATGCGCAGAACGGCTGACCTTTTCCAAAATGGTGCAAACGCTGCCGGTGCCTGGGCTGCACATGCGCAGAATGGTCACAGCAATCATTTACGCATGTGCAGAGTGTTTTTTGAATTTTCTCATGTTTCTCACAAGAACTTGTTGAGACCTCAGTAATTTTTCTCGATTCTTCTGAGACTCTTGCGAGAACCGGGAACGGTTCTCGATTCAGCCCTAATGACTACAGTCCCATACCCTGAGAATTGCGTGTGCCCTCAATGCGGAGCCACACGTTTGTATGTGGCTACATGCACACACGTGCACAAGTGATCTCTGCAGGCATCAGATTGAGCCCATTAGGTGCAGCTATTATTTGAATGAGTCTCCAAAAACATAAAATGCCCACAAATACAAAATCTGTGATTCACTACCGAACTTCTCAGCTGTTCCTTTATAATCCACTATAACAACAGGGTTAGCTGTTTATCTCTGCCACCAACTACTACTCAAATTCAGTTGCAACTTGTTGAGCTGTAGGGATGAGCAAACAGAATGTGGTTCGGATGTTAGGACGTTTGGTCATTCGCTTTGAAACCCGAGTTCGGGTTCGGTTGTTCAGTTTAGTGGAATTCGGTTCAGCCGAATTCGGCCGAACATCCAAAAATAGCGCTATTGATTACCGATACCGAAATCAATTTTTTTTTCTGGTATTGCTATCATTTGGCCCTGAAACCACCCCTGTTCTCCACCCCTGGTGCCAGGAAGTCTGCTCCTCAGCTGCCTCCCCCTTCCAGTTACGTTTTTCCCATCCAAAGTCACGTTTTTCCCACCCCCGAACTCATCCAAACTCATCTGAACTTTTCCAAACTGTTCAGCTCTTCAAACGTTCTGTTCGGATGTTGGGTTCGATCATCCGAACAGGTCGAATTCGGCCCGAACTCCGAACATCCAAACCGCGTTCGGAGATCCCTGTTGAGCTACTCCTGCTGGTTGATCATAGGCCCCAACCCAGGAAATAAACCATCCCTAATTTAACTTACTTGTGCATGCTCTGTTATAAAAATGTTAGAGACCTACTGTAGCCTTGTGGATGAGGTGGATTAGGTGCTGGATTTTGAACTTTGGAAATCAAATCCCATTTTAGCAATTGGGTGTCCTTAAGCAGGACACAAGTGCCCATTTTACACAGACAGGGATGGGTAGGGGGTTGGGTGTTTTGGTGCAGTAGGTGGAGGTGTGTTTGTGTCCTTTTACACACACATCTCCACCCAACTCCACCCACCTCCACCGATGGGGGCACCTCCTGTTTTCTGGAGGGCTCCGTGGGTGGAGATGGATGGGTGATGGGTGAAGGCCGGTGTTGCGCGGGAGCGTGCATGCACCCCCACCCATCCCTCTCGGTGTTCACACAGATGAACATCGAGTGGACACCCATTCCACCACCACCACCACCACCGGCCGCACACCTGCCCGAACACCAAGCGAGGGAGGGGGGTGGCCATCTGTGTAAAAATGGACTCAGACTCAGTCCCCTCTCTTTAAATTGGGAATCATAATGACTTACCTCACTGGGGAGTTGTGACAGCAAACTAAATGCTTTGAACACTGAAAGCACTGTATAGATTACAAATAATACAACATCCACGGCTGTTGTTTCCTCATGAATATTTTTTAAAACAGACAGATTGTTCAGAGCAAAACTGAAAAGAGCACATCTGCTTCCTGAGGCCTCTGGGAATATTGAACCTAGACAAGAACAAATGAAAGCAAGCTTAGGCCTCAAATGTGTGCCTATACCAATATTGATATTATCTAGACACACAGTACGCATCTTTCATCCATTCATCACCATAGAAGCTGGGTGCCAATAAAATATGTAAATTGACCATCCCATTATTAATTACATATTCCCTGTCTTCTTTCTTTAATGGCTTCCCCCTGCTTAAGTACCTGGCTCATTCACATCGTACTGTTGTAAGTGTGTAGCGACCCAGTGCCACTTTTATAGGTGTTTATGAAAAGCTTCCCACTTCCTTCCTGCTCCATGACTATCCCTTGTACTTTGCCACCTAATTAGAACTGAAACAGGAACCTGCCAAAAATGGGCAAATCTGTCAAATTCACGGCACCTCATGCACCTTGAAAAACGTGGGGACTTTTCGATATCTGAAATGGTGTCAGATCGGGTTCCTGAAATACCGACAAATGGCAGCTGTTTTTATCCTGATTCTTATACTTCATGCCCCAGATTTTGAAGAAAAAATGGGGATACTTTTTGGGGATGTAATTTTGGGTACTCAAATCCCAGGAAAAAATTCTCCGTTTTCTGGGTACTCAAATGGAATGTATGTGAAGGGGAACTGTATGTATAGCTTTTTCTTTTATCTGAATTGCATTTTGTAATTCAAATATGTTTTTTATAGAAACTAAATCGTTTGCAATGCTGTATTGTTTTTGGCTTGCAGCTTGGAGTAAGCTGCTAGGGGGGTGTATTTTGTTTTCATCATTATAATTATGAAAATGAAATTGGCCATTCTTTATTGTAATTATAATTATGAAAATGAATTTAATAATTCCAAAATAATAACAACATTTTGGAATTCGTAATTATTTTGGGTTTTTTCTGGCTGTGGGACACATACCCTTCTTGAAGTCCCCAGAGTCTCTCAGGTGTTGGTCATGAGGATGGCGTTCTCGTTGGCCACTCTACAGCTGTGGAAGTCCCTCCTGTTGGAGGTCTGTCTGGACATAGACCTCTCCTCTTTCCATAGACAATGTAAGACCAGTTTGTTCTGCTGGGCCTTTGCTGAGGGAGACTGGTGATGGATGGGTTGGGGTAAAGTGAGGGTTTTTGCTGCTGGGTTATGTTGATATTAATGTTTATTGTTTTGCTATTTTATGATATTGTTTTTTATAATATTGTGAGGTGACCTGAGATACTTCTGCAGGAGGGGGTGGCATAAACATGCAATAAAAATAAATAAATGAATAAATACCTTAGACTGAACCTTTTTTTTTGTTTCGTTTCTGATTTTGATGAAATTTGGAGGAAATGTACCTTATACCCATATGAATAAGGTTGCCAGATTTCAGAAGGTTTGGACATAGGGTCAGGATTTTATAAGCATTATGGTTTTTAATGCCTTTAAGACTGTACCTACCTTCCTATCTGTCGATTCAACTTGGATGTAAGTTCGATATAGTATACCCCTAACATAAGGGGTATATGTTATACCAGTTTTCAGAAAGATTAGATAACAGGTGCAGACTCTATAAGCAATTGATATTTTGTCGTTTGTGCATACATTTGCAGCTGTAGAAACTTTGTTGTTTATACAATATGGATGAAATTGGGCTCGGTGTACCTCTCATACAAGGGATCATCTTGCCAAATTTCATAAAGATTGGATAAAGGGACCTAATTTTAGAAGCAATTGAAGATTTGCTATTTTATTTATTTATTTATTTTAAAAAATTATACCCCGCCCCTCCTGCCAGGCAGCCCGGGGTGGCTAGCAATATCAAAATCAATACAATACAATAAAACATATAAAAACATTGCAATAATAACAGCAGTAAAAGTAAAAGTGAGGAGAGAACCCCCGCCTCAACCCAACACCCCCCACCCTCACCTTTCTCCCTTGCCAAATGCCTGATGGAACAGCCAGGTCTTACAATTCCTGTGGAAACCCGGAAGATCTGGGGCCAGATGGGGCCCCACTGGGAGGGAGTTCCAAAGGTGCCATGCGGCCACCGAGAAGGCCCGGTCCTGCGTGACTCCCCGGGAAACCCGGGGGACCTCAAACAAGGTGCCCCCAGATGACCGCAGGGGCCAGTCCAGAACCCAGGGAGTGAGGCCATCTTGCAAATAGGTAGGGCCCAGATCGTGTAAGGCTTTATACGTCAAAACCAACACTTGAATCGGACCCAGAAGTCTATTGGCAGCCAGTGCAGAGATCGGAGCACTGGTGTAATGTGCTCTTGGCGGCCCAGCCCTACCAGGAGCTGGGCCGCCGCATTCTGCAACAGCTGCAGTTTCCGAGCCATCACCATAGGTAGCCCCACGTAGAGAGCATTACAATGTCTAACCGAGAGGTGATAAAAGCATGGACGATCGTGGCTAGATCCGGAACCAAAACCAGCAGCCGAAGCCGCCACACCAGATGCAACTGGCATAAGGCAATCCTTGCCACAGCCTCCACCTGGAGATCCAGGCAGAGCTGTGCATCGAGGAGCACTCCCAGATTACGCACCCTGCAGCACTGTGAAAAGAGGACATGAGAGAATAGCTTATTGGCTCTTTCCTAAGTAGATGTTTCCAACTTCCTAGTAACAAGCAGAGGCCATGGAGTGGGCACAGCACAGACTGAAGATACAAGATTGACATTCCTGCTGGTCAATTGGCATCACAAACCCATCTTGTACCACTGTGACAAACATAAGAGAATCTCTGGTATTGGTTCATTCTCTGGAGATGCTTCCCAGGCTTTCATATTTCTAATGCCCAGTCACTGCAATCAGGGAGGCTTGGTGGTGGGTACTGGAGAGACAATATAAGCTTCTGCCAAGCTGCACCACCACCACCTTGACTGTATCTTGTGTGGCACATAGGCTGGCTCTGTGCTCTACGTGTGTGACTGACTATGATATAGTCTTCAGTCTCACTGCAAGTGCTCAGAAAACAGAACTCTGAACTTACTCTCTCCCACATATGTCCCCACAGATTTTGGGGTGCAAATAACTGAAGCCTGTGCCAGTGCCTCTGCCACCTTCTCCTCCTCTTCTCTGCCTACCTCCTCCTGTCTTTTTCACTCTCTGTACAAATGCTCTAACAAGCAGATATCTTCATCTAGTAAAACCTCTGTAGTTTAAACAGAAACAACACCTACAACTGACATAAGAAAATTCTGTTAAAATCATGAAAGTGATATTGCTTATAAAATTTGGACCCTTTATCCAATACTTCTGAAATTTTTCAGGTATGCTCCCTTGAGTGAGGGGAATGACATTTATGAAGTTCATCAAAATTGGATAGAAAACAAAGGTTTTTCACCTGGATATATGTACACAAACCATGAAATGGTTAAATTGCTAATAAAATCAGTATCCTTTATCCAATCTTCCTGAATGTTGGCACAGATTATCCCTTTCAGGATGGGTACAAAGAATAAAAATTTCACCCAAACTGTATGGAGAACAAAGACGTTACAGCTACAAATGTGTGCATAAACGACAACATTTCAAATGCTGTCAGAATTCGGACCCTTTATCCAATCCTTATGAAACTTGTCTGGGATGATCCCATCCATGAAGGGTATAGTCAGTCTCAAATCTAAGTAAATAGGATAATAAATGAAGATGTTACAGCCAGAAATCAATTTTTCTCATAGAAATCAATGAAAGAAAAAAACCGAAAACAAAATTATATAATAATGAAATTACAAATTCCAAAATGAAATAATTACAAAATAATGAAGAAAGTATGAATTCTGTAATGGGTCCCTGTTTCACACCCCTATAAGCTGCTTCTTCCTGACACTGATGAGTTTGTAGTAGGGAGGGGCTGATGATGATTGACAGCCAGTGAATGGCAGTTGGGGAGAGACCATTTGGCTCTGAAGGGGGAGCAGAAACAGGATTTCTAAGGGAGAGGAGCAGAAGGACTTGGCTCTGAAGAGTGGAGGCCATTACGAAGAGGAGGGAGAACTTTCAAGACCTGACCGATCACAGCATGATGAGGAGACATACAGAGGGGAAAGGGAACTGTTACAGCCTTTTCATTTGTACCAACAGGCCATAATTAAGTCTGAAGCTGTTAGCACTTCCTGTTAGAAACTTGTCCAAAAAAAAAAAAGCCATGTGTATGGGGGACCCAATTAAGTGTTAGGAAATTAGTCATTTTAGATTGTGGAATTCATTGCCGGAGGATGTGGTTAAGGCCAGTAGTATATCTAAGTTTTCAAAAGGAGGTAGTGTCACTTCTTAAAAGACCCATTTTCAGATCAGTGGCATGTAAACTTTCCTGTGTTTAGTCAGAGGGCTATTTCCATGACAATCGATTAGACACAGATTACAAAATCAGCTAGGGGAGATATCAATTTTCAGAAGTGACGCTACCAAGCTTTGACCCAATGTGCGGTAAGAGCTGCCATCGCACCCTGGGGTAGACCTCTAAACAGAATAGATATGGTTTTATTTATTTATATAAAAAATTTATCCCGCCCCTTCTGCCCTTTTATGGCAGCCCGGGGTGGCAAACAACAATATAAAAACAATTTAAAACAGTTAAAATTCATCAAAAGCAGTTCTTTGCTGCCCGGCCTTATTGCATCTGCAAAATCATGTCCAGCGGGAGCTTTTCTGGGTGGTGAAAGGCTTGGTCAGTCCTGCCTGCCTAGGTCTGGACCTGGACCAATCTAGTGACTTCTGTGACCGGTTTATCGAGTACTTTGTAGATAAGATTGCTTGCATCCGCCACGATTTTGGTACCAAAGTTATTGCAGAGGATCATCTTGGGGCTATGGATGCCCCGTTCTGTCCTGTTTTGTGGGATCGGTTTCAGATGGTGACATCTGCCGATGTGGAGTCCTTGTTGGGATTTGTTTGTGCCACTACTTGTGAACAAAACCCCTGCCCGTCCTGGTTGGTGAAAGTCAGCCAGGAGACGTTATGGCCATTGCTGGCTGGGGTGGTTAGTGCCTCCCTTCTGGAGGTCAGGGTGCCTGACTGCCTGAAGGAGGCTGTGGTTAGGCCCCTGCTCAAGAAACCATCTCTTGACACTGATGTTCCTGCCAGTTATCGGCCGGTCTCTAACCTTCCCTTTTTAGGGAAGGTTATTGAATGGGCTGTGGTGCGGCAGCTCCAGGAACATCTGGACCACACAGGTTTCCTTGCCCCTTTCAGTCTGGTTTTCAGCCTGGGTATGGTATGGAGACTGCATTGGTGGCCTTGGTTGATGATTTCCATCTGGTGTTGGACCAAGGTCGTCAGACCTTACTGGTCCTGCTAGACCTTTCGGCTGCATTCGACACAGTCGAACATGAGGTGTTGGTGACTCGCATGCGGGACCGTGCCAGGATTGGTGGAGCGGTCTTGGACTGGTTTCGTTCTTTCCTGGCTGGGAAAACTCACTGGGTCATCTTAGGGGAGTGTACGTCTTCTCCCCGGAGCCTCACGTGTGGAGTCCCACAGGGTGCTATTCTGTCCCCCCTCTTTTTTAACATCTATATGCAGCCATTAGGGGAGATTGTGAGAGGGTTTCAGGGCATGTACTGTTATCAGTATGCTGATGACACTCAGCTCTACCTCTCTTTTTCCATCGACCCAGGTCACGCAGTCTCCCTATTTTCCCAGTGCCTGTCAGCAGTGGGGGCTTGGATGAGGTTGAGCCATCTGCAATTCAATCCTGACAAGGCAGAGGTGATGTTGGTGGGTGAGGGCTTAGGGGGCCTGGGGGTGGTTGAATCTCCTCTTGTTGGGGGGGTTCACCCTCCCATGGTCTCTCAAGTGCAGAGTCTGGGTGTGCTCCTCAATTGACAGCTCAGTCTGGAATCTCAGGTTGTAGCTGTGGCGGGGAGTGTGTTTCGGCAGTTACATCTTGTCCGGTGGCTTCGGCCGTATCTCTCAGACTCCGACCTCACCACTGTCATCCATGCCTTCATCACCTCGAGGCTGGATTACTGCAACACGCTCTACGTGGGGCTGCCCGAGAAGCTGGTACAGAGGCTGCAGCTGGTGCAGAATGCCGTGACCCGTCTTCTTACGGGGGCGGACCACAGGGAGCACAAGACAACTGTGCTCCGGGCTCTGCACTGGCTGCCTATAAAGCACCAGGTCAGGTTCAATGTGCTAGTTCTTACCTTTAAAGCTCTTCACGGTCTGGGCCTTACTTATCTGCAGGACCACCTCACTCCCCATGTGCCCATGTGACCATTGAGATCATCGGTGGGAGCCTTTTTGTAGGTTCCCCGGACAAGGTGGGTGGCCACCAATGTTAGAACCTTTTCAGTGACTGCCCCTGTGCTATGGAATTTGCTCCCGGAGGAGGCTCGGTTGGCCCCCACTCTCCTGTCATTTTGACGTTTATGTAAGACCTGGCTGTTCCACCAGGCCTTTGGCGAGGGGGAGTGGGAGGGTGGCCTGCTGAAAAGCCATAATGGTACTAGAAAATGCAGGTATTACCCATGGGTACTAAATTTAGTACCTATTTCATCTCTTCCAAGGACCTATTTGTAAAATCCTTATCTTCTCCTAAGGAAAATGATGAATAAGCATCTTGTACAACATGCTGGAGAGATTTGGAAAATGGTTGCCCTTTCAGTGCCCTCCTTAAAGACATACCTCCAGACACTAAACCAACACTCCTAAAAGAGGGGTTGAGGAATGTTATCATCTTATTGGATCTAACGTAATGCAAAGTACTTATTATTGGAGACTCTGATCAAGATTTTTCAAAGACGACACTTGATTTTGCGTGCATTAGTATTCTCTTACCCAACTGAGATGCCTTAAATATTCTTGATTTTCAGTGAAGTAGCTCAACCAGGGTACAAGAAAATGAGGCACATAAGGACAAACTTTAAGCTTGGGAACACAGGAAGGTGACATTTTTTCTTTCACTGGGTGTTTTTACACACACATTTCTCCTGCATGTTTGCTGTTACATCCTGAACTTTCTGTGACTAAATCACTCACCCAGATCTTAAACATCTGGCTCTTTGAACTTCTGCATAGAACTTCTCCCAGAATGTTAGTGTATAAAAAGTTCTCCTGGTAAACTGCTTTGCTCCAGGTAGCTGTGGTCAAATGGTTTCTATGGCAGCCCCTCACATCTACAGCTGCAGCTATTTTAGGCTGCCTCGGGGCAGTGTTTGTGTGAAGAATGCATCTGGAACTTACTTGTGGACTTGTAAACCCAGAAGATTGAAAGACCAGCAGTCTAAGGTGTGTGTAAAAATGCCCTGTATTGATAAGAGAAGGCAAATTCCACCTTTTCCCCAATACTTATTTTGGCAATATTAATCTGCATTTGTAAGGATTCACACTTTATAAAGTAATTACCCAGGGGGCAGCTACACAGGGAGCTAATGGCTTAGTGAAGATTTAGGAGATAAATGCCTTCATTCAGTTTAATTAATGCCCTTTCCTTGTTCACAAAATCATTGAGCCCCTGGGGGGTAAGCTACTCTTTAATCAGAAGTAGGTATCCTGGAGGGGAACAGCCTCTCCTTTGCTTTAAGCAAGCTCTGTTCTAATCCGCCACTGACGAGAACTGAAATGAAAAGGTGTTGGTCAAATAATTATTCACCACAGAAATGATATTTGCATATCCATTTACTTGGACATCTTGGTTTGGTTATTTTGGTCACTTTGGTCTTTTATTTACTTCGCAAAGGTACAATTAGCAGGCTGCAGCAAGGGTTTATGGCACCCTAGGCAACCCTGCTGCCCCCCACATTCCCGCTGTCTTCGATCCAGATGTGGGGCCTACCAACAGCAACAGTGGTATGGGAGAGGCAGCAGCAACAGCTGAATCATGGGAAGAAGATCTGCGCCCTTTAACTGGGTGTCCTAGCATATGGGCTGCCTTTATGGCAGCGCCTCCTCTGATTATTAGTGTGATTTCTAATTCCTAAGATATTTCTAATTTCAAAGTTATTTGTTTCAACTGAGTTATTTGGTATTGGGGCCAATCCCAAGCCCCGCGGTTCCCACCTGCAGATTCACACACGTGCAGCCATGCAGAGACCACGCACACTACCGTTGCCGGCACATAGTGCCGCACGGAAATCATGTGCGTGTGCATGCGCATACAGGATCAGTGGGGTTTGGGATTGCCCCAATGCCTAGGAAGTCAGGGTGGTTGTAATGTTGGTTTCAAATGTACAAGATGGAGGCAAAATAGTTCAGATCAGTCATTAGGCTACATTGCCTCCCTTTTATAATTAGGGATGGGCGAACAGATCGTGGTTCGGGTTCGGCTGTTCGGTTTGGCTGTTCGGTTCAGCCATTCGGTTCGGCTGCGTTCGGTTCAGCAGTTCGGTTCGGCAATTCAGTTAGTTTGCCGGGTTCGGGTTCGGCTGTTCCGTTCGGCCATTTGGTTCGGCTGTTTGGCTGTTCAACCCTTCGGCCGTTCCATTCGGCCATTCGGCCATTCAGTTTGGCCGTTCGGCCATTCGGGAAATGTTGTTATGGGTGGTTTTTTATATGGTTTATTGGTTTTGTATTGGGTTTTATATGGTTTTCTTTTTTTTTAATTTGGTTTTTTTGTTTTTATACGGGTTTCTTTTTTTATTTAATATTATATCTATCTATCTACACTAAATCTAACTGCTATTAACTATTCTAAATGCTATGAACTAAATGGATTATCTAATAAGTACACAGGCCTA
>QEPC01004060.1:3270951-3285654 GCA_003113815.1 Sphenodon punctatus | reverse complement strand
CAAGTTTTCAGTTTAAGGTTTAAGTTTCATTTCAGTACAAAACTGAAATGAAACTTAAAGCAATCTAATAATCCTACTCAACGCCTGCTGTTCAGGAACAGCGACTAGCTCAGAAGGTGTTGGGAAGGAGGGAGGCAGATAGTTTCATTTCTTGCAAGCCTCTCCACTCCTGTTGCCTGGAAGTCTGCTCCTCAGTGTCTAGTACTACCCCTCCCTGTCATGTTTGACCTTACAGTGAACCTTTTTTTGCCACCAGAACTCACCCAAACGCGATCCGAACTGACCGAATTGTTCAGTCATTTCACTGTTCAAATTGAGTTTGGTTCGGCCAGTTCGTGTTCGGAAGTTCAGTTCGGTTCGGTTGTCCGAACAGGCCGAGTTCGGGCCAAACTCCGAACTTCCGAACCGCGTTTGCCCATCCCTATTTATAATACATTGCTTCTGTTTTCTAGGAGGGATGTAAGACTTTTCTTTTTGGTCAATCATTTGGTTAGTGGGGGTAGGGGTTGGTGAATGCATAGGATTTTTTTTTCATACATTTTTACGTATTTTTATTCTTATATATTCTTTACTTTTATTATGCTTTTACTAGTGCTAAAACTCACCCTTGCAATTCTTGAAAATCTTGGTGACAACCAGGTTCTCACCAAGATTTTCAAGAACCATCCAATTCTCAACTTGTTCTCACGAGATTCCCACGTGGCTGAAAATGAGCTCTGCACAAATGCTCACTACGTCTGTGCTGCACATGTGCAGCCCCCAAAAGTCATTTTGTATATGTGCAGAGCACATTTAGGGTTTCAAGAATCTCATGAGATTATCGAGAACCCTAAAAAAAGAGCTCTGTGTGTGCACAAAATGGCCACCAGGGGCCACACATGCACATAATAACCACAGTGGTTGTTTTTGAGGTTTCTTGAGAATCTCATAAGATTCTCAAGAACCCTTGAGAGAATGCACAAGATCTTTCTGGGGTTGCGAGAATCTTGTGCGTTCTCGTGAGAATGGATTTCCATTCTTGTTTCACCCATTACCCACCCAGCGCCTTAGAGCAGAAGTAGAAATACATTTAAATGAATAAATAAAATAAAAATAATAATTCGACCGGACCAAATTCTGTTGGCAAGAGTATTCAAACTTTTAGGTCAGACATGGCCTTTCATCAGGTATTATCATTATTATTATTATTATTATTATAAACATTTATATGGTGCCGGTCATGTACCTGGCGCTGTACAGAACATAGAAATAGACGTGGTCCCTGCCTGTGTCTTACAATCTAAAAGACAAAAGTGGGGGAGACAGGGAGAGGGGACAGTGGGAGAGACAGGGGAGAAGACAAACAAACATTCAAGCAGATGCTAAGTCTCAGGTGTGTATGCTTGGCTTGGCTACAATCAGGTTGGTTGCAGCAGTCTGCAGAGGAGGGCAGACAGTAAGTATATGGGGAACGACTAGCAGGCATTGGGAAAGGCGGTGAGGAAAAAGTGGGTCTTGAGGAGGGATTTGAAGGAATGGAGGGAGGGGGCAAGGCGGATGTGGGCAGGGAGGGAGTTCCAGGCATGGGGAGCAGCGAGGGAGAAGGGTCGAAGGCGGTTAGGTGAGCAGGAGAAATGAGGGAGAGTGAGGGAGGGGACAGAGGAGGAGTGGAGAGCGTGTGCAGGAGTGTGTAGGGAGATTAGGTCCGAGAGGTAAGGGGGAGCTTGGTTGTGGAGTGTTTTGAACGTGAATACCAGGAGTTTAAAAAGATACGTTCAGGAGGGGGGAGTCAGTGAAGAGAGAAGAGGAGAGGCTGCACATGGTCAAAGCGACGGGCAGAGTGAATGATCTTGGCAGCAGAGTTTTGGATTGCGATAAAGGGGGACAGGTGAGAGCGAGGGAGGCCAGCAAGGAGGAGGTTGCAGTAATCGAGACAAGGTATGGAAGAAGTCTGAACTATAGACTAACCTATTGCACGATAGGTATTTCTGTCTAAATACAGGGAGAGTGGTGGGATAACATGAGAGGAAGTCTCCCTGTCTTCTGAATCTTGTAAAGGGATGGGATATTTTTCTCCTCTAATTTCAACACTTAATGTTGTATTTTCCTTCTCTTTACATGATTTCCTGAGCAGCAACTTTTGTAGAGAGGAAGAAGTATTAAAACCACTGTTATTGCTGCTTTCATCACAGGCTTCTTCCTGGTAAGGCCTTAAAATTGTGAACTCTTCTATTTCTCTCACATCTTCTAACATGAGTTTAACAAGAAACTTCATCACAATTCACATTCTGTCTGAGTGAAATCCTCACCTTGATTAGCTGATATATTTAGATAATGTTCGTTGTTAGTAGGGTTAATTATAATACCAGTTTCTGACTGAATTTGAATGGCAGGTGTGACATACAGGATAATCTGGAGTCTGATCCTTGATAGTGTAGCATAATTTGCTGGCATAGAGGCACATTTAGGCTAACTCTCCTCTGCAAAAACTGGGCCTAATGTGTGTTGGTTGGTTCCTCCTATTTGTAAAACCAAAATGGTCACATTGGCAATTTTTACACACACCTTGAAGTTCCAGGTTTTTAAATTTTCTGGGTTTACAAGTCCACAAGTAAGTTCCAGATGCATTTTTCACACACACACTGCCCTGAGGCAGCCTAAAGTAGCCGCAGCTGTAGACGTGACAGGCTGCCATGGAAACCAAGTGACCACAGCTGCCTGGAGTAAAGCAGTTTACATGGAGAACTTTTTTACACACAAACGTTCTTTGAGAAGTTTTACGCAGAAATTCAAAGAGCCAGATGTTTAAGATCTGGGTGAGTGATTTAGACACACAGAAAGTTCTGGATGTAAGAGCAAACATGAAGGAGTAATGTGTGTGTAAAAACACCCATTAGTTGCAAATTCTAATGGCTTCCTCTCACAAGAACTTTTAGAGAGGTGAGTATCTTCTACCTCACTTTAACCTCCATGGAGTTCCTACACGTTTAAGCGAGGATTAGGGCTGTAACTTGGTACTTAGATTTTTCTTGATATTACCTGCCCGTTTTTTCCGAGTTCCAAATAGCCCCGCCATTCAGAACTCGGAAAAACCCTAAGCTGAGTACTGGAAGGGAGTGTGTGAGAGGGCAGCATGGCCAGCAGCACAGGCCAAGGAAGGGAGTCGGGGGGGCAGGGAATAGGGCAGGAGGGGCAGTGAAGGTGGTGAGAGGATGGCAGTGAAGAGGTGAAGGCGGGTGGCACTCCCCGAACAAGGTGCGCTGTTATCTTCTGGAGTGGACTCTGTCAAGCTGCAGAAGCCAGTCGCACTGTCTCCTTTGAATGAGTTAAAGTAACTCTTTGGGAACATGCTGGTAAATGTATTCCGGCTTGTTCCCAGACAGAATTGGTTCTAATGCTGGACTACATTTCGCAACATGCTCCAAGAGACCAGCATTTTGCAAGACAAGAGAGAACTGGGGTTTTATTGTCAGTCTGAGGCAATGTCGGACATGATTCATGTGTCATCCATAACAGTCAGGATTTAGTCTACTTTTTAACATGTGGCTAAATAAGATTAGAGTTCAGTTTAGGCTGATCAGAGTCCAAATGAGGAGTCTCTTGTCAGGCTTGTGAGAGGAAACAAACAGGTTTGAGACAGACAGGAATGGACCAGGCATGGGCAAGGAACTATTGGACTCAATGAAGGTACTAAGTGAGTTGTAGGTAACTATTTTCAAGGATGTTCTTGTGAAAAATAACCCCTTAGTGGCATTGGTTACAGAAGTCAGAATATTATATCATAGAGATTTTACTGAATTGGAATCAGACTAGAATTTGGTTCAGTGTAGAGCTGAAAGTAGAACATTGTCTACTCATAGGAAATACCCACAATTTCAGACAGTCTGTTGAGTATCCATTCAGTACCTGAGTATCAAGTTGGGCACCCGAATACCCCAAATGCCAGGTTACGAATACCCCCTTACGAATTATCACCAACCAATTGCAGTAATGGAAAACAAGAAAATCAGTAGCAGAAGTCGTAAACTGGGTACCAGAAGTCTATAATTCGGTTAGTTGGATGGCCACTTGTCGGATAATGATTAGTAGTACCCAATGTTACTGGGTCAGGTCGGGTACCTTAATTTCAATGTGTACACCTGTATTTGTGAGTACTCGCTTCAGCTTGTGTTTGGTGTGTGGGGATGAGTGCTACTAAATATCCACTAGACATGAAGGGTGCTTTTCGATGAAACAAAATGTGTGCATTAGGGTAAATAAATTTATTTATTTATTTAGATTTCTTGGCTACCCCATCCTGCTACAGCAGCTCGGGGCAGCTCACAGCATATTTCAAAACATAAAAATACATATTTTTGCAACTAAGATAAAAACACTGTAAAAGCAACAATCAATAAATAACCCCAGGTGGAGCAAAAAACTTCCCACCCCCAAACCCCCCCACTCATCACCTGTCTTCCTTGCCAAAAACAGAACAACCAGGTTTTACACCGCCTTCGAAAAGAGGGGAGATCTTGGGCCAGGTGGACCTCCATTGGGAAGGAGTTCACAGCCACGGTGTGACCACCGAAAACGCCCCCCCCTCATCGTTGCCGTCCGAGATACCTGGGGGACTCCTACAGAGGCATTCCTGGTTGACCACAGGGGCCAATCCATGGCCTTGGGAGTGAGGCAATCCAGCACTTTGAATCAGGCCCAGAAAACTATAGGCAGCCAGTGCAAAGAATGAAGCACTGGTGTAAAGTGCTCACGGTGACTCGTCCCTGAAAGGAGACAGGCCACCACAATCTGCACCATCTGTAGTTTCCAGACTGTCTCCAATGGTAGCCTCATATAAAGTGCACTGCAATAGTCCAGTCTCGAGGTGATGAAAGCATGAATGATGGTGGCCAGATCCAAGTCTGAGACATACGGCCAAAGCTGATGCACCAGGTGTAATTGGCGAAATGTCCCCTTCGCCACAGCTGCCACCTGGACATCCAAGCGGAGTCATGAGTCAAAAAGCACCCCTAGACTCCAGACCTGCGGAACTAATGGAGTGGGAACCACTAAAGGAGTGGGAACTATTAGAATGGTCCGCTCCAGGAGGTTGATGGAACCGCAACGGTTCCAAGACGCACTGGGGGAGGTGTCCTTGGACCTTGATGGCCGCTCAGCTCATGATCTCGTCCAAGCATGGAACATCTTCCTGGAGGGGGCCATTGACCGGGTGGCTCTGAGCCATCTTCTGCCACTGCTTCATCATGGTAGGGCTCCTTGGTTTAATGAGGAGCTGCGGTGTATGAAGTGGGAGGGACAGCAGTTAGAGCAATGCTGGTGTCGTTCTCGCACTCAATCCAATTGACTAAAGCATCGGGCCCATTTACATTCCTATGCTGTGGCCATGAGTGCAGCAAAGAAGTAATTCTTTGCTGCCCTCATAGCTGCTGCAAGGTGGAGCTCTTCCAGGTGGTGAAGGGGCTTGGCAGTCCAGCCTCCCTCCACCTGGAGGGTGAGATATCCCAGGGCCTCTGTGACGAGTTTGTCACCTACTTTGCAGAGAAGATTGCTCGGATTCAGCAGGGTTTCGGATCCGGGATTTATGCAGAGGAAGGAGAGCTTGGGGTTGTGGATGTCCTGTCTGGTCCATCCTTGTGGGATCAGTTACAAGAAGTGATGCCGGCTGATGCTGTGGGTGTCCTGGGTTCTGTTATGGCCACCTTTTCCAAATTAGATCCATGCCCATCCTGGTTGGTGAAAGTCTCCAGGGAGACCTTGGGGCTGGTGCTGATAGGGGTGATCAATGCCTCCCTTCAGGAGGGTAGGGTGCCCAACTGCCTCAAGGAGGCAGTGGTGCAGCTTCTGTTAAAGAAACCATCATTGGACGTGGATGCACTCGCCAGCTACAGACCTGTCTCTAACCTTCCCTTTTTAGGGAAGGTTATTGAATGGGTGGTGGCCCGGCAGCTCCGGGGTCACCTGGATGGCATTAGTTTTCTAGACCCTTTTCAATCAGGATTTCACCCAGGGTATGGCACCGAGACTGCATTGGTGGCGTTGGTGAATGACCTCTGCCGAGAGAGGACTCAGGGCTTTCAACACTACTCATCCTGTTAGATCTCCCGACTGCTTTTGATACAGTGGACCATGGGTTATTGCTGAGACGATTGTGGTCCCTGGGGGGTGGGGGTGGGGGTGGGGGTGGACAGGACAGTCCTTGGATGGTTCCACTCATTCCTCTCAGGAAGGAGTCAGCAGGTGGTGTTGGGGGCTGAAACATCTAGCCCCGGGACCTCTCTTGTGGCATACCACAAGGTTCTATTTTGTCTCCATTATCGTTTAACTTCTATATGAAACCCCTGGGGGAGGTTGTGAGATAGCTTGGTGTGCGTGGCCACCAATATACTGATGACACCCAGTTATACCTCTTTTTTTCAACTGACCCAGGCCCTGCAGTCTCAGTGCTTTCCCGGTGCCTGGAGGCAGTGGCTGACTAGATGCGGTGGAGCAAACTGAGGCTGAATCCCGATAAGATAGCGGTGATGTTGGTGGGTTGGGTGGTGGGAATGATGGCTCCCTTCACTGAGAGGGTCCTCCAGCCCGCTGACTGCCCGGGTCCAGAGCTTGGGAGTCCTGTTGGACCCCAGCCTTTGGATGGATTGCCAGGTAGAGGCGGTGGCAAAGGAAGCCTTTTGCCAGCTACATCTTGTGTGGAGCCTCCAGCCATATGTTTCAGACTCTGACCTGGCCACCCTCATTCATGCGTTCATCACCTCGAAGCTGGATTACTGCAACACACTCTACGTGGGGCTGCCCCTGGTGAGGGTTCAGAAGTTGCAACTGGTGCAAAATGCAGCAGTCCATCTTCTAACAGAGACAGGCCATAGGGAGCACATAACACCAGTGTTCCAAGCTCTGCACTGGTTGCCTATAACATTCTGAACCCAATTCAAGGTGCTGGTTTTAACTTTTAAAGCCCTATACAGCTTGGGCCCCTCCTATCTGAGAGATCGCCTCACTCCTCAGGTCCTGGGGCGATCTTTGCAGTCCACCAGTGGTGACTTCTTGGAGGTCAACCAGGTTAGCTGATGGGCCACAATGGAGAGGGCGTTCTCAGTGGTCACACTGCAGCTGAGGAACTCCCTCCTGGAGGAAGCTCAACTGGCCCTGAGTCTGCTGGCCTTCCGCCGGGCCTGTAAGACCTGGCTGTTTGTCCAGGTCTTCGGGGAAGGGAGTGGGTAGGGCTGGGGGAGACGGATAGTGGGTGGGTGGCTGGGTTGGGTTAGGGAGGGTTTGGGTATGGGTTATTTTAATCTGGGGGTTTTCGGTTGTTTTAATTGTATTTTTAGTTATGTGTTTTTAAATGTCGTTAGCTTCCACGAGATGCTTGTAGCAGGAGGGGACAAACTTGATCAATGAACAATGCCACCACTCCCACATCCCTACCCACCAACATCACCTCCATCTTGTTGGGTTTCAGTTTCAGACAGTTCACCCTCTTCCAGTCTCCTACAGCCGCCAAACACCAGGTAAGCACTGACACTGCCGGGTCTGGGTCAGCTGAAAAAGAGAGGTAAAGTTGGGTGTCAACAGCATAGTGATGACACCGCACACCAAACCCTCTAATTACCTTGCCCAAAGGTTGCATGTACACATTTAACAGGAGAGGGGACAAAATAAACCCATGAGGACCTCCACATGTGAGGTCCCAGGGAGAAGATGAACAGTCGAGTCAACCAGCATCACAGACTGTGTTCTTCCGGCCAGGAAGGAATGTAACCATTCAAGAACAGCCCCGCCCACCCCAGCTCAGTCCCGCAGACGAGTCACCAGCCTCTCATGATCAACGGTATCAAATGCAGCCAAGAGATCTAACAGGATGAACAGGGTTAACCAACCCTGGTCCAACTCACTGCGGACATTGACAGAAGCTCAGTCTCAGTGCCAAAGCTAGGTCAAAAGCTGGACTGAGAGGGATCCAGAAAACTAACATAGTCCAGATATCCCTGAAGCTGCCGGTCTACCACCGGTTCAATAACCTTCCCTAAAAAGGGAAGGTCCAATAACTGGCCAGGGAGTCAATGTCCACCAATGGTTTTTTAAGCAGAGGCCACACCACTGCCTCTTTGAGGCAGCCCAGCACTCTGCTCTCCCAAAGAGAGGGGTTGACCACCCCTGCCAGCAACGGCCCCAGCGTTTCCTGGCTGGCCTTAATCAGCCAGGATGGGCATAAATCTAGTTCACAACAGGTGGCCTTGACAGCCCAGGACTTCCTCCACATCAGCAGGCAACACCCACTGGAACTGATCCCATAAAACAGGACAAGGCAGGACTTCCAATACCTCTGGTTCCCCTATTTCTGCAAATGTGGCATTGAAATCGTGGTGAATACAGGCAATTTTTTCCACAAATAAAGTTGACAAAAGTGTCACAGTGGGCACTGGAAAATTCCAGTTCCAAGCAGATGGAGGCCAAACTGACCAGTTCCCTCATCACACGGAAAAGCTCTGCTGGATGTGACTTTGCGGACACTATGACAGCAGCAAAGAACCTCTTCTTTGCTATCCACACAGCTATGTCATAGGTCTGTAAACTGACCCTATTCCGCAATCGATCAGCTCCAATACAAGAACTCCACCACTGTCACTCCAACCGCCGTCCTTCTCACTGTATCCACCACAGGTCCTCTGTAAACAAGGGGAAACTGTGTTGTCAGCTATCAGGAAGCGGACGCCTGGAAGCCACGTGGTTTATGGCCTCAGTTAGCAGAGTAAGTTACACGTTTAAATGGCTGTTGCGCGTGTAATGTGGAAATGCCTTGATTTAAACCCAGTAAAACCCTTTTGCAAAACCCCAACATCAGAGTTTAAGAAAACTGTATTTAGAAATTTGTTGGGGAAAATCTGGAATTCACATGTAAACATTTAATTCCTGCATGAATATGTGGTTTTAGAAAAGCCAACAATACACCCACCCACGCATACGCTGATAAGAGAACATTAATCCATGAAATTATGCACTTCTAAATATTAAACTTGCAAGATTCTGTGACCGTTTATTTGACGAATGAAAACTAATTCATGAATTTTATGCATGTCTAAAATTGGCCTAAGTGTTAGCTTTTTGTTGGAAAATCACATCAAGATCCTGGCAGTTTTAAAAGAAGAAGAAAAATCCTCTCCATGTAATAGGACAACACAGGACAACATTCAAGGATCAGTGCCTTTAACCTATTTTCCCTTTTATTTGAAGGATAATTTTCTTTTTATTTTCCAGTTTTATTAGACTGTCTCTTGTGGCTATTTAAGGTAATTAGGAAGCAATATTGATAAACACAATATTCAGGAAAATTACCAGAGTCTCAAGTTATTGCAGTGAGGAGCTGCCTGCATCATTGTTTCAAGCACATTATATGCATCTCTCTCACTCGATTTTGGTGCTTTTGCTCAAAGAAATGTCAACTGGAATTCACGGAAGGGTGGGTTTGAGGCCAAGGCAAACTTTGAGGTAAGGTCCGCGAATGGAATGAGGATTGGCATCCAGTCAGGAACAGGATGGGTTTGGCGGACTCAGGAGTGGAGAGAAACAGGTTCAAGACATACAGACAGGGCTAGCAGGTTTTGTCAAGGTCAGGAGCATGGACCAGCAAGGGATGCCACTTAGGGATGAAATGGGTACCCACAAAAATTGAAATATTCATCAAATTCACAGTACCCGACTCAAATCAGAAATTTCAGGAAGTTTTGGTACCTGAGACGGTGTCTGGTTGGAAACACAATTGGATGAAATACCATTGTTAAAAATCCCTTTGTTTACTTCTGGTCCTGAATCTTTCACCTCTAGACCCGGATTTTGGAAAATATTTTGTGGTGTTTTTTTCTTCAGAGTTTGAAAGCCAGAAACTAAGTATTGATATACCTGAATGGTACTGTTTTTGTTGTAAATGTTTGTCTGCACAGACCGTCCATCCTTTCCCCAAATGGCGATGCGTGCGGTTTGCACACACGTGCATGCGCAGGATGCACTCAACATGCGTGGGGCATGGGATCGCCCCCAATATCAGCACCATTTTGGAAAAGGGGACTCATGGTCAGAATGGCCCAAATGGCCATTTTGCACATCCGCAGTGATTTTTTAAAAAAAATTGTTTTAATAACAAAAAATGGGATTAAGGTACTGATTTGAGTACCTAAAACAGTAAATAGAAATCTGTTTCACCTTTAATGCTGTTGGTCCATCCAGCTTCCTGTGGTTGCTAAGGGGCCTCATATCCTGGTAAGTGGACAATCAGAACATCTGGGGGTGTGGCATAGCTAAAACCTAGAGGCCAATAAAACAGATGCAAGTCCAAAGGTAAATCATGTCAATGACTTAATGAGGCCAGACATAGACCAGAAACTCCAGGGTTGTAGATTCGATGCCTAGTGTCTCAGAGAAAGATGAATGTTTGACGAAGAGACAAAGGGCAATTTCAGACGTTATGAGACCACGGTCAACCACAGTGAAACCCCTGTGGTGACCAAAAGTCCCATAGCGTCTGAAGGATTCGTGCCAGAGATTCACCATGGTGAACCTTCGTCAGGAATCCTTTTGACCACGATTCTGGACCTCCGGTCGCCCAGAGGTCCCGAATCATGGTTAGCTGGACCATGGTCCAGAATCAGCCAAAAGTAACATCTATTACCTTGGCCGAATCCAGATCGTGGACCAGACCACAGGACGGGATCAGACGCAGCAGCCAGATTGGCCGCTGAGCCCGCCCGTCTCCCGGAGGGTGGGCAGCTGGGGGAGCGCAAGGGAGCGTGGCTGCATGACTGAATGTCACACCGCGCAGCCCTGCTCCCTCCCCGATCCGCTCAGAGAATCAGGCCGGCATGTCTAAAGTAAGGCTGGCCTAATTCCTCACCCGATCCTGGTGCATGGTTGAACTGTCATGTATTTTCAATTATAAACCTAAGATATAATGGCTATCTGTGTTTAAAATGTATAAACTTAGAGCCTTTTTATATATTAATTTTCTGTTTTAATGTAAGCTTATTTGTAACTTACATCATAGAATTTTAAGATCAGCTTCAGTAATTAGCTATATCTAATTGGGGCCTCCAAAGACATTCCTTTGTGTTTTTTCTAAACTTCCCAAATGACATTTGGCCTTACCAAGGAAACCACCAAATGGAAGGACCATAAAACAAGTTATCTCTGAAGCTTTTCCTACGCTCTAAGACCATAAAGAGGTTCCTGTTTTGACTTCTTTTGTTTAGATTTTCTCATAGCCTGAATGTCTGGAGTGTTATCTCCTTCTATTCATAAGATATCTCCTAGACTAGAGAAGAGGATTTATTAGTTATTTCCATTGAATTTATAGTTGAGATAAATATTGAAAGGTCTATATTTTCTCTCTATAATCTAACAATAATCTCTGATAACAAATACAAAAGCCTTTCTTAAATTCAGAGTTTGAGGAAAGTCAAAACTCTGATTGGTTTCTATACAAGAGCCAATTAGAATCCAGAGTATCTTCTTACAGCCTAAGAATGAAAACTCCCCTTGAACCCAATCCAATAAAAGGGAAGACACAGAAATAATCCTCAGACTGAAAATCCATACAACACATGTTTGGATTTTTTTTCTCATGGCGGAAGGGCTGAATCTGGTCTGTATGAGTAACTTCTTGATATCTTTGAGCCAATGTATTGTGCAAATGTTAAGCTTTTACAAGCTTTTTCTTAAGATAGAAATATCTTAAAGATCCTGTAACTTTGATGTTTTCTATTTATATTTAAGTAAACTTTGCATATATTTTTATAATCCAAAAGTCTCATGTTCCCTTATTATAAATTTATTGTCGTTACAATACTTCCTTTGCTAGCTGGACAACAATGTGAAGTGTAACCTTATAATATGCAATGTGGGAAGGGTGAAGCCCAATTTAGTTTGATTCGTTCAGCTAAGCCACATAGCTCACTTTCCCTTTGTGATTTATGAGAGAAAAACGCAATTCATGATAGAACGTGGTGGGTTGCTTGGCCCGTAACATCTGAAAATACCCATGGAGAACGTTGCGTCAATATACCTCCACCAGAGGTCTGCAGCAGGCACATCATTCATTTTGGGGGGGGGAGATCCCAAGCCAGTGGATCCCGTGTGCGTATGCGTGCAGCTTCTGCACAGCACAATGTTCCAGCAACGGAGGTCTGTGCCATTTGCATGTGGTTACCTGTGGGATCCGTGGGACATGGGATTGGCACCCGTGTATTTTTGTTTTTAAAAAACCCTTCAATTTCGGGGAGGTTTCATTAACAAAACTATTTGTTGTTGGGGGTTTTGTTCCATTATTTTCATTTAATTATATAAAAAATAATTGCTTACAAATTCAAAAAAAATCCTGCGCTGCACAAAATAGCCACTGGACCATTCTGTGCACGTGCAGCCCTTTTCAAATGGGTGCCATTTTGGAAAAGGTGAGCATGCGCAAGCAGTAATATATTTTTTTTTTAATTAAAATTTTTTAAAAAAAACCACCAGCATGATTTCAGAAAAAGGCAGCTAGTCTGTACAGACCGGCCGTCCTTTCATGACACTGCCAGAACCATTTTGGGGAAAGGCGCTCATGCGCAGAACGGCCCCAGTAGCCATTTTGTGCACGCACTGTGATTTTTTATTTTTAGAACAAAAAAAGGACTTTTTTTCTTTGTTTTCATCCATTTTTGTTACCTTTGTCAATCGTTGGGTGATTTTAATTAATAAACAAATGGGGCTTTGTTGTTTTAGTAATTAAAAAAAAACCAAAATGAATTGCATGCCTATCCGTACCCTCCACTTGGCACTTGCAGAACCCACTGTGTGGTAATGTCATGTTTCTGTATAATGTTAAATAGGAGCCAGGGAGACAATGAAAAGCAAAGTTATAAACACTGGAGAAAACACTTCTGATTATGGCATCCTTTTTGAGTGTTGTGCTTTTTGACCAAGAATCAATTAACCTGCCTGGAGAATGAATAGCAGATTTAAATACAAATCCTGTTAAGAGCATATTGGCTTGAAAAACAAACTCCAGAACATTGTATTTACTGACCTGTTCTAAAGAGAGTACAATTTTGCACGTTACAATATGATGTAAAACACAGAGCTAAGCTTTAAGTATCAGACAGTGCCAATGAGAGGTCTGTCTGCCTAGTTAGCACACTAGCATATCTATTTGGGTATTTATGGATAAATATTTATTCAGCAAGCTAAGAGCAAGGATAATCTGTCTTTTGACGCAGGATTTTTGGACACAAAAATGAAGCCATTTAAGATGATAAAACAGAATAGACATGGCGGGGAGGGGGGCGGGAGAAGGAGCAAAGGAAAGTGTAGGTGATATAATTACCTGCTTTTAAGTTCCATTTTTGTACACCAATCAACCATTTTTCAACGCTTCAAAAATTTTAGCCTGTAATTTGTAATACATAATACTCAGCATCTTTATAGCTCAAGATGTGGTTCATGCACTAAGCAATTCACTCTTATAATAACTCTGGGAGGTAGGTGAACAAATAGTATTTGTTTAGAGGTGAAATAAGTACCTATCACAATCCCAACCCCCCTCTGCGAGGCATCTGCATGTCACAATGTATTCCCAATGGGCGTGTGGGATTTTCATGCATGTGCACATGAGTTGCGCGTGGAGTATGGGATCAGTCCCACCAAGATTGTATTTTGAATTAATAGAATTCAGCATATTCCAATTTGTCCAATTTGATCCACTTGAATTTTAAAGTGTGAAGTGATGTGAATTCAAAGGTCAGATTTGAAATTCTTTATTTTCAGAATTTGCACCAGATTTTATGGTTTTTCCAGTAGTTCTATATTCCATAGGGTTGAAATTAAGATGTTTTTTCTGTATTTGTTCCACAAGTTTAACATATTTCTTTTGGTGAACTTTTATTTGCTGCCAAAATAAAATGCTCATCTAAATTTCTGCCAATATTTTACAATTTTAGCAGCTTTCTAGTTCAGATTAGCCACCTGCCCTCATAATGATTTACCTGTTTTGGGATACCAGTGAGGAAAGTTAAACGCTCTTCCCTTGAAGGGTATCTCTGATTCACATGGGGTTATTTCAGATGTTACACGTTCCGGAGTCACCACAGTGGATTCCCAGTGGTGGTGAACCGAACAACCACCCTCCGTGGCCAATAAAGGCTCGGAACAGATGTGATGGGAGCGGGACCACGGAAGGGAATGGGCCACCAGATCACCCAGAAGGAGCCAGGGAGGGGCGTGACACTGGGTGATTTCAGACGTTACGGTAACACGGTGAACCACGGTGAATACCCACCTGTGGTCACCATGTACCGTACGTCTGTTTGCGGTGCGCCAGATGTTGGCCACGGTCAATCGGCACATGGGGTTCGTTTGAACCACGCTTCCCGAGCTAGCCGGGGGAAGGTCCCGGGAAGCGTGGTCAAACGGACCCCGGGCCGTGGCCAAGGAAAAGTAACGTCTGGCCGTGGCACGGTCGGCCGGACGCGGCGGCCGCATTGGCCCCGCCGCCCGCCCGTCTCCTCGGAGGGCGGGCGGCGGGGTGCGTGGAGGGGGCGGGGCCGTGTGGCCGCATGTTGCGCCGTGCGGCCCCGGCCCCTCCCACTTTCCCCGCTGGGATCCCCCCGGCACGTCTGTTGTGCCGTTACGGGGTGACCCCGGCAGGGAACGAAGCCGGTGGTGCCGGTACGGGGCCAAAGGGCCCCGTATCGTCTGAAA
>QEPC01004060.1:3209414-3269920 GCA_003113815.1 Sphenodon punctatus | reverse complement strand
CTTTTAGATTGTAAGCCACAGGTAGGGACCGCAGCTGATTATATGTTCTGTACAGCGCCAGGTTGTTACTGGCGCTTTATAAATGTTTAATAATAATAATAATAATAACAGGCACACAGACATCGAGGGCACAGTGAAACATACAGCACAAACACCACGCCCAGACATGAAAGGGAGGGAGGGGGGGAGGCACAGTGGGACAGACAACACACAAGGCACAATGGGCACAGGGGGGAGGGGGGCGAGGAACAGGGAAGAGGAGGGCAAACGACACAGGGGCACAGCAGGACACAGGCAATGGCAACCAGAACCTCCAATACAGAACAGTCTGCACAGGCACCCCCACAGCAACACAGGCAGTCCTGGAATGGGGGGAACCCCAGGCAGTCCAGGCACAGGCACAGCGGGAGCACACACGGAACATGGAGTGGGCCGGGAACAGTCCAGGAGGCACACTCGGAACCCAAGCACCGGAGAGGGGGTGCTGCAGGGGAGACAGGAGGTCCAGGGCAGTGAAGCAGGTCCAAAGTCACACACACACACCCCGGAAGGAATCTGGGGGGGCCAGTCCAGGGGCCCCAGAACTCCAAGATCACACGGGCACCCAGGAGGGGGTGCGGGGCGCAGAAGGGGGCACAGGCAAATGAGGATGGTCAGCAACACCCTGGAGATCCGGGGGTGGTGGTGGTCAGAGTGCCGGAGATGGACAATGAAGACGGCGGCCACGGAGGCGAACACCGGGGACAGAGGCAGATGTGGGAGGGCAGAGGTGGCCCGGAGCCACAGGCAGGCCCAGCGACACCCCAGCAAGCAGGCAGCACAGCAGCACGGCCAGGACAGCAAGGAGGGGGTAGGCAGCAGGCCACGGTGGCATGGCCGAGCTGGGACCCCGCACGAGGGCCAGGAGGGTCTGGGAGGCACAGGGGGACTCACAGCCAGCTGCTGGGGGCCACAAAGGATCCAGGGGCTGGGTTCCCCGCCGGGTGAACGAGGTGAAGCATGCCCCGGTGGTACCCCTGCATGGACATGTGGTGGGCAATCAGGTAGTAAGCCTTGAAGTGATCCTGCAAGGAGAAACCCAGCTGAACATCGAAACGGGACCACCCACCAGACAGCACCGACATCTCTGTATGACACTGATGTATGGCAACAGAACGAAGCATGGGGTGCGGACCCAGCACAGCTGCAGGAACCGAGCACACAGACAGGACAGCCGACACGCTAATCTGGCTGGCAAGGATACGATGTTGCAAACAGGGAGAGGTGGGAGGTGATGACAGGAGACCTGCAGCTGCAGCCTGCATGCCCGGGCGCATGACGGTCCATGCTCACGGCTCCTGCCAGGGACAGCAGGTACGCTCAATACTGTGCACCAACTGCCCCAGGATGCCCACCCTTCAGGATCCAGCACAGGCAGCCGGGGGGGGGTACGCCTGTCCCAGCCTATATAAGGGCCGGCAACACCCCCCCAGGGCTCACCTCACCATGGAGCGGGACAGGTTGGGTGCATGCGGGATGCTCCTTGCTCTCTGTGCCAAGTGGTACCGCACCCACACTGATCAGGTTTGCATCAAGACCGCTAAGGTGCACCTGTGCGCCCCCCTGCAGGTTACCATTGCCTGGAGCGCTGCAGGGACACGCAGGCAATCGCTGGCCCAGCTCAGGGTGCAGTGGGTGTCCATGGTGGACTTACAGGCCGTGAGCCGCAGCTGGACCAGGCCTGAAGCGATCTGCGAGGCAGCCGGGTGCCTCCAATGGAGGAGGGAGACCATGCGCGGGCCGCCCTGCTCACTATGCCCATTGCCCAGTGGCTATGGGTCACGGAGCAGGCCCAGGGATGGTTGGCCCAGGTGCTAGTTCAGTGGAACAAGGCAGCCTGGAGGGCACACTTCCGGATCGACAAGCTCACCCTACTGCGCCTCACGGAGCTGCTCATGCCCTGGCTGGAACGACAGCACACCCCTATGAGGAACCCCATCCCCATGGTCCAGTGGGTGGCCATCGAGGTCTGTACCCTGGCAATGCCCGACTCCTGCTGATCCATCTCGCAGCACTTCAGTGTCAGGGTGAGCACCGTGGCCTGTATCCTCCGGGATGTCTGTGAGGCTGTGGAGGGCGTACTCCTGGATAGGGCAATCCAGCTGGTGGATCAGGGGACCGTGATGGCTAGCTTCATGACTGGGGGCTTCCCCAGCTGCATGGGCACCGTGGACGGCACCCACATCGAGATCCTCCTCCCCTCTGCGGGGGAGGCCACGGAATATGTCAACAGGCACGGGTATCACTCCCTGCAGCTGCAGGTGGTCATGGACCACTGGGGGAGGGTCATAGACATGTTCATGGGCAACTCCGGCCGCAGTCACGATGCCCGGATCATATCCCTTCTATGCCCGGATGTACCGGGGGGACTTTGCAGACATGGGGATGCCCCTTCGAGCGCCCTGTGGGCAGCACAGAGCTCTGGGAGCTGCCCTCCTGTCTGCTGTCTGTGTCCCCATCGGTGTCCTGGGATGCCTCGGTGTCCGGAGGGGCAGGCGGTGGTGGGAGGGAGGGAAGACCCAGGACCTGAGGGCCCCCCCTGGATGTCTGCTCCCTCCGGAGGCAGGGACTGGGAGGCAGATGTGGGGCCCCTGTGGACATGGAGGTGGCTGGGGCAGTTGGGGAAGTGGTGGGGGCACCGAGGCGCCCGGCATGGGGCCCTGGGCAGGCAGGGGGCCAGGCGGGGTGGCTTCCATGACATAGGTGCACATAGTGCTGGTGTGCAGGAGCAGGGAGGTCATAATGTCATGGGACCTGTCCACCTTGGCTGAATGCTCCCGCACCATACCCTCAATGGCCTGTTCCAGACACCCAAATGCCTCTACCTGCTTTCTGTGTACCCGGTGCTCCTACCTCTGCTCCAAGAGCACCTCTGCCTGGAGCCTCTGGTCCCTTGCCTCTGCCCACTCCAGGAAGTGCTCTATGACCTCCTCCATGCAGTCCATGGCCACAATCATCCGCTCCCCCTGTTCTGTGGTGGTCTGGACGATGTCCTCCTCTTGGTCCTCCCTCCGGCGCCATACCTGTGCCTGGTGCTCCCTCATCCGATGGGCTGGGGGCACGGGCCTGGGTTGCTGTGGCCCCTCTAGCTGTCCTGTAGGGTACAAAGTGGTTAGTCGTTTGCCGCCCCGGACGCCCACCCCTTAACACCTGCCCCTCCTCCCATCCCTCTGGGCCCCCACCCCACCATGCATGTCCCGGGACCTCCTCCCGGCCTCCCCACCCCCACCCCCCAAGCTGTGTGCCTCACCTGGGTCCTCCGGCTTCTGCCTGGGCTGCTGTGCACCGGCCTCCTCGCCGGCCTGCATCTGGTGCTGGGGTGTTCCGTGCCCTGTGGGATATGGGGGTGTGTGTTGGTGGAGGGCTTCCGTGGTGCCCAAGTGGACCCCTCGGGCCCAGACCCATGTTGTGGGCTGTCAGGGCTGGGTGGGGCCTGCCCCCTGGCCGGGCTGTCCCCGATCCCCCTTTCCCCTTGCCCTGGGTCTGTCCCGCCCATCCGGTGTGCTTGCTTACCCTCAATATCCGTCTCTGATCCCTCCAAGGCTGGCCCCTCCATGTGGCTGTGCACCCCCTGCAACCACTGACTGTGGGTGATGAGGGTGCCGGCCTCCGAATCCGGCTTTCTGGCCACGGAGTGGGGACTGTCTGGCCAGGGAGTACTGGTCCCCGAGGTCCCAGGGCGTTCCTGCTGGGGGTCTGGGACCATGGAGTGGGTGCCTTCTTGTGGGGCGGCAAGGGGAGGGGGCACCTCAACCATTTCCCTGCCCTGGACCACAGCGCTCCCCACGAGCCGTGGGGCAACTATTGAACCCTTCATATGTAGAATGCGGTCCAGGGCATCATTGAAGGGGGCTGTCCGGAGTCTGTGTCCAGAATGCTGGTTATTGTCTCTGATGGCCTTGTACCCCCTCTTTAGCTCTTTGGCCTTGGAGCGGCACTGTGCGATGGTCCAGTGATGCCCCGCCACCTGAATTTCCTGCACTATTTCCCAGAACATGTGCTCATTCCTCTGATTGAGTGCTAGCTCCAGCTGATGCTCCAGGGTCCTCCAGATGCTGATGAAGTCTCAGTTCTCCCGGAGCCCCCACTGGCCCCCTCGGTGGTAGGGTCTTCTCCCCCTTCTCCCCTCCGGTTCCTCCTACTCCTCCACCTCCACCTCCTGCTCCTGCTCCTCCTCCTCCACCTGGGCAGGGCCTGTGTCCTTCAGGTGTTCGGCCTCCCGTGCCCATTTGCGTGTCTGCGGGACACAAGGGGTGGTGGTTGTTTGGTAGCTGGTCTGCCCCGTTCCCGCATCCCTGCCACTTCCCCCCCACCTGCCGTCCATCCACCCAGCCAGTTCCCCAGCCCCCCCTGGTGCCCCTGTGGTGCCGGGTCCGCTCCTGTTCGTTCCCCTTACCCATTTCCGGGGTGCCTCCTCCCCAGGTCCGGTCAATGTCCCTGGGGCAGGCTGTCCCGGCTGCTGCTGCTGCTGCTGCCCTCCCTCCACCTCCTGCATACGCAGCACAACCACCTCCTCTGTGGATGCGGGTGTGGATAATGTGAGTTGGGGTTGGGGTTGGGTGGGAATGGTCTCCCACAACTTTGTTGAGCTCCTCACCCTACCTGGGGCGTGTGAGCAGTGGGACAGTTATCCGGCCACAGGCACGTTGGGTTGGTGCCCCTCCCAGCCTGGAACAGGATCCGCCATACTGCCTGCATGTCTGTTTTTACCCATTGATGAATCCAGGAACTTTTATGGTGAATTTAAGATGCTACTCTCCAGTAGAGGAATGCATCCACATTAGAACTGAAACAAGTAGTACAGTTGCTACCCACAGGTAGGGATGTGTGAACAGAATGCGGTTCGGATGTTTGGATGTTCAGTCATTCGGTTCGAAACCCGAGTTCGGGTTCGGTTGTTCGGTTCGGCGGAGTTCAGTTCGGCCAGATTTGGCCGAACATCTGAAAACAGTGCTATCAATACTGATACCGAATTCAAAGATTTTTTTCGGTATCGGTATAATTTGGCCCTGAAACAACCCCTGGTCTCCACCCCTGGTGCCAGGAAGTCTGCCTCTCAGCTGCCTCCCCCTTCCAGTCATGTTTTTCACGCCCAATGTCATGTTTTTCATGCCCCTGAACTCATCCGAACTCACCTGAACTTGACCGAACTGTTCGGCCGTTTTCTAATTCGGTTCAGACGTTCAGTTCAGATGTCCAAACAGACCGAGGCTGGTCCGAACTCTGAACATCCGAACTGCGTTCACACATCCCTACACACGGGTAATACCTGCAATTGCGGGTAGTCTTCCAGGTGCCCAATTGATACCTAAGCACTGAGTTTGGCACCCAATTACCCAAAACACTGGGTATATGATTTATTTGATTTGATTTGATTTTTATTTAGGGCCTCAGCCAAAATACAAAAATATAATCATAAAAACAGCAGTGGCACACAACTGCCAAAATCACAAACCATATCATAAGTACAATTTCTCATGCACATAATCATATGCCCCATTGAGTCACAGACAAGTTAGAGTTTAATATCATCATATTAGACAAGATTAAAACTCCACCACTTACGATCCTTAGCCTATCAGGACATTTACAACCTCCCTTTGTTCCTAGGTAGTCCCTGGGCCAAACATTTCATTTACAAACTACATTCCCTCAAAGGGGATCTACTTTTGGGACACTCCCAAAGCCTGCTGTTTTCTCACCCTCTGAGCAGCGTATAGGAATCTATCCACTGCCATGGTAGCCTCCATTTTCTTATCTCTTAACAGATTTACAGTTCTCCTATATAAAGTACCACCCATTTTGGCTTCCTCCTTTCTGTATTGTAGAACTGCCACTGCCACAGGATATGGATCGTATCTTCAATTTTGCCCGTATTACAAGGACATAACCTTTCTGCCATTGGCACCTGAGTCTATCTCCCTTCCTGAATTTTCGAAGCTAGCTGGGCAAACCGCAGCCTCAAAATCACTTGCCTAAGATGGTATTGAGGAATCCCCAAGTAGGTTGCTGGAGATTCTGACTGGAGCCCAAATTGATTTAGAGGAATGTACTTTTGCTGTCTAATCCTGACCCTGTCCTCCTGGATAGCACCATTGACTGGGATACCCAAAACACTGGGTATAAATCTTACTGAGTTTCCAGTTTTCCATTTAGTGTCCAGTGTTGGTAATGGAAAACCAGAAAATTGGAACAAGTAATAAGAAATTTGGTCCCTGGAGGTGGTAAATCAAATAACCCATCAGGCACCAGTTGGGTAACCAATTACTAGTCGATGTTATTGGGTTGGATCTTGTACCATAATTTTGACAGCCCTTTCGGGTACTTGCTTCTGTTCTAATTTGCATATTTAACTTAATATGCTTTGAAACGCTGAATGTAAATATGCCAAATATGGTAATCACACAAACTATTCCGTTCAGAAACTAGAATTTGGTACTTCTTTCTTTCTTTCTTTCTTTCTTTCTTTCTTTCTTTCTTTCTCATTTGCATATTCATCTATTTTCATAACATTAGTCATGAAAATGAATGAGGCTTCATTTGTTTTCAGAACTAATTAAAATGAGTCCAGTTGCACAACCCTGATCAGTCCCTGAGTGCAACCTGATTTGGGTACCCTGATGCACCAGAATGTTGACTTCCCTACCACATTTTTAAAAAACCTGATACCTATCTTTTGGTTTTCTGTCCCAGAAAGTCATTAATCCTGATGTTTCAACTCCTGGTCCTATTTTTTGTTCTTGTTATTTTCTGTCACAATTTTTCAGTTTTCTACCCCAATATACAAATTGTTAATCAGAAGCTCCAAGAATCAGTCTCAGAAGTTTGTTGGGTTTCCAGGTATCCAATCAGTTATTGAGTAGTCCATCAGGTACCTGACACGGTACTCAAAAAATGCAGGTATTATCTACGAGTAGCAAATCTGCTACCCGTTCAAACTCTGTTCAGAGCTCATTGACCATAATGGATGCAGAATGAAACCTGAGCTATAAAAACTAGGAGAAGACAACACCCCCTCCCATGGTGGATTCTTTGAATCTAGATATGATTATTTTACTTAGTGCAGCCTTGAACCCAAGACCTTCCAATAGCCTTTGCTCAGATCTACCACCAGAGCTACCTGAGAAACCAGAGCTACCACCAGAGCTACCCTAGTTTTATTCGGTCACAGAGGCCCTTTTTACATGGACAGAAATCTGGGTGTTCATCCATGGGTGTTTCTTGTTTAAACCGCACTGTGAGGAAGTGGGGTGTGTGCATATGCGCTCCCGCACACATGCATGCACCTCCATCTACACCCATCCCCGACACATGGAGGCACCGGACAAAATGGTGTTGCCTCCATGGGTGAAAACAGACATGACAGTAACCACTAACCACCCTTTAACCACCCTTGGTGGTCATTTATGCATGTTTCAGGGCTGCATGCATAAATGCACCAATACAGCCCTGCAACATGCATAAATAACCACCAAGGGTGGTTAAAGAGTGGTTAGCATCATGTCTGTTTTCACCCCATGTGTGGGGGATGGGTGGCGGTGGGAGGACGGTCAGTGTGTGCCAGTGTGCGCCCATCAGAAATTCCTGTCCACTCAGTGCACACAGACCGTGGTGCACACTGCCCCCTCCCCCCGTGCCACAGCATGTGTGAAAAGGGCCAGGGATAGGCAATGCATGATGATCAAAAGACGAGCGTACAGTTAGAAAGTTAAATGGACTCTTCTTCTGTATCTCTGTGGTTCTGCTTTGGGGCAGGACTTTTGCCTATGGTCCTGGGTTCTGTGTCATAATCTGTCTGCCCAAGTCACTTCCCATCTCTTGATTTATACAGTTAGTAGGTATTTATGTAAATATATATTTTCAGTTACATCATTTGTGTAAATTGTGCTTACACAGCAGTGTTACTCTTGCCAGAATGATGCAATAGAATTTCTGGAATGACCAATAAATCATCTTTGTTTTTAAAAAATCTCATCAAAATTGACCTAGAACTAACTAGGTTGTCGTTATTATCCGCGTTGTGATTTTGGTTTGGGTACAGATAATTGAACAGGTTTGCTCTTCTTTCCAAATATTTGTTTCATCCCTAGCCATATCCATTGCAACTTTAACTGGATTATTCTCAGAATAATGCTGCCGCTGTTGAAAAGAATGTACAATAAGGAAACATGCTTTTGAATAATTGGCTGAGGAGTAAAAGTGCTGTTTCTTTTCTGCCTATTTAGTGTCATTACTGAGCAGGCAAAAATTGTATTAGGAAATCATCTTTGCAGGATAGCCTTGTCACTTTAAGCTCTTTTCCATAAACAAATTCTTTAAACCTGAAGATTACACTCCCGTCTTTCTCATTTCCCATTGCCCCGGCCTAATGGATGCTGAGTTTTTAAACAGTGTTGAATACATTTAGGAGCATGGGTGCCAAGTTGCCTGTTTATTGGCTGTATTGCACTTCCTTTATTTATGCCTTCCTTAGAAATGAATGGATCGCTTTTGTGAAGGAATCATGCTTCCTTGCCAAGAGTGATAAGCCATGCTGCTTCATCATACAGGGTCAGTGCTGCTGGAGCTGCAGCTAGCTACTTTCACGTACAGTACACTCCTACCGTTTAAATCACTAACATCTGACATCCCAACCTGTTGAATCTGTAGATTATGGAAATGTGTTAGCATGTGGAAAAGAGGAGATTCCCTCCCCTCTTCCACTGAGAAATCGATCTTTAAATTGCACATCATCCAGTTAGCATTAATTGAACATCTGTTTGGAATACAGTGTGCAACTGTTGGCATGTTGTGAATTAAACAAATGCTGGGGGGGGGGGAGGAATATGGCACTGCACAGCTGGTTTGGTAGCTATTCCCCTAGCTAGGTAGGGCTTCCAAAATCCACACAATTTTTTGGCTGTTGAATGAATCGTGGAAGCATAAGGACTACAAAAGTGGGTGGAGGTCTAGCCCCAAAGTGGGTGGAGGTCTAGCCCAAAAGTGGGTGGAGGACTAGCCCACCCCAGGAAGCCCATCGCTATGGACCCCCACGCCCCAGTCATCCTCGCTTTAAAATCATTACAAGCTCTATGGACTTGATAGAGGTTGGGAGCGGGGGTGCTCCCAGGATGGAGAGGACTCGGGAGAAAGTGATTGTTTAGACCATCTATGCCAGGGCTCCATCTAGACCTGAAACAGGTACAAAATTAAGTACCCCTAAATTTAGGGGACGGGGGGGGGGACCATGGCTCAGGTGGTAGAGCGCATGCGTTTCATGTATAAAGCCCCAAGTATCCAGCATCTCCAGTTCAGGATCTCTGGTAGCATGCCTGGGTGACGCGTCTGTCGGAAAGCTGGATTTGAAACCTTACCCTGATGTCGTGTCAGGTTGTGACAATACTGGGCTAAGATGGACCATTGGTCTGGCTCAGTTAGGCAGTTTCTTATTTCCTTATACCTGTGGGTAATACCCACGTTTTGAGTACTGCATCGGGTACCCAATGGTTTACCTGGATACCAGTTGGGTAGGGAAATGGGAAGGTCAGTGACTTCCTGTACTAATTTTTTGGTTTTCCTATTACCAAATGGTATATCAGGTCAGAAAATTTAAAAAAAACTGGGACAGAAAGAAAAAAAATCAGGACAGAAAACTGATTTTCCACGACTTCAAGTTGACATTCTGGGACCAGAAGTCAACTTTCTGAGATGAACAAGAAACAAATAGGCATCAGACGTCAATACCTCTACATGGAAGCTGAAAAATTGGTACACAGAGTTGACATTCTTAGATATCAGGTACCCTAATCAGGTCGCAATTGGGTACCAATCGGTACCTGACGTTGATGGGTCAATTTGAGTACCAGAAATTCATCGAGCAGTCCTGTTTTTTGCAGGTACTCATTTCAGCTCTAGATCCGTCCCCTATCCCTGCATTCGTGCTGCCGTCTCCTCTCCCTTCACATGAGCTCAATCTTTTGTTACGTGAGGGTGGTAGTTATTAGTGGGGGACAGGGTTTTTTTACAAATACTTTATTTTATTTGCTGTTCCAGCAGGCCAATTGTACAAAAAATGCCATTTCAGGGTTTCTGCCCGCAGACAGAGCGAACACTCAACAAACTGGCCCTATGTCTTCCTGGTATTCTCTTCTGTGGTAACAATTTAGAAACCCAGAAACATCAATGCCACTTTTGACCTAAATTGCAGTAAGTCCCAAAATGGAATGAAGAATAGAAAAAGCATGAGGAATGCATTAGATTCGCCCATGCACACACATAATACAGCTGGTAAAGTGAGAAAAGAAGGCTCATATACTAAAAGATTTCCCACAGCGCAATGGAAATGATGTGTTAAATATTTTATTCAAATGGCTTTTTTTACATTATTTTTCTTTTCATTTTCTGTATGTTTGTCAGTTTCAGATGATGCATTGTCAGAGCTGGTTTGTTGTTTTCTGAAAGATTCCCCAAAGAAACAACAACAATATTGATCCTTCAGGTCATTTAAGACATAGCCTCATTAAATTTTTTTTAAAAAGGTCAATTTCCCCAATTTATTTGTGAAGATAACCCAAATCTATCTAGTCCTATAAGCCTCTGCGGGAGAAGTTGTTGGACTTACTTCAAATCCTGTCTTAGCCATGAACACACTGGGTGGCCTTAGAGAACTCATTATGTCTCAACTAGAGCTGAAATGACTACCCACAAAAAGGGGTAAACCTGTCAAATTTCTGGTATTCAAATTGATGCAGAAATATCATGTACCCAATTTATTATTTGTTTTATTTTTAAAATTTATTTTTATTTTTCCAATGTCTTGGAATGTCCCAAAATGTCAAATTCTTGTCCCAGACTGGACTTGCATTCCCCAAAAAAATGACTTCTGATTCCTGTTTTTAGGTTTCCATCCAGAAATTACAGATTTTTCAGGTACCTGGGTATCCGGTGGGTTACCAGGGATCCCACTGAGTACCTGGGATGGCACTCAAAATTGCGGATATTACTCTCACATAGAAAATGAGCTACCCGTTTCAACTCAAATCTTAACTTCAGTCCCCCGTCTATAAAATAGGAATAATATTGACCTATCTCTCAGGATTTGAACGGGAGATGAAATGTGAACTTCAAATTTCACCCTACCCAATGAACTCACTTGGTGGGCTTTGGCAAGTCACAATCTCTCAGCCTCAGTTCACCATCTGTAAAGTGGGAATGTGTATGCTGTGTGTGTGTCTTTCCCTGTGTTCCCCTCATCCTTGTCCATCTTAACTTGTAAGCCTACTGGGCAGGGACCTGTCTCTTAAAACTGTGACTGTAAAGCTCTGTGTGTGCGTAGCAGTCCTATGGAAATGATATGTTGTAGTAGTAGTAGTAGTGGTAGGTTGAACTAAAGATAGTAAAACTTTTTGAACACTGAAAGCACCATATACATTATAAATAACAGGTGTTCGGAGTTATCCAGATATGTGGAGAGAAAGAAAGTCCTCAACAAGGCCCTCATAGAAAAGAAGCTGTAGGTGTCAGCTGCATCATGTCAGGACGTTGGACACAGCATTCAGCCAAGAGAGACTTTGATAAGAGAGGTAAGATGGTCTATACGACGGGAAAGCTAAAACAAGTAATTGCTACAATTAGGTATCCATGCAGATATCACAGGCTGTTTTTACACAGACGGAGGTGGGTGGGGGGGATGGGTATGCTACTGCGCTGGATGGAGGTGCGTCCTTGTTAACATGGACACCCACCCACCTCCATCCATCTCCACGCACGAAGCCCCCTCTGTTTTTCCGGATGGCTCCGTATGTGGAGATGGGTGGGTGTTGGGTGGAGATTGGTTTGCATCGGAAGCACGCATGCACGCATGCACACCCACTGTCTGTGGGGTTCACACGGGCAGACACTCAGTGCATACCCGTCCACCCACCGCCAGCCCGTTTACATTGACGGCCAACCACCACTCCGCCATCTGAACACCCAGTGGTGGGTGGAGGTGTCTGTGTAAAAACAGCTACAGTGGCACTTTTCAAATGGGCCATGGTGGGTGGGGAGATGGGTGTGCACCCGCGATGAGTGGAGGGAGTATGCACGCCTTCCCACGGGCACACACCCATCTCCACTCACCTCCACCCATCACCACCCCTGGAACAACTGGCTTTTGAGCCCGTTGCTCCGTGCATGATGTGTGGAGATGTGTGGAGATGAGTGTAGTATGGGAGCAAGCACGGACCCCTACTCATCCACCGCGGCATTCCCACGGGCACTGTCACCCATCTCCACGCAGGAAAACTGTGGGGACATGGGTAGGGTCATCTCATGTGAAAAGGGCCAGTATCAGCAGTATCCAATATCTAGTTGAATTCTGATTGGTATCCCGTTTAGCATTAGACAGTTATTTGTTTAACCGGATAACCATTTACACAATTATCATTTACCACAATTACTATTTACCATTTGGCTTTTTTTTTTTACTCTTTTCCTCTGTTCAGACTGGTCCAGTTATGTGGTAAGCAGCCAAAGGTAATTCAGTAAATAGTAATATCCGGTATTACAGTTAGGTGGTTAACCTCTGCAGTTACCGAAGAACTGCCAAATTATCCACAATATGTGATATTAACCACAGATCATTTCCCCCTATCAAATGAATCTAAATACATAGAAAATTACATACAGAGCCAAGACTGTTGTCTTGGGACTAGGGGTGCAGCTGATATCATGTTTGTTTCCCATGGGCAATACCTGTATTTTGGGGTACCCATTGGGTGACCATATGCCTAAAAATGTAGGTCAAAATATTCACCCTCTGGAGAGGCTCCAGTGACATGTGGCTTTCTCCAGGCTGGGTAAGTCTGGGGAAAAAAAAAAGATGGACTTGCTCAGAAGGGCCAAATAGTCCTTTCAGAGCATGCTCAGACCTTTCCAAGATGGTGCTTGCAGCATCAAAATGCTGTGGGTGCCATCTTGGAAATATCTGAGCATGCTCAGAAGGGGAAATTCAGCCCTTCTGAGCATGTCCAGATTTTTTTTTCAAACTTACCCAGTTCAGAGGAAGCCACATATCGCCGGAGCCCCTCCAGAAGTTGAGTACTTTACCCCTTCAGATGCTGCTAGGCTGCCACCCCTCTTCCCTGACCACTCTCTCCACCCCCTGGATCCCTCTGGCCCCCTCCTCCATCCCTGTCCTTAGCAACTACTTGTGAATATTCACTGAGGATCCAAGGATTGGTCCGAGCACTTGGGGCTGGTCCTTGGCACTCAGGCAAATACTTGTGAGTGGTCTTTTCACTACTCGATTCAGCCCTTTGTGCAGGTAATACCCACATTTTGGGGTACCTCATCAAGTACCTGATGACTTACCCAGGTACCATTTGAGAACACACAAAAAGTTGGTAACTTCCAGTACCTATTTTTCAATTATTCAATTATTATCAGGTTGGAAAACTGAAAAATTAGACGGGGAAATTAAAAAGTTCAGGACCTGAAGTCGATTTTCGAGGAATGGAAGTTGACTCTCCAGGAAGGAAAATCAATAAATAGATGTTGGAAGTTGATACATCAATAAGGAAGTTGAAAAATCTGTACTGGAAGTTGACATTCTGGAATATTGGGTACCCAAAACCAGAAATTCCTTGGGTATGCCCATTTTTGTGGGCACTCGTTTCAACTCTACTCTGCTCCTTCCTCCCACTCTTTAAATCCCTCCTAAAAATCTACCTCTTCCTTCAAGCTTTTGATTTCTCCACCCCTCACAGTTTCTCCTCATCCATGTAACTAAGCTAAGCACATGCACCTGCAACATTTCAGCTAGGGACGTGTGAAAAGAACTGAGTTCGGAAATTCGGTTCGGTTTGGTTCAAAAATCGAGTTCAGTTCGGTTGACCGAAATATTCAAGTTCGGTCCAAACTCTAAACTTCCGAACAGAGTTCGTAAATTCAAACCCCATTGAATTAAATGGAATATTATCTTATAGGAATGGGCGAACAGAACCAAGTTCGGAAATTCGGTTCGGTTCAGTTTGAAAATTGAGTTCGGTTCAGAAGTTTGGTTCGGTCGACCGAACTGGTCGAGTTCAGTCTGAACTCCGAACTTCTGAACCGCGTTCGCCCATCCCTAATTTCAGCCTCATGAATGAATCCCTCTCTCCCAAAGTGCTCCTCCCCTTTGTTGTCCCTTCTAATCTCCATTTCAGATTGTAAACCGCTCAGAGCCCCTCAGTTGTCTCTTATCACAACTGTTCATTCCAGGCACACTACTGACACTTTATAATTAATAGTAACCCTGATCTAAGAACGTTAATTTTTTCTTCTTGTATCTTCTTCATAATGTGAGAAGAAACATAAAAGTAGGCCTGAAGCGAGAGCAGGTGCTCTTGTTCCGTCAGGAAATATTGACCCTTCAGGAGCACTTTCAGCCATTTGTCAGTAATTGCCTTTGATTTCCCATCATTTTCCAGTAATTTTAGTAATTTATGATATTACCGATAATGTCAAAAATTACCCGAAAATATCGATAATACCGGAAATTACCCCAAATTACTGAAAAAGACTGAAATGGTGGAAAATACTGGAAATTCACAGAAAATGTCAAACATGCTAGTAGATTTTCTCCCCATGCAAATTAAGGCAAAAAAGCCATTTCCGCCAGAAACACCACTTGCAGAGAGTTTTCATTTCAGCTCTGCATAAAAGCACCACACACATGAGTGTCAACCCATTATGTGCCCAATGCATAAAATAGACTGATTTAGAGCTGAAATGGGTAGAGCAGTTGCTTGGCATCAATAGTACTTGCAATTTTGAGCACTAATTGAACATCCTATTATACCAGGTATAACTTTTCTTTTTGTTAAAGCATTTGGCAGGCAGGGAGATGAAGAGGTATTAGCTAGAAAGTTGTTGGAAGGTGGGAGTGGGTTGGTTTTTGTTTGGGGGGGGCGGTATTTTAAATGTTTTAAAATAGTATTTTATGTCTTTTGTAAGCTGCCCTAAGCCTTCAGGGAAGGGCAGGATATAAATGTAAATAAATAAATAAATAAACTGTTACCAAGATACCATTTTAACACTTTACCTGGTTTGGTTTTCCTTGTGCAACAGCTGAATTAGGAGTAGGGCTGAAAAGAGAATTCCCACAAAAGGGAATTCCCATCGACATCACGGTTACGGACATCGTCTTGGTCGAATCAAGAAACTATTAATACTTGACAAAGTCTTGATCAAAATATCATTTCCAAATTTAATGATAATTAGGGCTCAAACCCATTACTCAGTTTTACCCAAGGATTGTGGTATTCAACTTGGTTTCACCGAGAACACAGAACATAAGAAATCGGCATGTTACTATTTGGTAACTCCTCGATTGAGCAATGCTTACCTGATCCTGCACAGTTGAGTTCCTCTCACTACTTAAGGTCCCTGGCGAGTGGTAACTCACCGGGAGGAGAGGAGATCAAGTTGCCATATTTGCTCTGGGAGCATGCTGGGAAATGTAGTCCAGCATGCTCTCAGAAAGCCGGTGGTGGCTCTACTCCACAGTAGGGCTGTAGCGAAAAGTTGCAGCGGTAGCTATTTACGCCAGAAACAGCGATTCCGCAATTAGTGGTATGGCGTGGCAGAGGCTTTCATTCCGCTAGTTTCATTCCGCTACTTCCACAGTTCTGCTAGTTTCATTCCGCTACTTCCGCAGGCTTCGCAAATAGCGAAAACATGACATTTTCACTACTTCCGCCATTCTGCCAGCACCACAAAATAGCGGAACAGCGGTTTTCCGACAGTTTCTGACAATTCTGCAATTTTTCTGATAGTTTCTGAATTTGCAGAATGCTGGCAGAATTAGCGGAATGTTGGCCGAAAGGCCGTGGTGTGGCGCGGGCAATTCCGAAAAAGCGGAATGGAATCACGGCGTGGTAAAAGCTCCTGCTGCATCAGCCCAACTCCACAGTGGCATACCAGTCCCTCAGCTTCAACTCCATGAGCTCTATGAGCTCACCCTCATGGTGAGTTTGTTGCCCCCACCCCACTTCCTGCCCTCCTTCCTATCCATCACGCCCTCTTAGAAAATTTCATGCTGCCCCCTCCTGCCCACAGCACCCCCTAGAAATGTTTATGCTCCCCCCTTCCTGCCTGCCTGCCTGCCTGCCTGCCTGCCACACACACACACACACACACACACACACACACACACACACACACACATACACCTGTCTCTTATACACATCTAGATGTGTATAAGAGACAGACACAGAGCGCATTGGGCTAATCTAGTCTTCAGGTAATAAAGGCATGGATGATGGTGGCCAGGTCTGAACCAGAAAGAAAGGGCCGCAGCCTCCTCACCAGATGGAGTTGGTGAAAAGTGCCNAGTAATAATGTTGACTTTTTAGCAGCCTCAACTGTTGCCAAGCGGAGGCCTTGGGTAATAGGTTTATCATTGCTTGGAGACAAAGCTAACTTGATCTGTGTCAGGCAGCTGTTGTTTCGCATGGCAGAAGGACCATTCTCCTGGAGTAACAAGCTCTTTATTAGATTAGAAAGCCTGCCAAAAGGGGGGAGTTTTATTATTGTGGCAGTAAAATATGATAGGTAATGCTCTGGGTATTATGGTGAAGAAGATAGTGGATCGAAGAATAGATGTTCTGTCCATCTTAAGGGCACCTAGGATGAAGGGAGTATTTTAGATAGAAAATAGGACCGAAAAGAATGGGAAATGGAGGAAGTCTGGCTTGATTCTACCTCATTTTGCCTATTTACTAGAATTAAAACCAAAACCTAATTTCATATTCACAAATATTATCTACTAGAGGTGGGACTTGGGGCAAAAAAATTGATACCAGTTTACCAGTTACCAGTTTACAAAAAATCGGTTTACAGGATTAAAACCGGTATACCGGTACCGGTTTTTTTTCATTGATTTGAATAGGGAACTGTCCCCATTGAAATCAATGGAAAAAACAACCCAATACCTCCTCCCTCCCCCTCCCAGGCTGCGTGGGTGGAAGGGGGGACACCCCCCCACCCTGCCCAGCCTGAATTTTTTTTAAAAAACCCTAAAAGTTTCCAGACCGGACCCGGGCTCTGGGACGCCCTCGGCTGCCTGGTGGCAGCCAGCCAGGGCTATGGAGGCAGCTGAGCACTCCTCCAGGAGCCCAGACTGGTTGCTGCTGGTACTCCAGTAACCTACCCCCCCTGATCACCCTTTACCTGTGTGCTGTGTGTGCTCTTTCTGTGTGGTGGCGGCGGCAGTGGCAGCAGCCCGGCATGGGCTCAGCTGCAGCGCTGGCTTGAACACTTCACCAGGCCTTCCGGGGAAATCCGGAAGTTCCCCGGAAGGCCTGGTGAAGCGCTCAAGTCAGTGCTGCAGCCGAGCCCGCGCCATGCTGCTGCCGCCGCCACCACCACCACACAGAGGGAGCACACACAGCACACAGGTAAAAGGCGATCGGGGGGGTAAGGTTATTGGACTGCCAGCAGCTAGCCAGCCTGGGCTCCCGGAGGAGAACTTAGATGCCTCCATAGCCCTGGCTGGCTGCCGTTAGGCAGCCAGCGGCAGCCCGGAGCCCAGGTCTACTTTGGCTTGGAAGGGTGGGTGGGGGGTGTCCCCCCTTCCACCCGCGCATCCTGGTAGGGGAGGGAAAGTGGGTTTTCCTTTTTTTTTTTTTTTTTTTTTTACATTGCGGCCAATGATTTCAATGGCCACAATGTAAAAAAAATCCAGTACAGGAACTGGCACCGGTACGGGGAATTATCAGATCTATCCAGTATCCCCGATACTGCCAAATACTGGCAGTATCGGATACCAGGAGATTCGAAATTCCCACCCCTATAATATCTACATATTCAGATAGTCCACTGAATATTTGTATACATACTTATGACTGACAGTTGGATATTCATTTTGTTGAGAATTTCATTTTGGATACTTTGGGTAATTTGTGATTTTGTATCAAGACCCTAGATCGGAGGCACTGATGGGAGTGAGTTAGTTCCAGGGTCCAGGGCTCCAGTTTTGAGCTTCCATTAGTAAGTGTCTAATGCAAAAAAGGGGTGATCCAAGAGGCATGGTCAAGTCTGTAGCAGTCGTCAATACTGTAGGAACAGTCCAGGAGGCAGGAGGGGACTGGGTGGGTAGTGAAGAGGCAAGACATGGAAGAGCGAGAGAAAGCAAGTCCTTGGTGAATAGGGATGTGCGAACACGGTTTGGAAGTTTGGGGTTCAGCCCAAACTAGGGGTGTTTGGCCCATTTGCCAACATCCCAAATCTGAACCGCCCCCTGCCCGAACGTACCGAACAAAGTTCAGGTTCCGAACCCGTTCAGGCGGAGACAGGGGGCAAGGAGGAACCCAGTTTTCCCTCCCACCTACAGGCTGTGTGGTTGGAAGGGGTGTCAGGGAGCACCTCCCCCCCCCACGCTGCCCAGCCTCGTAATTTTTTTTAAAAAAAAATTAATTCCCCCACCCAAGGGATTGCCCTACCTGGTGGTGCCGGGGCTCTGGCCCCGGGTCTGGCGGTGGCAGGTCCAGCGGTGGGTCCAGTGATGGTGGTGCTCCAGAACACTTCAGACTGCTACAAGGCCTTCCGTGTCAAACTGGAAGGCCTAGTAGCATCCTGAAGTGCCCCAGAGTGCTTCCACCGCTGGACCCACCGCTACTGCCACCACTGCCACCGCTGGACCCAGGACCAGAGCCCCAGCATCACTGGGTAGGTTGGGCTCCAGACATGGCGGCGGCGGCAGCAGCGGCAGGTCCAGTGGCAGCGACACTCCGGAGCGCTTCAGTGTTAGAATGTGTAGGGAAGAAACAGGGAAGTGCCCATGGACACAGCAAGGGAAACCAGAAACCCCCTTATTTACAGCTAAAGCACAAACAAACACAGAGCTCCACTCGTGAAGAGGGGGGAAATGACCCCTCAGGATATTAGTTGGCCCTATACGTCCCAGCTGGAATGAGGCCTTATCATCATAGGGGTGGAGAGGTAACACAGTCTTGAGTGGAGCCCCTCCACTCACCCTCACCGCTGAGATTTTACACAACGTACCCACCACCATTCCCTTGTATACAGTGCTTAGAGTGAGGGGTTGGGGGAGTAGTGAGATTCAGGTGAAGGGAAACGGGGAAAAAAGATACCAGGTGAAAGATACCAGCAGGGGACAAGGATTTGTAGTTCTGACTACAGAGGTTAAAGGAGGACTCAAAATTACAGGAGTTATAGGGGGGTGACAGCACACATGACTCCACACAACAACCTTCTCACCCACACACCCTCACACTACCTACCGCACACACTCACCTCCCACTCGCTCATACAACCCACACTTTCGCTCTTCAATCTCTCCTTAATGCTTGCTATAGTCAATAAACGCTCGAGGCCAGTCTCACAGTGCTGCTGTTCTCCGGCGTGTGAGCCCTGGCAGCATCCTTAAGTAGGGTGAGTCCCACCCTGTTTGGTGTGCAGCTGTGCAGAGTGGCGCAGAGTCCCAGGTGCTTCCTCCCTAGGCGTTGGGAGTGGGGTATCACCTCCCATCTCCCTTGATGTCTGTAGTTCCTGCCGCGCCGGCCCTGTTGGAACCGGCAGAGCTCCACCCCCCCGAACCCATCTCCCGTTACTGACAGCGGTGTTGTGGTGGCCTGGATCTCTTCCTCGGAGAGTCCGGATGCACTTCAAGTGGACATGAGCCCTAACAGCACCCCTCTCATGCCCCCCCCATGCAGCGGGTGCGGAACAAGTTTTAGGGGGTAGCCGGTGTGGAATAGGCAGACCAAGTGAGGGGCGTGGACCGCCGAGGCCAGCTCCGAGGAATGGTTGGTTGGGTCCAATAAATAAGATAGCGTAGAACCCCCTCCCCCCCCGGGTACTGCGGGAATCAAGGATAGCATTGACCTCAAACTCAGGGTCTGGCTCCACATCACACAGAGGGGCAGGAGGTGCCGAGGCCAGAAACAATGGCGGGTGGTAAGGTTTTAGTAGGGATACATGAAACACGGGATAGATATGTACATGCGTGGGCAGCGTTACACAGTACATGACCGGGTTGAGCTGACGGGCAATGGGGAAGGGTCCCAGATACCGGTTATCTAGTTTGGTTGATGGGTGGCTAGATGGATAGTGTCGCCGATCTACCCATACCCGGTCATCTGTTTGAAATTATGGAGCAGCCTGCCGTCGGCGATCCACCACCCGCTTATATTGCTGTCGTGTCTGTTGTAGTGTTATCAGGGCACGGCTATTTGTTTGCTGCAGTTCAGACAGCAAGGCTCCCGTGGCCGGAAAATCCAGGGCCTGAATTTCAGGGAAGGTTTATCTAGTTTGGTTGATGGGTGGCTAGATGGATAGTGTCGCCGATCTACCCATACCCGGTCATCTGTTTGAAATTATGGAGCAGCCTGCCGTCGGCGATCCACCACCCGCTTATATTGCTGTCGTGTCTGTTGTAGTGTTATCAGGGCACGGCTATTTGCTTGCTGCAGTTCAGACAGCAAGGCTCCCGTGGCCGGAAAATCCAGGGCCTGAATTTCAGGGAAGGTCAGTCTAGGGTGGAAACCATAAGAGACAAAAAAAGGGGACGAACCTATGGAGGCATTGTGGGAATTTTTATAGACAAATTCGGCAAGGGGAAGGAAACTGACTACAATCATCTTGTAGATAATCTATATAACAATGAAGGTATTGTTCCAGGGTCTGGTTAGTTCGTTCAACTTGGCCATTGGTTTGAGGATGCTATGCGCTGGACGGAGCAAGCTTAACTCCTACTACAGTAAAAAGGGATCATCAAAAGCGGGCAATAAACTGTGATCCTCAATCTGAGACGATCATGGCGGGGATCCCATGTAGCTGGACGACTTGTTGAAGAAACAGGTGAGCTGTCTGCTGGGCAGTGGGCAGTCCTTTACAGGGGATGAAATGCCCCATCTTTGAAAATTGGTCTATGATAACAAGGATCGCCGACACCGAGTACCCTTGAGATGGAGGCAGTTCCACAATAAAGTCTATGTTGACCTGTTGCCACAGCCCTGAGGCAAAGGGGCTAATTGAAGTAGACCTATGGGTTGTCCTCAGGCACTTTGGTGCGACAACAAACATCACATCCCTGTACATTCTTTGTGTACATTCCTTTGTGTCCTTCTGCATTGTTGGCCACCAAAAATGTCACTTCAGAAGCTTCAAGGTACGCCGTTGGCCAGGGTGGCCTGCCAATGGGGCATCATGATGGACCCATAATATCTTATGGCGAGCTGCACGGGAGACCACAAGGGTGTTATTATGTAAGAGCAAGCTATTAGCACCATGTGCATCAGCAGAATTCTTGGACTCTCTATCCACCAACCTTTTAAATTGAGCTGTGGTTATACCTGGAGCTGCAAATACCTTTTGGTTAAGAAGGAGTTACCCTCATAGCGCGGCATCAGGGTTGGTGTCATAGCAATGGGATAGGGCATCCGCCATCATGTTCTGCCACCCAGGACAATAGACCACTTGGAAGCGAAAACGAGCTAGGAAAAGAGCCCATGGGGCATGTCTACTGTTCATGATGTGAGCGGTCTGCAAAAACAAAATTTTTATGGTCTGTAATTACCTGCACTGGATGTGTGGCTCCTTCGATAAAGTGTGTCCAAACCTTGAAAGATGTTTTAATCACCAAAAATTCCCGATCCAAGATCGTGTAGTTTCGTTCGGCAGGGCTCAATTGATGCGAATAGTAGGCACAGGACAGGTGGATATAAGTATCTGTCTGAGGTTGGGATAATACTTCTCCAATGGCAACACTGGATGCGTCTGTTTCCACAATGAAAGGCAAGGTAAAATTTGGGTGTTGTAAAACAGGAGCTTGGGTAAAGATAGTTTTTACCTGTTTGAAGGCTCGCTGGTCAGGGCCCCATACATATACCTTCCCCTTTTTAAGCAATTTAGTTAGGGGAGCAGTTACCGCAGCATAATTGGCAATATATTGGCGGTAATAGTTCGCACCACCCAAGAAACGCTGGAAGGGTTTCACCCCTTGTGGGGGAGGCCAGTGCACGATGGCTTCCACCTTATCTGGCTCTATTTGGACTTCCTGGGGGGAAATTATAAACCCTAGAAACGGGACAACTGATTGGTGAAATACACACTTTTGTATTTTACAATATAGCTGATTTTGTTTCAATCACAGCAGGATATTACGTACGTGTTGCACATGTTCTTCTTTGGTCTGGGAATACACAAGGATGTCGTCTAGATATGCAACCATATATTGGTCTAAAACATCTCAAAAAATGTCATTTATGAAATGTTGGAACGTGGCAGGGGCACTGTCGAGTCCATAGGGCAATAATAAATATTCAAAATGCCCATACCTAGTACGGAAGGCCGTTTCCCACTCGTCCCCCTGCCTAATGCGCAACAAATGATAGGCTCCTTGTAAATTTAACTTTGTAAAGATTGTAGATTCCTGTAATCGGTCTAGTAGCTCTGGAATAAGGGGTACCTATTTTTAATAGTAATGGCATTAAGCCCTCTATAGTCTATGCATGGTCTTAAACCACCGTCCTTTTTAGGCACAAAGAATAGGGGGCACCCCCAGGGAAGGTAGAGGGTCGGATGAAGCCTTTAGTTAAGTTTTCATCTATGTATTCTTTTAAAGTTTGTAACTCGGGCCCCAAAAGGGCATAAATCCTACCATAAGGAGGTGTGGTATTCGGCACTAAGTCAATAGGACAATCATAGCTCCTATGCAGAGGAAGTTGTAGGGCTAGTTGTTCCTTAAAAACCTCCTGAAGGTCCTGATATTCAGGGGGTAACTTGTAGAGGTTAGAAGGGGTTGTAGCCCCAAATACAGATGGGTTAATCCCTGGGTGTTTGGGTGTAGCGCAGCAACGAGCACAGAAGGGTGAAGAAAAGGTCACTAGTTTGAGATGCCAGTCTATGTATGGATTATGTTGTATCAGCCAAGGAATTTCCAATACCACTGGAAATTCTGGGGTGCACACCACATTGAGGTTTAATTCTTCTCAATGTTTTCCTATGGTTCCATGTAAACACGGGTACAAGTAGTGATGGGACCTGAGGTCAACGGGGAACCGTCTATGGCGAAGACTGCTTCGGTTTTCGCCTTCAGTTGAACAGGAATATGCTGTTGTTGGACTAAGAGGTTATCGATTAAATTCCGTGATGCCCCCAAGTCTATGAGGGCCATGATTACTAGGGACCAGGTTTTAGAGATCATTAGTGTGAGGGGGACCCGGAGCTGTTCCACCTGCGCAAGCTCGGGGGTCGGGCTCTCTGTTGCAGAAGGGGGAGTGTTCTTTTGCATTAACGGGACAACCCCCTCCGATCCCGGTCTTTCTCGTTTCCCAACTCATGTCGAGTAGGGGACAATGCTGGACATTGCTGGACTCTGGCAAAGTGACCCGATTCCCCACAATAGAAACAGCCTATCGGTTCTTCTTCGTTCCCGTTCATTAGACGTTATAGGTCCACGTGAAGCCCCAATCTTCATGACTTCTGGTTCTTCTGTTTTACTAACCTCATTCTTCCCAGTGCTAACCACCACAGGGCGTGCCCCCCAGGAGCAGCCTCCTTCTTGTGGCCTCTCCCGGCATCATTCTGTGAGTCGTTCATCTATTTGGCAAATAAGGTTCACCAATTCTCCCCATTTTTCAGGTATAGTGGTAAAGGACAGCTGATCTTTGATATCATTGTTAAAACCCTTGCGAAACCATACCTTTAAAATGTTATCAGGCCAGTTTAGTTCTACGGCTAATTGTTAAAAGTGAGTTACATACTCTAGCAGGGGCCCTCGTCCCCGCCTGAGAGACAAGATGGCTGTCTCTTCGTCTTTGACTCTATTTTATTTATTTATTTATTTTCCAAATTTATACCCCGCCCCTCCTGCAACGCAGCTCGGGGCGGCTTCCAACAATAAAACAATAAAATACAATAAAATTCATTTAAAACAATCAAATATTAAATATTAAATATAAAACAGGGCTAGACAGGTAAAATAAATGGGATGGGGACTAAAATCCTCCCTCCCCACCCTCCCTCCCAAAGGCCTGGGCAAACAGCCAGGTCTTACAGTTCCGCCGAAATGTTAAAAGGCTTGGGGCCAGGCGAGCTTCCTCCGGAAGGGAGTTCCACAGCCGCGGTCCCACCACCGAGAATGCCCTCTCCATCGTGGCCCCCCGTTTAACACGGGGGACCTCCAGGAGGGCACCCCCGGCAGACCGCAGGAGCCGCTCTGGGGCGCGAAGGGCGAGGCGGTCCCTAAGGTATGAGGGGCCGAGACCGTGTAGGGCTTTATAGATCATCACTAGGACCTTGAACTTGGCCCGGCACACTATCGGCAGCCAGTGCAGAGCTCGGAGCACCGGTGTAATGTGCTCCCGGCGACCCGTCCCCGTAAGAAGACGAGCCGCCGCATTCTGCACCAGCTGCAGCCTCCGGGCCAAGAACAAGGGAAGCCCCACGTAGAGCGCGTTGCAGTAGTCGAGCCTCGAGGTGACGAAGGCATGGATGAGGGAGGCCAGGTCCGGGCCAGAGACATACGGACGCAGCCTACGTACCAGATAAAGCTGGCGGAAGGCAGCCTTAGCGACTGCCTCCACCTGCCGCTCCAGCCGCAGGTCTGCGTCCAATATGACCCCCAGACTCCGGACCTGCTGAGCTACAGGGGGGCAAACCCCCCCAACCAGGGGGGCCACCACCCCCTTCGCCCTCCCCACCACCATCACCTCCGTCTTATCTGGGTTGAGCTTCAGTCTGCTCAGCCGCATCCAATCCGCCACGGCCTCCAAACATTGGGATAGCACCGAGATAGCAGGGTCTGGGTCAGTAGAAAAGGAGAGGTACAGCTGAGTATCATCAGCATACTGGTGACATCGCACCCCGAACCCTCTCACGACCTCCCCCAAGGGCTGCATATAGATGTTAAATAATAATGGAGACAAGATCGATCCCTGCGGAACGCCACACGGTAAGGCGCGGGGGCTCGATGTTTCCTCCCCCAACACCACCCGCTGGCTCCTCCCCGAGAGGAATGAACGGAACCATTCAAGAACAGTCCCGTCCAGACCCCCCCGGTCACGCAGTCGTCTCAACAGCAGCCCATGGTCCACGGTGTCAAAAGCGGCCGAGAGATCGAGCAGGATGAGAAATGTCGAACATCCCGCATCCATCTCCCGGCGGAGGTCGTCCACCAAGGCCACCAACGCCGTCTCGGTGCCATAGCCGGGGCGGAACCCAGATTGAAACGGGTCAAGGAGCCCGATATTATCTAGATGACCCTGGAGCTGGAGCGCCACTGCCCGCTCAATAACCTTCCCTAAAAAGGGAAGGTTAGAGACAGGTCGGTAGCTGGCGAGCGCGTCTACGTCCAACGATGGTTTTTTCAGCAGGGGGCGCACCACAGCCTCTTTTAAGCAAGGCGACAACCTCCCCTGCCGAAGGGACGCATTCACCACCCTCGCCAGCACCGTCCCCAACGTCTCCCCGGAAGCTTTTATTAACCAGGACGGGCATGGATCTAGTTGACAACACGTGGCCCTCACAGACCCCAGGACATCCACCACATCGGCTGGCGTCACTTCCTGAAACTCACCCCATAAAGATGGACCAGACGGACCCTCCGCCCCCCCGCGCTCTTCCCCTACTGCTATCAACCCAGCGTCGAAATCGGCCTGAATCCGAGCGATCTTGTCTGCGAAGTAGATGACAAACTCCTCACAGCGGGCCCGGGACAAGTCCCCATCCAGGCGGAGGGAGGCCGGACTCACCAGCCCCCGCACCACCCGAAACAGCTCCGCTGGACGCGACTTCGCAGACGCTATGAGGACGGCGAGGAATTCCTTCCTCGCCGTCCTCACAGCCTCCACATAGGACCGCAAATGGGCCCTATGGAGAAGACGATCGGAGACAGACCGAGTCCGACGCCAGCGTCGCTCTAGCCTCCTGCCCACACGCTTCATACACCGCAGCCCCTCAGTAAACCAAGGGGTCCTGCGGTGACGAGACCGAGGCAGAAGGCGCCTCGGAGCCACCCTGTCAATGGCCTCCTCCAGCAAGATGTTCCAATGCCGGACCAGCTCATCCACAGAGTGACCGTCCACATCCAGGGTAAGCTCCCTCAGGACCTCCTGGAACCGCTGGGGTTCCATCAGCCTCCGAGGGCGGACCATCCTAACTGGTCCCTTCCCCTTCTGGAGGGGGCATGCTAAAAGACCGGCCTGAAGGAGATAATGGTCCGTCCATGACAAGGGCACCGCTGTCACCTCCCCCACAACCGGACCCCCCGCCTCAAGGCCAGTAATTACCCATTACTCTATGTGGGTAATTAAAAAGAAACTGGAATTCCCTAACAAATTTCTCAAACTCTTTTAGGAGGGGGCTATCCTTTGTAAGCAGGGGAGTGGCCCAATCAAGTGCAAGTCCCTCCAGATGCCCTATTATGAAAGCTACTTTGGTGGCGTCGGTGGCATATGTTGATGGTTGCATTTGAAATACTCGCTTACACAGGGCCAAAACCCCCTGGAACTGGCACCTGTCCCCACTAAATTTGGCAATGGGGGGTGCCTTGGTTCGCGACTTAATAGTCCTCCCTCTACTGTTGGAGAGGGTGGTGCCACAACAGCTACTGGGGCCTCGGCATCCACTGCAGCCTCCTGAGCTCCACCCACTGCTCCCTGCTCTTGTTTTTCTTAGATGTCTTTGATCTCAAAGGCCAGGTCCTGGATGGCCTGGGCCATCTCATCTAATCGGGGTGATCTGTCCATGGTAATGGCCAGAGAAACTGTTAGGATAGGTAGGGAAGAAACAGGGAAGTGCCCACGGACACAGCAAGGGAAACCAGAAATGCCCTTACTTACAGCTAAAGCACACACAAACACGGAGCTCCACTCACGAGGAGGAAAACGAGCCCTCAGGATATTAGTTGGCCCTATACGTCCCAGCTGGAATGAGGTCTTATCATCATAGGAATGGAGAGGTAACGCAGCCTTGAGTGGAGTCCCTCCACTCACATTCACCGCCGAGATTTTACACAACGTACCCACCACCACTCCCTTGTATACAGTGCTCAGAATGAGGGGCGGGGGGAGCAGTGAAATTCAGGTGAAGGGAAACAGGGAAGACAGGTACCAGGCACAGGGGACAAGATTTGTAGTTCTCACTCAAACGGGCAGAGGTTAAAGGAGGACCCAGAATTAGAGGGTTATAGGGGGGGTGACAGCACACATGAATCCACACAACAACCTTCTCATCCACCCACCCTCACACTACCTACCGCATGCACTCACCACTCACTCGCTCATGCAATCCACACTTTCGCTCTTCAATCTCTCCTTAAGGCTTGCTATAGTCCATAAATGCTTGGGGCCAATCTCACAGCGCTGCTGTTCCCCGGCCGCGTGTGAGCCCATGCAACGTCCTTAAGTAGGGCTAGTCCCACCTTGTTTGGCGTGCAGCCATGTAGAGTGGTAAAGCATTCCAGATGCTTCCTCCCTAGGTGCCGGGGGCGGGGCATAAGCTCCCATCTCCCCTGATGTCTGTAGTGCCTGCCATGCCAGCCCTGTTGGAACCGTCAGCGCTCCACTCCCCTGATTCCATCTCCTGTCACTGACAGTGGTGTTGCGGTGGCCCAGATCTCTCCCTTGGAGATTCCAGATGCTCCTCCAGCAGGCATGAGCCCTAACATAAACATTCAGGCTGCTACTATGCTTTCTGGGTTGACCCAGAAGGCCTAGTAGTGGCCTGAAGAGCTCCGGAGCACCACTGGACCTGCCGCTGGACCCACTGCTGCCGGACCCAGGGCCGGAGCCCCGGCATCACCAGGTAGGACAATCCCAGGGGTGGGGTGGGGGTGTTATTTTTTTTTTTACGAGGCTAGGGGTGGGGTGGGGGAGGAGGTGCTCCCCCACTCCCCTTCCACCCATGCAGCCTGGAGGGGGAGGGAAAACTGTTCCCCCACCTGAATGGGTTCAGCCCCCCCCAAACCCATTTGGGCCGGACAGGCTGAACCAAACAGTTTCAGGTTCGGCCGAACCCCGAATGGGCCAAACACCAAAGCCCCCAGTGTTCGCATATCCCTATTGGTGAGCTGAGTGACTGTTTAGTCTGAAGTTCAGAACTGATGATGACTTCAGACTGAGAAGCATTTAAGAGACTTCCCAGACAATCATGTGTTGGAGTTGTCAGGGGTATGGAATGAGGGGCAGCTGGGACATGGGTGGTCCTGGAGTTTTGGGGGTGAGGGTTGGGAGGCAAAACAGGAGGGGAACAAGACCACGAGGGGCAAAGATTGATGGCATGTCTAGAGGAGAGCGAGGCACAAGGAAGCGAGACAAGGTAGAACTAGAGATGGGACCAAGGGCCAAACTAGAGTGAGGAGGGGGGGGAGAGAAGGACCAAGAGGGGATCAGGACAGGACAGGGAACAACACAAGAGCTGAGAGTGAGTGGGTGTGTGACATGAACAAGACAAGGACTAAGTGCAAGATGGGTGCATTGTTCCACTCAGCTTCCTGATGCTATGAGAATGCCTTAAATGCTGGCTGGACATCAACCAGGAGGCTGGGGGGTGGGTCAAGGATGAGATAGACAGAGGTCCAGTGGAGTCAAGTCAAGGCAGCAAGGACTCACTGGGGGAGTGGCTGGTTCAGAGACATGCCGAGGCAATGGTGCTGGTGGGCTAGCCATGACTCGTGGAATCCTGAAGGCAGGGGTTCATGGCCGACCTGATAGAAGCCCCCCTACAACCAATCCAAGCAGGAATTGTGAGGTCCCTGGGAAGATCAGAAGGTGTGGGCTGATCCCTTCATCCTTGTACTATCTTTGGTTTCTGGGAGAATTGTGCTATAGTTGGAAGCCCTGGAAACACAGGGCCTCGCTGATGCCAGATCCTGACGTTTTGTTTGTGTCAGATATTCAGTCAGTTTGGCATTTCATAATTCCTAGGGGTTGTGCAATTTATTTCCCCCTTTTTTGGTGACTAAAATGAATGAAACCATGCCCTTTTTCAAAATGGCACTGATGCTGCCGGCGCCATCTTGGAAAAGGGCACACATGTGCAGAATGTTCCAGTGGCTATTTTGTGCCATATGCAGTGATTTTTAATTTTTAATTCTCCTTGAGGAGAACAAGTAGCCAAAAGCTTAGATATTTTTTAAAAATTTCTGCCGTCGTTAGGGTGCTAGTAAGGAAATCATAAAGTTTCTTTCCTCAAAAATTACTTACCTACAGTTGAACTCCATCCTTCATAAGCCATTTAAAAGACTTTATACAATTGCTCCTGTGTGAATAATACTGTACACTATGGAGAAGGCTCATTAAATGTATTTTTTCCAGAAGAGCCATAAGCAATGGAATATAATATAAAGATTTCACTTAATAGGACACTAGTCACTTGCAGTAGGCCCAATATTTTATACATTTTAAAATAATAAAATCGGAAGTACAAAAGCAAAGTGGTTGTGAAAACGGAATCTGCTAGCAGGATGCCGGGGCCTGGTGCTTCTAATGCACATAATGAGGATATCGTAGAACATATTTTTCCTGACATTAGCATTATTTTCAATCTTTACTTTTCATAAAACTGAGCAAATTTATAAGCCCTTCCTAATTAAGTACATACTTATTAAAATAAATGAAGGCCGCAAGTGAATATAGAACATGCTGCACGTACTGTGGACGATGCTCAGCTCTACCTCTCATTTTCAGTGGACTCAGACCTCGCAGTCTCGTTGCTTATTTGATGTCTGACAGTGGTGGGTGACTGCATGAGGGTGAGCTGCCTGAAGCTGAATCCCGACAAGATGGAGGAGATGCTGGTGGGGACAGCCGAGGGAGTGGACACCCCCATCATTGATGGGGTATGCCCAGTCTTGGTTCCTCAAGTTCATAGTGTGGAGGTGGTCCTCGATTTGCAGCTCCTCCTGGATGCCCAGGTGGCAGCTGTGGCAAGGAGTGCATTTGCCAAATTATATCCGGTGCGACAGTTACGGCCTTATATTTCAGACTGCAACCTTGCCACCATCATTCATGCCTTCATCACTTTGAGGCTTGGTTACTGTAACACACGCTACGTATGGCTACCCAAGATGATGATCCAGAGGCAGCAGCTGGTGCAGAATGCGGCGGCCCATCTCCTGATAGGTATGGGCCACTGAGAACACATAACACTGGTTGTCCATTCTCTGCACTGGCTGCCTGTTGCCTACCTGCCCAATTCAAGATGTTGGTGTTGACCTATAAAGCCCTATATGCCCTGTGTCCCACCTACCTTCAGGACCGCCTCACTCCCCAGGTTCTGGAACAGTCATTGTGGTCAGCCAAGGGCTCCCTTTTGGAGGTCCCCCATGTTCGGTGGGGTGGGAGGGAACACATTGGAGAGGGCGTTCTTGGTCGCTGCACCTCAGTTGTGGAACTCCCTCCCAGCAGAGATTCATTTGGCCCGGGACCTTCCCTCCTTCAGGCATCAATGTTAAACCTGGCTGTTCTGCCAGGCATTTGGTGAGAGAGATTGGTAGGGGGAGGGATGGGATAGGGTTGGGAGGGAATTGACGTTTTTATTATTGTTATTTGTTTTAAGTTATGTGTATATGTTATTTTATGCTTTTATATTGTATGTCGCCCATTTGGCAGGAGGGGGTGGGATAGGAATTTTAAATAATAAATAAATAAGTACATAAATAAATAAATAAATACAGTATGATCGATCGCAGCATAAGAGCAGTTTAAAGGCCTATGCTGTGGTGGTGCAGGCAGCAAAGAAGCAGTTCATTGCTGCTCTTATTGCATCTGCAAAGTCACGTCCAGTGGACCTTTTCCGGGTGGTGAAAGGCTTGGTCAGTACTGCCTGCCTCCACCTGGACCTGGAGCTATCCAGTGACTGCTGTGACCAGTTTATCGAGTACTTTGTAGATAAGATCACTCGCATCCGCCATGATTTCGGCACCACAGTTACTGCAGAGGATCATCTTGGGGCTATGGATGCCCCATCCTGTCCTGTTTTGTGGGATCGGTTTCAGATGGTGTCGCCTGCCGATGTGGAGTCCTTGTTGGGATATGTTCATGCCACTACTTGTGAGCAAGATCCATGCCCGTCCTGACTGGTGAAAGCTAGCCAGGAGACGTTATGGCCATTGCTGACTAGGGTGGTTAGTGCCTCCCTTCGGGAGGGCAGGGTGCCTGACTGCCTAAAAGAGGCTGTGGTTAGACCCCTGCTCAAGAAACCATCTCTTGATGCTGATGCTCCAGTTATTGGCCGGTCTCTAAACTTCCCTTTTTAGGGAAGGTTATTGAACGGGCTGTGGCACGGCAGCTCCAGGAACATCTGGACTGCATCGGTTTCCTTGATCCCTCTCAGTCTGGGTTTCAGCCGGGATATGGTATGGAAACGGTCTTGGTGGCCTTAGTTGACGATCTCCGTCTGGCGTTGGACCAGGATCATCAGACATTACTGGTCCTGCTAGACCTTTTGGCTGCATTCGACACAGTCGATCATGAGATGTTGGTGACTCACCTGCGGGACGGTGCCAGAATTGGCGGGACGGTCTTGGACTGGTTTCGTTCATTCCTGGCCAGGATAACTCACCGGGTGGTCTTGGGGGAGTGTACGTCTTCCCACCGGGACCTCACGTGTAGAGTCCCACAGGGTGCCATTCTCTTGTTTAACATATATATGCAGCTGTTAGGAGAGATTGTGAGGGGGTTTCAGGGCATGAAGTGTCATCAGTATGCTGATGACACTCAGCTCTACCTCTCTTTTTCGATCGACCCAGTCCATGCAGTCTCCTTATTTTCCCAGTGCCTGTCAGCTGTGGGGGCTTGGATGAGGTTGAGCCATCTGCAATTGAATTCTGACAAAACGGAGTTGATGTTGGTGGGCGAGGGCTTGGGATGCCTGGGGGTGGTTGAATCTCCTCTTTTGGGGTGGTTTGCCCCCCCATGGTCTCTCAAGTGCGGAATCTGGGTGTGCTCCTTGATTTGAGGCTCAGCTTGGAATCTCAGGTTGTGACCGTGGTGGGGAGTGCATTTCTGCAGTTACATCTTGTCCGGTGGCTTCAGCCGGAACTCTCAGACTCCGACCTCGCCACGGTCATCCATGCCTTCATCACCTCGAGGCTGGATTACTGCAACGCGCTCTACGTGGGGCTGCCCGAGAAGCTGGTCAGGAGGCTGCAGCTGGTGCAGAATGCCGCGGCCCGTCTCCTGACGGGGGCAGGTCACATGGAGCACATGACACCAGTGCTCTGGGCTCTGCACTGGCTGTCTATAAAGCACCGGGCCAGGTTCAAGGTGCTGGTTTTAACCTTTACAGCTCTTCACGGCTTAGGCCCTGCTTATCTGTGGGACCACCTCACTCCCCATGTGCCCGTGTGACCCTTGAGATTGTCCGTGGGAGCCTTTTTGGTGGTTCCCCGGGTGAGGCGGGGGGCCACCGATGTTAGATCTTTTTCGGTGGTCACCCCTGTGCTGTGGAATTCGCTCCTGGAGGAGTCTCAGCTGGCTCCCACTCTCCTGCTGTTTTGACGAATATGTAAAACCTGGCTGTTCCGTCAGGCTTTAGGTGAGGGGTAGGGGTGGGGTGGGGGTGGGGATGGGGACTTTCCCCACATATTGAGGTATTTTAAAATTGTAATTGTAAATTGTTTTAAAATTTTATATTGTTTTAATGTTTTAATGAATGTTGTTTGCTGCCCCGGGTTGCGCAGGAGGGGCGGGATAGAAATTTTAAATAAATAAAAAATAAATAAAATAAACAAACTGCCTGCAAAAAAAAATCTATAAGATGAGAAAATGTATTGTGAAGGAATGCAGAATTCTAGCATGGGGCAATAATTTGAGTTTTTAATTAAGTAACAAATAGGGCAGAATTTAATTTTTTGTCTTGGTTCTGTCTCCAACAGAACAAGGAGTTTCATTTGTTTGGATCGGAAATCAGAATGAATGATTTTTCTTTTGGAATTATGAATAGAATGAATGAACAAATAAAATCTGGCCATTTGAGAGTATTGCACAGAGTAAATTAATACTAATACTTATACTACTACTACTACTACTACTACTACTAATAATAATAATAATAATAATAATAATAATAATGTTTAATGTAATGATCCCTCTCCCCTCCCTCCATGCTGTTGTGAGAGAAAGACAGTTTCTCCATGGTGAGCATTAGAGAAAAGAGGCGACATTGAGTACAAAGTCTTAGCCATTAGAGTTGCAGGGAAGAGGAGTTAATGGGTAGGAGAAATGTGCCCCTTGGAATTTAATTTAATTTAATTTAATGTCCATGTGGGCATTTTAGACAGGACATGACCCACTGGGCATATGTGCCACTTATGAATTAATTATGGGCAGAGAGAGGGGTGGTGTGAGTCCGGGTTTAGGTTCAAAGGAGCTGAAACCCTGCTGCGTGCCATTTTGGACTGGCACTATAAGATTGACTGGTCACCAGATTCTCTGGGGCCAGAAAGGATTTTTTTCCCTTTCTTGGGTCTTTGGCCTTTGTATTTGGAGGGTTTTTCTTTTTTGCCTTCCTTATAGTGCTGTGACCCACAGTTTGTGTAATGTGGTGCATTCAAGTGGATGGTTAAAAAAGAATGCTTTGTCACAGAGGAATGTATTCAGTTAAATTGAAGGCACCTCCGGCTGGGGTGGGGGTGAATTCAATGCCATCAAGTGGGCATCCAACCCACTGTGTTGATTGTAGCCCTGACAGTTTGGCAGTACCAACCTAGCTACACAGGATTGTCCAATCCCTAGCCTTGGGAGAACACCATGCCTTCCCTTTTAACCCCAAACTGGGGTGTGTGTCAAGATGCATATGTAAAAGAAGTGCCAGAGTCTGTCTTCAAGATATTTTAGTCACTGGACTTGGCAGTTTGGGGAAATTAGTGGGTTGCTATTCCCTCTTTGCCCATACCAAAGTTGACTATAATTATTAAAGACCTGTGGCCTTGTTTATCCAAACTAATTGTGGGTTTCCTTCTTTTTATGCTACGGGGACAAAATCTAATCATGATAATTTTTGGAATCACATCAAGTCTAAACTTTTATGGTGGGGGGGACAAAATCCACTTCCCTCCCTTTTTTTTCTTCCAAAAGCCAAACACAACAAACTCTGAAGGATTCAAAGTAAAGCAGAAAGTTTCCTTGGCACCTTATCTCTCTGCGATGCAAAATGTATACTACGTTGAGAAGATAATCCTCTTAGCAACAGCAGACGCATTTCTCTTTTTCATAACTCACAGCTCTCCTCTGTTCCATCATCAGGTTGCAGGTTGAATCCGCCTTTTAATCCCATCTAAAAGTCATGAAGCAGAAAAGAAGTCACCCAAAAACTTCAAGGACAGAAGGGCAATTAAAGCCATACTTTCGGTTGCCATCTACAGTTGGAACAAATAGGCATTTTAAAATATTTATTTATTTATTTATAAATAATATTTTAATTACCCCCTCCCCCACCCAATGGCAGCCCGGGGCTGTGTACATATCAAATATAAAACTATAAGCCACCTAATAAAAATTACATTAAAATCCCCAGTAAAAGAGGTCCAGGCTCAATCGCCGTACAAAAACAAAAACAAAAAAACCCATCCACCACTCATCCCCCATACCAAACTCATGGCGAAACAGACAGGTCTTGCATTTTCTATGGAAGGAAGGGAGATCCGGGGAGAGGTGAATCTTCACTAAGAGGGAATTCCTTACCCATGACGCGGCCACTGAGAACGTCCGCTGAAATGTGGTCACCCGGGTTAATTATATTCATTAATATAATTAACATTTCAGGATACCCCTCTGCATATCAAATTCGGTCCGCCACCAAAATGGATATCCATTTTAGCGATCTTGTCATTTCAGCTATATGTCAGAAATGGAGCTGTCTTCAACTCTTGGGCACCAGTACTGCAACTCCCACCAGAAGTGATTGTCTGGCCGCAACACCATGTGGCTCCCTCAGGAGCAAGAGAAGTTCATCTGCCATTTCGGCCTCTGAGTCTGGAGCCTCATGGGGGAAAGCACTGGGTAGAGGTGTGTACCAGGGGCCCATGATGTTTTCGTGTTCATTGCCGTTATTTAAATCTGTTGTTTTCATTTTTAGAAATATCAAATTGACATTTTCATTTTTGCTTTCCTTTTCGTTTTCCGTTGGTTTCAATGGAAAACACAATGTCATCTGTAACATTTCCCCACCACTATATTTGGCTTAAAATTGGAGTGATTATACCGCCAATAGAAGGCATTATGTGTACCAAATACCAAAAAGAGTGGATAAAGGAATTCAATTTTAGCAGCAGTTGAATTAATTTATTTAGCCAAAATCTTCATATACATTCTAGGTGTAACTTCTTTTTCTCAAATTTAATGTAGAAGAAAAATAATGTAGGTGAAACATAATTTTATACCACTTCCCATATTAATCATTTCTTCCAACTTTCAGAAGGATTCAATAAAGGGTCCTGGTGGTATAAGCAATTAACTTATAAATATATGTCTGAATGTAACAACTTTGTAGTCCAACCAGTGTACATGAAATTTTGAATGGCTGTATATCACACTTTCATGATCATCTCTGCAAAATATCAAAAAACTGTGATAAAGGGTCCCAATTGTATATGCAGAGAAGGAGCCTATGCCAGGGATTCTCTTACGTGTCACTGTGGTATAAGATCAGTTTGTGATGCCAATTGACCAGCAGAAATGTCAACCAAATATCCTCATTTTGTGCTGTGACCATCCCAACATCTCTCCCCCACTTGTTACTGGGAAGTCAGAAGCATCTGTTTAGGAAAGAGCCAATAAGAATTCTCTTATGTCCTCTGTCACATTGCTGCAGGATGTGATTGTGATGATAACTGGCCAGTCTGGAGGTGTAAAATATGTCTCCTAATTGTTGGGATGCTATCCTCAAAGTCCCAGGCCAGTTATGTCCCTTCTATGTCCGCCTGAGGGCAGCCCCCTATGCCCACCTCGAAGTCGCTACTGATTGGTCCTGTAAAGTTAGAAGCATGCAGTAATTGGCCAGTGAATGTGTCTGTCAGTCTGTTGGGCTGCTCCCCATCCTCCCTCCTACAGCCTCCCTGCCATGCCAGGTGCCTGCCTCTGACTGGCACTGCATGTGCTGCTATATATCTGAATAATGGTCTTCAAGGGGACAACTTCAATTGCTTACAAAATTGTCACGTATTTTATCAGAAATGACGGGGAAGGTATGTGATACATACCTGCCAGATATCTTGTAAACAAGATGGAATATACAAATGTTACAGCTCAAAATGTAGGTTCATGTTAATGTCTTATACCATCAGGACCCTTCATCCAATCTTTCTGAGAATTGGCAGGTGCATTAAGCTTGTGGAGGGACATGATATTCACAGGTATCATACAAATTGGCTGGAATATAAACAAGTTGTAGCCATGAATGTGTATGGAGTTTTTCTTAAAATCACAACATTCAATTGCTTCTAAAATTTGTTTCCTTTATCAAATCATTTCAGAAAATGGGTACGCATAATGCCCTCTATTGGGGGTATAAGCACCCCCTGGTTTAATCAGAATTGAATAAGAAAGAAAAAAGGTATAGCCAGAAATACGTTTTTCAGTTGTTCCCCTTTATTAAAAAAAACAAATGTTGTTTTCCTATTTTCATTATAATTTTTTGTCATTTTCATTATTGCAATAACGATAATGAAAATGACAATTTTTGTTATTATTGTAATAATGAAACCAGCATGCACACCCCTAGAAAGCAGAGAAACTATGACCTGTGTCATTTCTGCAGCTACCGGAAGCCACCAGATTGTCTGGGAGGCCAGAGCATTCATGTGAGGGCATAGAGTTTTGGGAAGACAAACTGTCCCATGACAGGGGGAAGTGTAAATTGACTCAATGCATCTTGGTGATATGAAAATGTTGGTGTGCAGCTCTTGAGATTCGGAAGTTAGCCCAATACTGTTATATGTTTTTGGTAGGGTTCAATTAATACTCCCCCTCAAGTAAACCAGGTCTCACCGAGATCTTGGTCCCGGTACAAGGTTTCGGTGAGAAAATAAAAACATACAAACAAATAATTGTACAGATGCAAATGGGCCATTTTACACGTGTGCAAAATTACCTCCACCCTTAAGCAAAATGGCCACGATGACTAGCAGTCATTTTGCGTGTGCACAACATTTTTTTCTCTCTCTCAGAGAACACGGTGAAACAGTTCTCCTGGTTCATGTTTCATCCAGGACAAACTGAGAAATGGAATTTCGACAAGATTTTGTCGAAGTGCTAAATAAGACAAGGCAAGTAACCAAAATACCAACAGGGTATAACCAAAATCACCAAAGCAAAATGTCAAAACTTGGATGTTTGTTTGGAAACAAATAACAGTTTACATCTGCTTTGCCGGACACAATTACAAATGAGCAAATTTGTTGGACATGATATTCGTAGTTATGCATGTCAGCTCGTGCTCCATCACCTCTCCAGTATCTGCACCTGATTTGCTGATTCCACCCAGAACCAAACTAAGCTTTATGGGACCTGCGGGAGGACACTGTTATTGCTTGACAGCTATAGACTTTAATCATAGCTTTTTAAGTCTGAGGTTTGTTGGGAACTGTCATCTAATAAGATACACGGTGTAGAGGGGTCAGCTGACTAAGTGTTGTACTGTCACAGAGAGGCTAAGGGGGAGAAGGGAAGAAGCAGAAGGAGAAGAGAGGAGTTCTGGAAACAACCCTTCTCCCCTCAAGTGACAGGGTTACGGGCAGTGATCATCAAAGTTCCCATAGCTTACATAGGTTATAGAGCCCCAAAGGGCTAACACAAGCCAGGTAGGCTCTGGAGCCTAGGTGAATAGAAAACTAGGATGAAAACAGACATGACACTGGCCTGCTATGGTCCGTGACGCAGCACAATTCTGCTTCCCCACTGGCCTGCTACTGCCCCGGGGCAAGTAGGTGACTGGCCTGGAATGTGTCCCCTGGATGAACCCAGGTGCACATCCTGGGCTAAGGGCTGTCCATGTGGGCCAAGGTGGGCCACAGGGATGCAACACATCTGTTTAGTCCTGCCTTCCCTGCCGTGGGGCAAGTACCATGGCCGGCCACCATGGTTGGCCTTCATGGCAGGGATGGGCCTCTGGGGGCGGGGGCAGGATGAGGGCAGCCTCCTGCATGTCTATTGCACACACACCCCTACCCAGAGTATGCGAGTGTTGTGATGTGGTTCTAGCTGCAGGCATAGTTGATCAGTGTCCCCCCCTCCCCCCCCCCGACCTGGAGAGTGGTGGGCGCTGTCTCCCACCCTAGGCTGCAGAGCTGCTGCACTGCCTGGCGATTTTCATCCCCTAGCTCCATCTGGAACAAGACTTACAAAAAGGAGAAAGGTTGAAGACCATGCTAACTAAGGGGACAGGGGAGAGGGAGGATTGTGACACTCAAGAGACGTGAGGCTCCACAGAGTTTGGCTAGAACTGAGAAAGAAAGGAATGCAAGCAAGGGAGCAGGGGAGAGTCATGGGAGAAAATTCAGTACTAAGAGAGCAAGGCTCCATAGGAGGACAGAAGGAAAGAGGGAACAATAAGGAGCAAGCTTCCTCAGGAGGGGAAGCAGAGGAGAAGGGTTGGTACTGGAGAGGGCAATTTGCCTACAGGAGTACTCACAAAAACCTGAGGTAACCAGGATCTGTTCTGGACCAGAATTGACTGGCAATGACTCTTTGAGAATCAGATAACCACCAGCACCATTGTGGCAGCGGCTCAGGGTCATATAGGCTGCAGAGGTTTCGTGACCACAACTCCCTGGTGTGATTCCACCTGCTTCTGAATTCACAAATCCCTTGTTACCATTCCCACACTAGTGATACCTTCCATGACCTCAGCCCTGTAGATATGCTGGGAACATGGCACAAGTCTCTACAACACTCTGAAGGGGAAGACCAAGTAGGAAACTGGAATCAAGGGGCCCATGACAGAGCTTGTTTCTTGACATGTATGTCTGCCTGATGGAGACTGGGAACGGCTGCTGCTGGCTCAGCCTTTGAAACAGGACTGAGGTTCCTTGAGGGCAAAGAAATGGTGTCAATTTCCTTTCCAAGCTTGCAGAAAAGCCACTAAAATATTGACTAGAAATGAAATGAGTCTGACAAAATTAGTAAGCTCAATGCATCCACATATTCCAACCAAAGACGAATGAACTGATCAGTCAACCCAACTGAATTGATTACGGTTTCCAGTTTTGCTTGCTTGATTTGATTAACAAAACTTGATGGATTGCCATTTCCAACGTCTTACCTCACCCATTATCGTTGTTCTTGGTGACAACAAATAAATAAGTGAAACAAACAAAACAAACCCAATGATCTCAAATTGCAAAATAGAGCTGAAACAAAAAATCTCTGTGAGTGCTGTTTCTGACATTTTCTGCTATTTTCTGGCACTTTGGTCATTTTTGGTAAGTCCTGGTAATTTATTGTATTTTTTGGTAATTTACAGTATTATCGGTATTTTTTTAATTTCTGGTAATAGCAGAAATTACCAGAAATTATCATAAATTACCACATCTTACTGGAAAATGATGGTAAATCACAGGCGCTGATACCAACAGGACCAGAAGCATGGAAGCAGGAAATACCTATGAATGGCCAAAAGTGCTCCTGAAAGGTTGGTATTTCCTGATGAAATGAGAGTACCTGCTCTTGTTTTAGCCCTAAAATTGGTTGCCTAGATGTTTCCCAAATATCACTCAGGCTGACTACACCCTGCATGAAACCATGAAGAAAGCCCATATGCATTTATTTTACCACCTGCATGAGCTCTAATTTTCACCCACCATTTTGAATTGTCTTGTTCTTGGATGGACTGTCTATTCTCAAATACATTGAGCCTGAGGAAAGGGTGGTTGAAGCTGATTGTCTTTGAAGCTTTATTTTCACCTTCCCTGACAAATCAATTCCTCCCCTTACTCCGCCAACCCTAGTGGACAGTCATATTGCTGCGATGACTTAGATTTGTTTAATGCCATTAGGGAAATCACTCCATGCAGGAGATGAAGGGGGCTGGTGGGGATTTATATATAGATTGATAATTTAAAGATGCAACAAATTGTTAATCATCAGTAGGGATATACTGGGATTTAATCGGTGCGCTTAAAAAGAAGGAAAACACAATCAGTGGAATGATTAAAAACTAAAAGAGGAAAACAGCACGATTTTTAATTTGGCAAGTGGTGATAATCCCAAACCTTGATGTTTAAATAAAACTCTTCATGGAGGCTAGGGGTCCGCTGATAGTACTGCTTGTTCAGTGTTAACAAAATGAGTTCCTTAGGAATTACAAGTTTAGTATTTTAACATATCTCATGGATCAGCTGTACTTAGCATTATAGCTCAGCAGCTTGGAGCCATGAATCCTTGAGAGGTGAAGAGCAGGGAGTTCTTGAATTAAGAATTTCCACAGGGACTACCAGTGGGTGATGTGATATTAGAGCTAAAAGGGCACTGAATTCAGTACCTTTGGTTAATATCTGTGTTCTCAGATACCCGACAGGTTACCTGGGTACCGATTGGCTGCCCAAATACCTGAAAAATCAGGTACTTTTGGTACCAATTTTTCAGTGTACTGATTCTCAGTCAGTACATTGGTATACCAATTGATATATCAAGTTTGAAAACAGAAAAATTGTCACAATATTTTTAAATTTATTTTTATTTTTAAAAGTGATCAGAAGTAGTTTCCCGGGACCAGAAGTTGACTTTCTGGGACCAGAAGTTTTTCTGGGACAGAAAACCTATAAATAGGTGTTTTAAAAAGAAAATTGTAAAAAAGTAAAAATTGGAACTGAAAGATGTTTTGCAGGACCTGAAGTTGCTGAAAAATATTTGGAACATGATGGAAACCTGATAAATTGCTGTTGGGAGTTGATATATCAACACTATTTTTTTTTAATGGAACCAGAAGTCGACATTCAAGAACCAGAAGTTGACATTTTGTGACATTGGATATGGGCATCCATTAGGGTTGTAACTTGTTATGGTTACCATATGGTACCAAAATTTTACTAGGTTAAATTGGGTACTGGAAATTCAACAGGTTACCTGAATTTGCGGCAACCCTGTTTCAGCTCTATGCATTAACACACCACTCTTTTTGAGTGGGTAGTGGTGCTCACCTGCATTCTGAGTGTTGTGTGAAATCCTTGTCACTTCATGTGCTCCTTGATAATCATGTGTTCCCTGCCATCCAATGAAGATGGCTTTTTCAAAAGGATCTGATTCTACCAAGTAGGAATAGCATTGGGCATTTTTACACACACCTTAAAGTTCCGGATTTTTCAGTCTTCTGGGTTTACAAGTACACAAGTAAGTTCTGGATTCATTTTTCATAAACTGCCCTGAGGCAGTTCCTGGATGCATTCTTCACACAAACACTGCCCTGAGGCAGCCTAAAGTAGCCGCAGCCGTAGACGTGACAGGCTGCCATGGAAACCAAGTGACCACAGCTGCCTGGAGCAAAGTCGTTTACCAGGAGAACCTTTTACACACAAAAGTTCTGGGAGAAGTTCTACGCAGAAGTTCAAAAAGTCAGATGTTTAAGATCTGGGTGAGTGATTTAGACACACAGAAAATTCAGGATGTAACAGCAAACATCCAGGAGAAATGTGTGTGTAAAAACACCCATTGTGTGATTTGATTAACCCAGAACAAGCTTCAGTTCTTGATACATCATTTTCTGCTTGTCACTTCCAGATACATCATTATTGCTCTCTATTCGTTCCCCAGATACCTCCTATCATGCACCTGTGGCATGTATGCAAATTAAGAGGATATGCAAATGATGCATGGTACATCGCTTCTACCAATGAATTTTACTCAACGTAAGCAAAAAAAAACTCGGGAGGACGTTTTACACAAGTGTGGGTAAAACTGACATGACAGCGACCCACTGTGGCCTATTTTGTCCTGCGTGTCACCTGAATGTTTGTACAGGCTCTTCCAGATGTTGCCCTGGGCTTTCTCTGGGCCATGTCAGCGGCTAGCCCAGCCTGTGACCTTGGAAAACATCTGAGATCACAGGATGGACCAAGGCCCAGATGACCGGGCCAAAGTGGGCCACAGCAGGCAATCACAACTGATCCCAGGCTGCCAAAATGGCCTGGATCTGGTTCATCATGGTTGGCCATTATGGCAGGGGATGGGACGCTGGGTGTTGCATGGGTTGGATCCAGCCAGGTGGCTGCATAGTTGTGATTCTCCCTGCCCTCCCTGTTGGCCTGGTTGTGTGATTGTTTGGTTGGCACCACAACACATCCTGGACCATGTCTGACATGATTTTCCTCCCTGGGCCATATCAGGCATCCACCGCCACATCATCATCATCATCATCATCATCATCATATTTATTTATATCCCGCGCTCATTTCCGGAGACTCGAGGCGGCGCACAACAAAAAATAATACATTTGCCGGAGATCCTATCCCACACAGGGGTCCAGCACACAACATCATTACAAATACATTAAATACAAAAAACAATACAATATCAAAATTCACAAAATCCTCGATAATACCCTATCTGGCCACCACTACACTCAGGCAATGGCCTCAACCTTCCACATATCCTGCTCCCACCAGGATACTCAGCTGGCTCCAACCCTCTCTCACCGGGAGGGGCCAGCCAACATGGGTGGTTTTGCCCTATCTTGTATGCAGAGCAAAACAGATGGTGACTACCTTATTGAATGGGTCCAAAATAGCTACGAAATGTTTGAAAAATTCATATGATTTTAATATAGAATCATAGACCTGGAAGGGATCAGAAGCATTGTTGCATCTAGCCCCATGAATGGTGCAGGATGCTCCAATCCATACCTACTCATTCCAGTCATACAATCATCCAGCTTCTTCTTAAAAACCTATAACGATGGAGAAAACATAACTTTTCTAAGAAGCCGATTCCATTGCCTGATCCTTACAGTCAGGAATTCCTCCCTGATGTTCAATGTAAATCCCCCTTTCTGCACCTTGTTCCCACGGCCTCTTGTTGTGCTCACTATAGCAAGAGAGAACAATTGTTCTCCATCTTCCATCAAAAATGTGAAGATTGTCATCCTATCTCCTCCCCACCTTAACATACCTACAGCTACACCTGGACCTCATTTTCATACCTGTATGGGTGTTAACAAACATAATATGGGCCTGGTTCGGCCTGCTTTGTCTCGGCTGCACCAGCATCACGGTGTTATGTTTGTTCCAGGCTTGCTAGATGTGGGCTTGGTTCAAACCCCAGTGGGGGTAGCGACCAGGCTGAAAATGTGAGCCCGGAATGAAGTGGGCCCACAGCTCCATCCCAGAAACCACCCAGCTGGACCAAAGCAGGTGGAACTGGGTGGGAATGTCCGTTCCAAGCCCTGATCTGGCGCAGCATTGGAGTTGCCATGGTGATCAGCCATGGCTGCCTATTATTAGCAGCCATAGCTGCCCATCATGGGGAGGGGGCAACGGCAGCAGCATGGGGGCACGTTGCTCCCCGCCTCTCCCTCTAGCTGGATCAGGCTGTGGTGATGTATGTTCCTGCAGCCAAAATTAACCCAACTGGTGGTAGCCCTCCCCACACTCAGGTGGAATGATAGCAGGGCTGTCACTTCTATGTAAAGATATTTCTAGTACAATAAAAGTAAATATGGCCTGGGGGGAAATATGGAAATATACAACATAGGGGCCCCATAAAGGGAACAGTTTGCAGAGGGATCTCCATCTCCTTGGCTACCATGAACTGGAGTGGTTCAAGGTGATTGCCCAATGGCCAGATTGAACAACGTTCTTTTATTGTGTGGTCATCATGTTCATTATTCCTATAGTGCAGAGAAATTCAAATCCCATTAAAATCTAACAACATGAACGGCACAAATTTGGAACTGCCATTGCATTGTCAGTCTGGGAATCTATGTTCTATTTTCTAAAACTTCTGATATTGAAGTGCAACTGACTGTCTAATGGGACAAGCAAAATATATTCCCATAGTGGAATAGAAGCATCTGCAAGCTTCCTTGCATGTGCAAGGTTTCAAGCTCTATTTTAGTACCGTATAAATAATGAAGAAACAATAATAGGTTTGATCATTTATAGGATAGGAGACAGCATGTCTTAATCTACCCTTTGTGACTATTCCCTGCAGATCCAAACCTGTGTAGTTTATGAACTTTTGACTGCTTTTCTGTTGCCTTCCAGAAACCCAACCAATGATTCGAATATCGTTCCCTTTGATGTGAATGCCTCTGTTTTATTGCTTTGTCAATTCCAAGCGCAGGCTGAAATAGAGTCGGCTGAGACTTTTAAGACTCATACACTACATCCATGAAGACGACAGGATCAAGACTGGCTCTGTTGAGGACTTTGCACTTTTTATGCCATTCTTCACAAGGATGGCCAGTTTGGGGATAAAAAACCTGAAATATGAAGGTGAATAAGTGCACCCAAGGAAAGCTCCTGTTAACCTGTCTTGGGACTAAATATTAAAAGGTCTCTGAGGAACTATAGCACATCCTGCTCTTCTGACTTTACTTTGTGCCAAAATAGTCATTAAAACAAGAGGGGGAGCTTTTTTCCCTCCCATGGATCACTTTGAAAAATAGTGCAAACTCTGAGGGCCGCATACCAATTGGGGGGCAGGGGTACTGAGGAGGTACATTCAGGAATCAGAGGGTCCAGATAGAGTGGAACCAGGTAGTTGATTTTCTACCTGTGGCTGATACCTGCATTTCTGAGTGCTGTGCTGGGTACTCAATGGAGTACTCACCTACCAGGTGGGGGAAATGGTAATTTCTGGTACTGCATTTTAAAAAAAATGTCTGTTTACCGATTTGTATATCAGGATGGAAAACCAAAAATTCAGGACCAGAAGCTGTCATTCCAAGATGTTTAGGGACATCAGGTACCCAACTTTGGTTAAGGGATCGGCTTGGCTCTCCATGTCCCATCGCGGCCTCTACGGTCAACTGGGGGCACCCTCCTGGAGACTTTGGTTTTTTTACGGGTCTCGACTATGAGGAGGGTGTTCTCAGCCATCGCACCTGTGTTATGGAATACCCTCCCCCCGGGAGGTCTGCCTGTGTTCAAGCCTGATGACTTATTGGAGGCAATGTAAGTCCATCTTGTGCTGTCAGGCTTTTGGCAGTGGGGATTGAATTGGGGGAGTTTGGGGGGAGGTTATGGGGGGGTAGGGGTATGAGGAAGGATGGGGGGAAATATGGTATTGGATGGGTGTTGTGGGGGATTGGCGGTTATGGGGGGTATTGAAATATGTTATATTTTATTGGGGGGTTTTGTATGTGAGGAAAGGGTGGGATAAAAATGTAAATAAATAAATAAAATCAAAATAATAGGTAAAGTCTCCCGCCCTCCATATCCATACTTCAACTAGAGCTGAAATGGGTGTTTGATTTGGTACCCAAATTGGTACTCAAACGATTTTCCTGAAGCGCCCCCCAAAAAATATTTTAGTTTTTGTGTTTTCAAGTACCTTAAATCAATCAATCAATCAATCAATCAATCAATCAATCAATCGTGCTTTATTGTCTTGACCATAGGTCATTACAATTTTTAAAAAAAATAAGAAACACAAAAACAGTATAAAGTTAATCAGTTTAAAACAAAAAGAGCAACAAAATATAAAACAAAATAAAAACACTAAAAATATACTTATGACTCATGCACCCTAGTGACTAAATGAACATCAAAGTGTGTGCTAAGTTTGCCACCTTCAAAATGATAGTAGGGTTGGGATTTGCTAGTATATAGGACAATTTCCTACAAACGTCCCAATGTTTTTCCCAGCCAGGAGAGGGGTCAGCAGTGTTTGCCTTCCATTCACCGTAAATGAACAATCAAAAAGGTAATCCACTATATCCTCAACTTTCTGGACAGCACAAAGACAAAATATCACCTTGTAGGGAATATGATGATATCTGCCTTCCATTACCATTGAAGACATTAGCTGGAATCTGAGCAAAGTTAAGGACTTACATATAGCGAAATTTGTCACCACCATTAGATAATACTCAAGCTGGTGCTGCATCTTAGGGTGATTTCAGACATGACGTGCTGAGATTCACCACAGTGAATCCCAACCCGGTGTCAATTGCTTCACCGCGGGCCGTGGTGAGCTGTGCAGACCCAACAGACGTGACAGGGGTGGCACCACTGCCCAGGGCCAACCAGAGTGAACCTGGACCAGGGGAACCCAACAGATGTGCCGTGGTGGTGAGAATCATGGTGGGAGCCCCACAAGGCACCAGGGTCACGCAGATGCAAACATGGCCGCCTGAGGGCAAACAAAGCCACAGATCGGGGAGGGCCCCATCCAGGGAAGTGAAACATGAAGGGAGGGGGTGGAGGAAGCTGCAATGCTCACAGCACTCACAAACACCAGCTGCATGGAAGGCACGCACACTTCAAAATGATAGGTGCACACACACACACAAAGCTGCACACCCACACAACACAGGGGAGCTGGGCAGGGGGGCAGAGGGAGGCACGCACCGGGGGGAGGACAGTGAACCCCACGGCCGGTCAGATGCATGGGAGGTGGGGGGGCGAGGGGCCGGCACAGTCAGCCCAGCAGGAGGGGGAGGGGGCAGGACCCCAGCGGGCAAGGGGAAGGGGGACCCAGCAGTCCAAGGACACAAGAGTCAGCACAAGACATAGTGAAGCGCAACAGGCATTTATTGAGGACACAAGCGGCACCGGGCTGGCTCAGAGCCATACAGAGTGGGAGCATATGAGGCCAGGGCACGGGAGAAGGGGCTGCAGCAGGGGGGCATGGGGCCCAGTCCGAGAGTGAGGGAACCCCCACAACGGCCCACCACAGAGGCCACACAGAGGGGTTCGGGGCAGCGGCAGTGAGTCCCAGGTGAGGGGGTGACAGACAGGCAGGCAGGCGGAAGAGGGTCCCAGGGGGTCCAGCCGTCCGGAAGAGGCAGCAGGTAGTGGTGTGAGCACCCAGGCCACTGACAGAATGGAGGCACTGAGGAGGCAGCTGGATGACAGATGGGCCCGGAGCGCCCTACACCCAGCTTCAGGGGCTCCCATCAGGTGGTGGGGGCGGTTCCATCAGCAGATGCACATAGTGGGGCCACTGCCACAGTCTCTGGCAGAAGCCATGCCCGGCCATGTGGAAGCAGATCAGGTAGAAGACCTCGAAGGGATCCGCACAGCTCATCCCGAGTTGCACATCAGGGTGGCTGCACACCTCCGACAGGGCTTCCAGCTCTGGCCCAGAGGGGGGAGCATGTCATAATCGGCCGTAGGGGGCCAGGGCAGGTGGGACAGCTCCAGCAGATGGTAGTAGGCAGCCCCGCGGGAGCGCAGATACCTCTGGGCATCCTGCACGCTGATGAAGTAGGACATGGACATGGCAGGGCCAACCTCACACAGGCAGGTCGCATATCCCGGGAAGGCACACACACACTGAGCGGAGGCCATCTCGGCAGGACTCCATCCCACAATGCCCCCCAGCATGTCTGGCAAGTGCCCCTCAGGGAAGGGGGCAAGCCCCAGCTCCTCACAGTGCATGCAGCAGTCGCCAGTGGTCACGACATAGCCGAAGCTCAGCATGCCAAAGCTCAGGCACCAAAAGGCATCCAGCCGGGTGGGCAGGAAGCACAGGCTGCACTGAACGATGGGCATATGCCACAGATCACACAGGGCCATGCTCTCGTGGATGGTCCAGGCACGGACAGAGCCCCCGGAGCCTCCGAGCGGTACCTCGGGCTGGGATGCAGTCGTCATGGTACAGCTTCTGGAGGATCTGAGCTGCAGCAACCATGGGGGCAGCATGGAATGCAGGGCAAGGGGGCTGCACAGGCAGACAGGGGATGCCAAGGCTGACAGATAACAGCTGGACGGGAACAATGGGGCTGCTGTGGAGGGATGTGAAGGGAGTGGGCAGCACACAGCTGCCGGCATGCAAGGTCGGACAGCCCCACGCATACACACCTGCCTGTGGAGATAATGACTGCACGTGCATGCACAGGGAGGAGCAGCAGCCCGAGCCCCAGGGACCTGCTCTGGGTACCCCCGGTGTCAGACCATAGCCTGTAACTTGGGGTGGGGCACACAACCAAGTTGTGGGTGGGGCAGGACGTCCGTGAGACCGGGGGGAGGTATGCACCTGTAGGGAAGAAAGCACTCGGGCACCGTTAGGTGTGAAAATACCATTTATTGTGCTAACCCATCCACCCCAGTCCCCGGTACACCCATGTTCCCCCGTGCCCTTCTCCCCTCCCACCCCCCCTCAGCGGCCCCGGATGCCCCCTCCCCACTCCATCCCCTATGCTGCCATGCCCCTCCCCCTCCCCATCCCCTGCTGCCCCTAGGCCGTCCCTGTCCCCTGCCAATAGGGATGGTTGAGGTTACTGAGCCCCCCTCGTCTGAGGTGGAGGAGGAGGTGCTGTCAGCTGAAAGGGCCNCCTGCGCTGCTGCTGGCATCCAAGCTGTGGGAGCATGGGTCCCCGGATCCGTGATCCCAGGTGCTGCTGGGGCGGTGGGGGTTGTGGTGCCGGCAGGTACATCTGGGGAGGGTGGAGGGGGCACGGGTCCGGGCGCTGGCATGGCACCCGGTGGGGCTGCTGCCAGTATAAAGGCACTCAAAGCCCCGGCCTGCAGGAGGAGGGACGTGCCCTGCTCCAGTGAGCAGTCCAGATTAAGGCCAAGCTCCTCGGATCAGTGGTCCTGTGGGCCTGGAGTGTCTCCGATAGGCAGTCCATGTCCCGCTTCATCTGCCACCGGTCCTTGCGCATCTCTGACACCAGTGCCCGGTCCCTCCCCTTCACCTGTTGCAGGGCCCTTTTGGTCTTGTCCTCCAGCCGGCAGGCAGCTTCCATCATCTCCTCGGTCTGCTGTGTGCTGGTGGTGACCAGCTCCTGGGTGGGGTCTTCCTGCCTGTCCCTGGCTCCCTCCAGCCTCGGGTTCCTCCAGGGTGCATGTCCTTTTGCTGGTCTGTTTGTGGGTACAATGGGGGCTGCTGGTTAGGCTCCTGGTGGCTGCGGTCCCTCCCTCCTTCCCTCCCTCCATGCCCCCCCTTCCCCGACCCACCCACTCCCAGCTGCACCCCCTACCTTCTTCCGTGGTTCCCCCTGCTGTTGCTGCTGCTGCTGCTGCACCTCCTCCTCATCGCCCTCCTGCTCCATCCTCCGCTCGTCTTCTGCCTCCCTCCTCACTATCGCCTTCTCCACCACATTCCTCTACTGCTGCCTGCCCTTTAAATCTCCCTCCATGAGCCGCTTGTTGTTGGTTGCCTGGCAGCGTCGCTGCATGCAGTCACCACGGCCCATGGTCACTTCCTTTCACCGTGGCCGGGAGTTTCCCTTCAGACGTTACTTTTCATTCACCCCTGCCGTGGTGAACATTCACCACACTTCTGGACCTCCTCCCGCCCCGACCTCACGAAGCCTGGTAAGATTCACCCCGGGCCGGGTTTGATTGTGGTGAACAACTGGAGACGCGCAAACAGACATGCACTGCTCTTTCACACCCCACCGCATTTGACTGTGGTTGACTGTGGTGAAAGTCAAAAATGTAACATCTGAAAGCACCCTTAATCTTGTAGAACAAGTAGGCTAGCCTACTCTGGGACAATTCCGCCAGTTCATTTTTCATGTGCATGTCCCTAAAACGGTTGAAAATCATGGTTTTGGCTTTAGGCGCAGAAACATTACTCAAAAAGTCAGTGGACAAACCCGGCCGCCCGGCTAAACTGAGCAAGCTACATTTCCAGAATGAGGCAAAGCCATCATTTTACTTCTCTAACCAACGTAGTTTTGATAAACCAAGTATCTGGCATACATTCCAGTCGAAATCAGTAGGAGAAGAGACTATAATGGACTCTCAACTCCCAAAGCTGAACGGAGTATCTTATTTTGAAAAACCTCCAAATCATCAACTGTAGTGTAACCCCAAATTTCAGCCCAATATACAGTCTGAGGGTGCAATTTATGTTTGAGGAGCAATTACTTAAAATATTTTTTAAAATACCCCAGAATCTGGTACCAGAAGTAAAAAAACTGTGACAAAAACAATTTGATCATTCGGGTAACAGGTCAAATACCATTTCAGGCACCAAAGGAAGCCCCAAACATTTGGGCTGAATGGCGTACTGCAAATTCAATGTGTATACCCAGTTTTACAGGTACTCATTTCAGATCTACCCATCACCCATGATTTCATAATCCTAAACTAGGTCTGAACTAGGAGGATCTAAATCCCTCCCATGGTGGTTTCCCCAACACAGGCTTTTAAAATACGGGAGAAAGCTCTCCCATCCAAAAACATTCTTAGTCTTGGGATTTTTCTCAGTTAGTCTTGCTAAATAATACTGCAGCAAGTTAGAGCTGCCTATATATGTTTAGGGACGCAACAGCTGAACCACTGAGAATTAGTTTCAAGGTAGAAACAACTTAGCAACATAATCATCTGTCTTTTTACAATGTTTACAATGCCAGGGGTTTGTTGATCTGTTTCTGTGCTTATTTTTGTGATACTAAATTTGATTAGAATGAACCTTCCCTCCGGGTGCATTGGGAAACCATAAAGTAGAGATACACTGAAAGCTATTATAAAGTCAAAATCTATAAATAAATTTAGGCTTACACAATCCAATGCTGGGCACATTGAGCATTTTATTATTCAATATGTCTTTTTGCTTGTGGCATATCTACTTAATTCCAAGAGATCCATGTTTTTTTTTAAACCGGCAAGCATTTAATAACTCACATTTTGCGGTAACTTTTATATAAGCAAACATTTTGAGGTGCTCTTAAAAGAGTCTTGATCTTTTTCAGGACATAAAATATGAAAAGCAAAAATCATATGAAGAGAGGCCTATGGAAGCTAACAGACATTTTCCAACTCATGAAAGGAGATGGTATGGAATAGCTCTTGCTGTCAAACCTGATTAAATAAGTGTATTTATTATGTATATTTCCTGCTTTCCAGTGGTGGAGACAAAGAAGTTCTGACGAGAGCAGAAATAAAAAGTGACTTTTGATTTCCCTGTCTTTCCACCCTATTTCCCACTCAGTTCCCAACACAAAAACTTTGCTTTGCTCCTCTTCTGCACCAACTTCATGGGCCCAGAGCCTTCTGTTTCGCTAAACTGTCTTTGCCCTTTCTCCCATACTGTTCCCTATACCTGGCGTTCCCTTCCTGAACTCAATGGGATAGAGCTGAAACATGGTCTTCGGAAAACTTTGGAATCCATGGGGGATTCCAGTCTTTGGTTCTGAATGTCCAAAGTTCCGAGTACCAAGGTCGGTCCCCTGAAAACTTTGGAAACTTCCATTGAATGCTGGCACCACTGCGTATGTGACTTGAGTAATCCAGACAATTGACCCCCTAGCTTCTCTGAGCTAGGAAACAAAATTTAGTGTCATATTTGGTAGCGGGAGTATGGGAGGGGAGAGTTGAGTGATGGACAAGCCAGATGGCAAGTTTTGATTGGCTGGCTGGGCAAAATAAAAGTGGCTAAGTGTAAAGTCATTTTCTATTCACTTTGGTGAATTTGGCTGTGTGTGCAGCACTGCTGATTCGTAAGTAATTGGTTTGATGGGGGAGGGAAGGGGTGCCTGGTCTGGCCTGGCCTGGCCTGGCCTGAAAATAGGGGCAATGCTGGGGGACAGGGGTTAGTTGTTTCCACCGTGCCATGATTTAAAAAATAATAATAATAAGTTGGTGCCACATTGCTGCTGCCTGCTGATTGGCACCATGGAGACCAGAGGGTTCTCTGCCTTTCTCCACTTCCCCTGGCCTGGACTGTCCATAGGGGCAATGCTGGGGGTTACCATCAGTGCCAACTTAAAGTTTGGGTGCTGCTGCTGCTTGTACTGCCTGTTGGCGTGTTGGCAACACCCTAGAGGCCAGAGAGGGATCACCTTTGCTGTGGTTTGTCTGTGGGTTCAACTTTGCCAAGATGTGACTGACCAGTGGAGCCCAGGGCAGATATACTTTCTTCCTGGTTAAAATAATATGGTGTGTCAGGCGGGGGCTTGCTGCCTTCATAGGTGGGCACTGGGCAGGCACAATGGAGGCTTTTTGTGGCAGCGGGGAGGTGAATATCTCATTTCTTTCTTGTGGGGGCTGTTGGTATATGTCTGCCGGACTGGCTTTTTTTGCATTTCTGCCAGCAGTTGCACTTTTGTGGGTTTTAAAGTAATAGCATTGCTGATGGTGGGCCATGCTGTGAGTACACTACTGCTGCTGTTTGTTTTGGATTTCCTCCAGAGCTGCACTTTTGTGGGTTTGTCTTCTTGATAGGGGAGGGAAGTTCGGTTTCCCCGGTATCCGATACTGCCGGTATTTTGCTGTACCGGCAGTATCGGATTAATCCGGTTATTGTGGGTACCAGTGCCGGTTCCCCCATGCCGGATTTGTTTACATTGCAGCCATTGAAATGAATGGCCGCAATGTTATTATTATTATTTATTAACAAACATTTATATAGCGCCAGCAGTGTACCTGACATTTTACAAAGTAATAAAATAGACACGGTCCCTGCCCCTAGGGCTTACAATCTGAGAGACAGGAGCTGGGGGACAGACTTAGGAAGGGGAACAGAGGGAAAGACAAGGGGTCTAACATTCATGAAGATGTGAGGTCTCAAGTGCACGTACTTGGCTTGGTTACGTGCAAATGTAAAAGAAAGAAAGGGGGGGGGAAATTTCCCTCCCCCATCCAGGCTGCGCGGGTGGAAGGGGGGACACCCCCCATCCACCCTGCCCAGCCTGGATTTTTAACGATTTTTTTTTAGCTGAAGTCCCTGCTAATGCGGGCACCGGGCCGCTGCTGTGACAGCGGCGGCGACCCGAAGCCCGCACCAGCAGGTACTAGGGTGATCCCTGGGGTGGGGGATGGTTTAACAACCCCCCATCCCAGGGATCACCCTACCCCCCTACCCAGAGATCGCCTACCTTTTGCGCTTAGGCAGCGGCGGCTGCATGGCGGTCCAGCGACTTCAGCGCTGGCTGGCTTCCGCGCTTGACTAGGCCTTCCGGGGAACTTCCGGGTTTCGGAATTTTGGTTCGGTTCGGTTCGGTTCGAAAATTGAGTTCAGATTGGAGGTTCAGTTCAGTCGACCGATCTGGTTGAGTTTGGTCTGAACTTCGAACTTCTGAACTGCGTTCGTCCATCCCTAAGGGAGCACATAACACCTGTGCTCCAAGCACCATACACTAGCTTCCTATTGTCTTCTGGGCCCATTTCAAGGTGCTGGTATTGACCTTTTAAGTCCTTCCCGGTCTTGGCCCCACTTATCTGAGTGATTGCCTCACCCCCTGAGTCCCTGTGGTCATCCAGAGGTGCCGCCCCTGGAAGTCCTGAATTACAAATGGGTTCGGATAGACAGGAGGGCATTCTCGGATGCCGCACTGTCGCTTTGGAATTCTCTTCGGGTGGAGGGTCACCTCAGCCTGAATCTTCTCAGCTTCTGATGAAATGGTAAGACCTGGCTTTTCCACCAGGTATGTGGCAGGGTAGGAGGGGAAGATGGAAAGGATATGTTGGTGTAAAAATTGTTTGGGGGGGGGTTACAGTGTGGATTTTATTTTGCACATAATTAGAGTTTTAATATGTTTTGTATTTTCATATTTTCACTGGGTTTTTTCATGAATTTTGTGAGCGGCTCCGAATCGCTTTTAGTGAGAGGGGTAGGGTAGAAAATGCACAAACAAACAAAATTTTGAGTGCCACATTAAGTACTCGATGGACTACTCAATTAATAATTGGGTGCCCAACTCCCTGAAAAATTATTGATTTCCAGTACCAATTTTCTGATTATCAATCAGAAACCGGGGCAGAAAATAAAAAAAAATCAGGACTAGAACTTAAAAATCAGGACTGGAAGTAAATTCTGGGACATTCCAGGATGTCAGGGAACTGAATCAAGTCAACATTGGGTACCAGTCGATACTCGATATTTTCAAGTCAATTTGGGTACCAAAAATTTGACAGGTAGCCCCCTTTTTGCGGGTACTCCTTTCAGCTCTAGTCAGGGGTGTGGAACCTTTTTCATCCTGGAGTCCACTTTGTAAATTAGTATAAGCTGATACATCATTAGATACATCATATCATACACTCTACATATCAGCTTATCATCCATCGTACATCCTTAGATACACAAACCTGATGCATAATTTTCTGTTTGTCCTTTCCTGATGTTAGGGGGAGAGCAGGATCAAGGGGACAGATCTTCAGCATTCTACTGACTAGCAAAAGTCTAGGCACCCAACTGAATGCTGAAAAGCTGTGCTGAGCCCGTCTCTTCCCTTCAGCTCGCCCCCACCCATCCTTCAGTGGTCTCTGATACGGTTGATCACAAGGGTTTTTTGACACAACTGTGGGGCCTGGCAGGGGTTTGCAGCTGAACTGAACAACCGAACCCGAACTCGGGTTTCAAACTGAACGACCGAACGTCCGAACATCCGAACCATGTTTTGTTCGCTCATGAGTGGTTCCGTTCTTTCCTGTTGGGGAAGTCTCAGTGGGTGGTGATAGCTCTGTGGTAGAGACCCATCTCTACCTCTCCTTTTCATTTGATCCAGGTTCTGCAGTTCTTGGTGCTTACCCAACACCTGGCTGCAGTCTGGGGTGAATGAGGATGGGCTTATTAAAACTGAAACCTAAGAAGACTGAGATGATGACGGTTTGTAGGGATGTGCGAACAGAACATGGTTCGGATGTTCGGTCGTTCAGTTCGAAACCCGAGTTCAGGTTCGGTTGTTCGGTTCAGCGGAGTTCAGTTCAGATGAACTCTGGGAAAATACTGATACCAAAATCTGGGAGAATACCGATATCGATTTTTTTTCCAGTATCAGTATAATTTTGCCCTGAAACGACCCCTGGTGTCCACCCCTGGTGTCAGAAAGTCTGCTCCTCAGCTGCCTCCCCCTTCCAGACATGTTTTTCCCGCCCATAGTCATGTTTTTCTCGCCCCCGAACTCATCCGAACTGTTCAGTCATTCGAACGTTCGGTTCGGACGTTCAGTTCGGTCATCTGAACAGGCTGAGTTTGGCCCAAACTCCGAACATCTGAACCATGTTCACACATCCCTAATGGTTTGCCCGCCTTGTGACTTGGAGAGGATTGGGACTCCTCTTATTGATGGAATTCGGACCCCTCTGGTCAGTCATGTTTGAAGCCTTGGAGTGTTTCTGGATTCATCACTGCACTTGGATCATCAGGTGGCAGTGGTGGCCAGGAGCACTTTTCATCATCTCCATCTGGTGAGGAGGCCTTTTCTTGCTGATTCAGATCTGGCCACTGCGACATCCACGGTTTCATCACCTCGAGGCTAGATTATTGCAATGCACTCTATGTGGGACTTCCCTTGGTGACTGTTCAGAGGATGCAGCTGGTGCAGAATGCGGCGACTCGCCTCCTTTCAGTGATGAGTTTCAGAGAGTACATTACACAGATGCTCTGAAGTTTGCACTGGCAGTCTATACCTTTCTAGGCACAATTCAAGGTGCTGGTTTTGACCTTTAAAGCCCTAAATAATCTTGGTCATACATATCTGATATTGCCTGTCCTACCAAGTTCCATTACAGCCCCTGCGGTCAGATGGGAGCGCCCTCTTGCATGCTCCATCTGCTACACTTGTCTGAAGGAGGGAAGTCTCAGGAGCTGTTGTTTTTTGTTGCCCCAGTTTTATGGAACTCCCTTCCCCAGAAAGATTCCTTGACCCTGAGCTTAAGCATCTTCTGGAGTTATTTTATTTATTTATATAAAGCATTTGGCAGGTGGGGACAGGAGTTAGTTGGGAGGTTGTGGGTGGGGGTTGGTTGGAGGTTTTGGGGGATCTGGGGTGGGATGAGGGAAAAGGCTGGTGAGGGGATTGGGTGTTTTATGCTGTTTTATTTGTTTTGAAAGCTGACCTGAGCCATTTGGGAAGGGTGGAGCAAAAATGAGAGAGAGCGAGGGGGGGGGGGAAACATGAGCCTAATTGAGCTATTGGACCGCACCAAACTGTTCCGTGCCATTGAAATGGCCAGCCTTACAGCACGTTCCCTCCCAGTTACAACATGAACTTGTGATCCTTTAGGAGACTGTGCAGGGTGAAGAAATGGTTATTCTTGGCAATTAGTCTGGCTTGTGTCTGTTGAGTGTCCATCAAAAGAAGATGTACCCCAAGAAGAAATTTATAAAATGAGTTCTCAACCATTTTGGCCAAGAACCTCGAAGACTCCAGTTCTTGTTCAAAGAATAATCTACTTTGTTATTTTGTTTCATTCTATTGTATTATGAAATGGACAAATTGATGTTTTTAGTTCTTCAGAAGTGTCCAATATTATATAATGTGCTAATCCACACATACAGCCTGGGCTCCCTTGGCTAGCTGCTTATTGCTGAGCAAATGTTGTGTTGCTTTCTCTCTCTTGTTCAAGTTCCCTGCATGGTGTGGGGCTGAGAGACAGGTGGTTTAATGACTGGAAAGAGTCAGGATAGTGTCCTTTACTAATACTTAAAACACCTTGCCCACCCCCTGAGAATTATATCTACACAGATGCTCATGTCTACATGGAGGCCTAGAAGTAGGGCTGAAATTATTATCTGCCTCAACTTTCTGGTACCTGAATTGACCTGAAAATTTTTGTTACTAATCTGAACTGAGTAGTGGGCAGTGTGGATATCCACTTTCCCCAAAAAGATATTCTTGTCCTGAAAAACTGACTTCCTGTTGTGATTTTTCACATATCCATCCAAATATTTTTCACATATCTATGCCAATTTTTCAAGTTTCCATCCTGATTTACCAATCGGTAACTGGAAAATCAGTAAATCAATAACAGAAATTACCAATTTTGGGGTTAGTCGAATACCTGGTCAACAACCAGATAGCCCGTTGGGTACCCAATACTTCTACTCAAAAATATGGGTAATATTCACGGGTACTAAATTACACATCCATTTCAGCTCTGCCCAGAAGGTCATCTCTTCACGCATGGTATTTTTATCCAATGACTAAATGAAGGCTGTTGAGTTGACATAAGAGTTGCACAGCCTGAGCAACCCTGTGGCAGGAAATTGGCCCCACCATACTGCAGGAAGCTGGGTACACTAGCCAGTGCAGGAAACTGGGTACACTAGCACAGGAAATCCGGGCAGCTTGGTCCATCTTGGAACTGAGGCACCATCCTCAGGAGTGGCCACTGGCCCTGTCCTACCACCCTCCTCCAGTCAAACTGAGAACCACCCCTAGCTGTAATGTGGCTGCACCTGATGGGCATTGCTACCAGAGTGTCACTCACAGCCCCACAGCTTTTCTCTGAGCATAGCGGGACAAGAGCACCTTGCTACATGAGTTTCCCCACTTGGGTTAAGGCTGCTCCACGATGCGTCCTCAGTTCCCGAGGATGCGTTGTGGAGCAGGTGGTTGCCAGCCCTACAACAGAGTGAGGCAAAGATATGGTGGGCTCTGGGCAGACGAGCCACTGCATTGCATGGCCCAGGGAAGGGGAAGAGCACCAAAAAGAGTGGTAGCCTCCCCCAGCCCGTCTTGGTGGATGCAGCAATAGTGATGAACTGAAGATGCTTGGATGCCTTTTGTCTCCAGTTTGATGTAAGAAACAGACACAAAACTCTGATTTCTGCTATTTTAAAATACTTCTACTTGGGATCCCCATTTATCAGGCACCTATCAGCTATGTACAAGAAAGCCATCCATTTGTTTTCATTCTTTATTTTAGCTTATACATGTTTTCAGTCCGCATGTTGGCAAAACTTTCCTGTAGCTAGCACAAAGCATAATGGTCCATAGATAAAGGTGGGTTTTAGAGCATGTCCTATAATTCAGATACAGATTTAGCTGTTATGTCTGAGGGGGTAGCTCTCTTGGCTTACATCCTGATTTACAATAAGAATTCAGAGTTAGATGTGGATGTTTAATCTTTCCCTTTTCTCAGTATTATTTCTCTTTCTAAGCAAGCATAATTTCTGGGTTGAGGACACACCATTCTAATCCCTTTCAATTCTTTTCTCCAAGGTTGAGTAATTCACAAAGGTTATATCTTGTTTATCAGAACCAGGAGAACAGCGGAGCTGTGATTTGGAAGGAAAGCAAGGATTGTTTAGTTCAACTCAGCTTCCAAAAATGGCACAAAAGGTAATTGTTTTAAGCATTTCTTATTACGCAAAAGACACAAAGATCCAGATGTATGCCATAACAACGCCTATTGATGCACTAATTAAATTCAGTGGTGTGTGAGGAGTTCACATCTTTCAAATAACAAAGAAAACATAGTCCAGGAGTGAGGGATGAAAATAATAAACCTACAGTAGTATGCCATGTGCCATCTGCATCCTTTTCTTACTATTATGGACAAACATCAAGGCGGAAAGTATAGTGTATGGAAAGAAAAGGATACTTTTCTTTCCATACACTATACTTTCCACCTTGATGTTTGTCCATCTCTTTGTCTTCCCTTTGCTTTAGAGATTATTATATTTCAATCCTACAACCATAGCATTGTGGGGTTGGAGGGTAACCCAGAGGGCATCTAGTCCAACTCCATGCTCCAAAGAGACTATCCTCAGATTACAGCATCATGGACAGATACTTGTCCAGGTTTTGAAAACATCCACGGAGGGAGAGTCCACAACCTTCCTTGATAATTGATTCCATTGTCCAACAGTTCTTCCAGTTAGGATGTTTTCTCTCATATCTATCAAAATCTACATTCCTTCAATGTACGTCCATTTCCTCAATGGAAGCTAGGTCCAAAGTGTGCAATCAGGAATAGTGCTTCATTGTTCTGCATTAAGGGTAATTTCAGATGTTACGGGATCACAGTCAACCACCCTGAATCACAGTGGACTCAGGATGGTGGCTGTGATTGCGTGAACGTCTGTTTGAGCCCCGCCAGATGTTCACCACAGTGAATTCCTGGTGGGGTTCAAAGCTGACCACGGTTCTGGAGGTAAGGCCAGCCTCACCTCCAGAACCATGGTTAGCTGGACCATGATCAGGAATGGGACAAAAGTAAAGTCTGTTACCTCATCCCATTCCTGACCGTGGTTCAGACCGCGGTATGGGATCAGGCACAGCAGTCTGATTGGCTTCTGCGCCCACCCGTCTCCCCAAGGGTGACTGGCCGGTGGAGCATGGAAGGATGGGGCTAAGTGGCTGCACATCACGCAGCCCCGCCCCCTCCCTGATTACCCTCCGCGATCAGGCCGGCACATATAAAGGATGGACAGTCTGATCACGGACCAGGATCTGAGATGGATCCCAGTCCAGGGTTCAGCATGGGGGCCAAAAGGCCCGTCACGTCTGAAATTACCCTAAGTGGACCAGAGCTAGGGCTGGCTCCAAAGCCCCTTGAAATTAGAATGGTTGCCAGATTTCCAATTGGAATTAGATCAAAATCATTTTGGGGGATTGGGATTCCAATCAATTGATTTTGTGCATGCAAAAAATGAAAAGAAAAGTTTTGGTCAATTCAATAACAATTCTGATCAGAATTTAATCCAATTCAAATTCTGATCACGCCAGTTGAACTATTGAAAATGGATACTGTGAAAAATTCTGATTTCAGTCATTATCGGAACTTCAGATATCACTAGGGCCACTTTTACACATGAAAAAAAATGGGTTCTTATAAGTGCTCGAGATAATACTAGGTGTTATGGATTTGCGAATGCAGTTCAGATGTTTGGAGTTTGGACCGAACTCGGTCTGTTTGGACACCCAACTGAACATCCGAACTGAACTTTAAAATGGCTGAACAGTTTGGTCATGTTCGAGTGAGTTCAGATGAGTTCAGGGGTGGGAAAAATGTGACTTTGGGCGGGAAAAATGTGACTGGAAGGGGGAGGCATCTGAGGAGCGGAGTTCCTGGCACCAGGGGTGGAGACCAGGGGTTGTTTCAGGGCCAAATGATACCGATACCCCCAAAAAATCTTCGCATTTGGTATTGGTATCGATAGCGCTATTTCTGACTGTTCGGACAAGTTCACTAAACAGTCGGACAACTCCACCGAACCGAAAAACCAAACCCGAACTTGGGTTTCAAACCGAACAACCGAATGACCTAACTTTCGAACATCCGAACCACATTCTGTTCTCACATCCCTAGTGTTAATTTTTCATGTGTGAATGCACTATTTGCCTTTTATGCAGCCAAATCTCGCATCGTTGTAAGACCCACAAGATGTGACTTACAAGGCTGTGATATCTCACTGCATATAAGGGGAATAATGTGTTCATACTTGACAAAATTCCAGCATTTATAGCACCCGATATTATCTCAAGCACTTTAAAGAACCTATTTTTGTCATGTGTATTTTTGTCATTGCCTCCCATGGCTTCCAATACCACCTCTATGCTGATGACACTCAACTCTATCTCTCTACTCCCTCTCTCTCTCCCTCTGTTCAAGCTCGTCTCATCAACTGTCTCTCTGACATCTCTACCTGGATGTCTCAACGTCAACTCAAACTCAACATGGCTAAAACTGAACTCCTTATCTTCCCCCCTCATCCTTCCTC
>QEPC01004060.1:3179584-3207638 GCA_003113815.1 Sphenodon punctatus | reverse complement strand
TAATAATAATAATAATAATAATAATAATAATAACGTGTAAGAACGGTCTAAGCTATCAGAGCACCCTTTACTTGAACTGGACGATCCAATTACTTTGCATAAACTTGTATGCTAACTTACAGCAACTGTAGATCTAACCTAAGGTTTTCAGTTGTCTATTGTTCTCAATTCCAGTCTCATTTTTTCAGCCAGCTTTTTCCATTCTTCTCCCTCTCAGGACCCATATTGAGATCATAATGAAGTTCAGTAGTCAACGCAAGTTCAAAACCTGAAGGTCCAACTCTGAACCAAGAGGCAATCTGAGGTCATAGTTGAGGAACAGTTTTAGGACAGAAGCCAGGAGTCAGAAACTGAAGAACCAAGCACCACTAGAAACCAGAAGTCTGAAGATAGGAATTTAAAGCTGAGTCAGGAACTGGGTAGTTAGAGTTGATCAGGAAGAGAGGATCAAAGCAAGGCTCATGGTGGACAACAAGGCAGTAAAGTGCTAACTCCAGAAACTTCCTGCTTGCTGTGTGCTCTCAATATAGTCCTAGTCATCACTGAAGAAACAGACTGTGCTGACTAATTACAGAATGTGGTTCGGATGTTCAGACATTCGGTCGTTTGGTTCAAAACTCGAATTCAGGTTCTGTCGTGCAGTTCAGCGGAGTTCGGTTCGGTTGACCTTGGCTGAACAGTCAAAAATAGCGCTACCGATACTGAATTGGAAGATTTTTTCGGTATCGGTATCATTTGGCCCTGAAACAACCCCTGGTCTCCACCCTTGGTGCCAGGAAGTCTGCACCTCAGCGGCCTCCCCCTTCCAGTCACATTTTTCCCACCCAAAGTCATGTTTTTCCTGCCCCCGAACTCATCTGAACTCACCCGAACATGACTGAACTGTTCTGCCATTTTCGAGTTCAGTTCGGACGTCTGAACAGACCGAGTTTGGTCCAAACTCCAAACGTCTGAACTGCGTTCGCACATCCCTATTAAATTCCAGGGTCATAGAGCAATGGTAGAAATATGCACCTACTCTGCTACTGTGCACTGCCCTTACAGTGGCAAAGCCGCTGAAGGGCCTGCTTTGAATTTCTACCAGCCTGGAATGTGGCTGGCAAGGCTTTATAATCCCTCTGTTTTATACACTTACTCCATAATCTCTCTAGTCCTCCCTTGTTGTGTACTTTACATGCCCCTCTTTTTCTGTACTCCCTGTTCTTCTTCCCATGGCTGTTGTATCAATCTGGCCACTGAAACAAATACCTTAAAAAATTGTACTAAAAAAAATTATGGTACTTGATCTGACCCAGTAACATTGGGTATTAATCATAGGGATGGGCGAACAGATAGCAGTTCGGGTTCGGCCGTTCAGTTCAGCTGCGTTCGGTTAATCCATTCGGTTCGGCCATTTGGTTTGTTTCCCGGGTTCAGGTTCGTCCGGTTCGGCTGTCTGGTTCGGGTTCGGCTGTTTGGGAAATATTTTTATATGAGGTTTTTTTGTTTGTTTTTTATGGTTTTTTTTTTTTTATTTGGTTTTATATGTTTTTTTTGTTTTTTTTTTTGGTTTTTTTTTTTTTATATGGGGTTTTTTATCTATTTTTAAAATCTAATATTAAATATATCTATCTATCTACACTAAATCTAACTGTTATTAACTATTCTAAATGCTATGAACTAAATGGATTATCTAATAAGTACACAGACCTACTCCTATAAACACTAAAACTAAATCACTAATGCTATCTCTATCACTAAGCTAACTCCTACAACTGTTTGTCTGTCTGTCTGTCTGTCTATCGGTCGATTGATCGATCGATCGATAGATAGATGGGTTGGGGGGAATCACAAACAACACAAGGTTTCAGTTTAAGGTTTTAGTTTCATTTCAGTACAAAACTGAAATGAAACTTAAAGCAGTCTAATAATCCTACTCTAAATGAAAAAACAGGGGAAGAGAAGGGAATCTTATAAGGAATATATGGGAGAGGGAAAGGATTCAATAGAGGGGTGGGGAGGAAAGAAGATTAAACACAGGTAACACAGGGAGAGGTAAAAACAAAAAATAACTACTAAATCTATCTAAGCTAAGCTAAATAAATGAATGAGAATATGGGGGGTAGATGCATTGGATGGGTGAAATGGGAGAAGGATTGCAATCGATTGGGGAGCTGGGGAATGCTCGGAGAGGGAGCCTTCTAAAACGCCTGCTGTTCAGGAACAATGACTAGCTCAGAAGGTGTTGGGAAGGGGGGAGGCAGATAGTTTAGTTTCTTGCAAGCCTCTCCACCCCTGGTGCCTGGAAGTCTGCTCCTTAGCTGACTACCCCTCCCTGTTACGTTTGACCTTCCAGGGACCCTTTTTTTGCCACCCGAACTCACCCGAACACAATCTGAACTGACAGAACTGTTCGGTCATTTCAATGTTCAGAATTGAGTTTAGTTCCGTCAGTTCATGTTCAGTTTCGGGTTCGGGTTTGGTCGTCTGAACAAGCTGAGTTCGGGCCGAACTCCGAACTTCCAAACCCCGTTCGTCCATCCCTAATTAATCAGTAAACAATCAGTGTCTGGTGGGCAACCAGATGTACCAAAATACCATTTTCATCCCAGTTTTTGGACTTCTGGTACCAATTTTTCAAATTGCTTTCCAAATTTCATTACCGATTTACCCCTTTTACTTATTGGTACCGATTGATAAAATGGTAAGATGGTAACTTGTTAACAGAAATACTGGGTATTTTGGGGTAATCAGGTGACTGGGTACCTGGTAGGTGACCTGATCAGTATTCAGGACACCCACTGGGTAACCCAGTACAATTTTGAATACCGACCCAGTACTCAAAATTGTAGGTATTATCCATGGGTAACACATGAGCTTCCGATTTCTTGTTCTTCCACTCACATTCTGGAGATGCTTACAGCAGCTTGAGAACATTGCTTACTCCCTCTTCCATAGCTGCTTGAGAACTGACACATGAGTTTACAAGTAGATAGATGGAATACTCCATCGGAGATGCAACTGAAAATTTCCATCAGTCACAATACTTCCAATAACCAAAGCAAAATCAATAACTTCAAAAACAATTGCAAGGAGATATCCAGAATCAGGAATTGTGGTGAAATGAATATGCAGGTCCGTATTCATTAATAATATACTCATATTCGGATAGGCAGCTGAATATCTGAGCGTCATCTTCTTTTGCTTCATTCGTTTCTTCACGTTCGTCTTTTTTGGTTGGTTATTTGGCACAGAAAGTATGTGTGTGTCTCTCCCCCCATGTTCCCCTCACCTGTGTCCATCTTAGATTGTAAACCTACTGGGCAGGGACCTGTTTCCAAAATCTGTGACTGTAAGTGCTGCATATGCCTAATAGCGCTATAGGAATTAATTATTAATTATTGATTATTAATTATAAATTATATTAATTATTGATTGTTGATTGTTGATTGTTGATTATTATTGGTAGTAGTAGTAGTAGTAGTGCCAGATATTGCAAAATAAATGAACAGAACAAACCAAAGCTTAAAGAGTAGAGCAAATATCTGGTCTGGCAGATCTGATTTAAAGTGATCAAATTCAACAGTTAAGATATTTGCATTAGATATTTCCTTCACCTCTAATCAGGAGTGTGATGTCCAGGATCAAGTAGAGTCAAGGTCAGAAAGCCAGGCCACGGTCAATCACACATGAAGTCTAAGTCCATTCTTAGGTTACAGAGGTGAAGAAAAGATGTAATCAGAAGCCAAATGAAGTCAGTAGTTGTAAAATAAAGCAGAGACTATAAGGAGATGGAAGGTACACCAGAATGGCTGGGTTTCTGGGGTGCAGAGGAGGAGCAAGGTGGAAGCAGAGACTAGGTTCCACATGGTGTGCACGATAGTAATGAGGTGGCAGCAGGAATAGGCAAGGAGATTGTAGGCAAAAGTAACTGGTCTCTTTTTCCTGATCCTGACCACCCTTTTATGCTCCTGATTAGCCAATAAGAGTTGGAGGCGATAAGGGTGTGCATGTTGTTTTTGTTATTACAATAACAATAACGAAAATTGTCATTTTTGTTATTACAATAACAATAACAAAAATTGTCATGTTTGTTATTACAATAATAATAATAATAATAATAATAATAATAAAAAAGACATTTTGTTTTTGAAATAAAGGGAAAAAACTGAAAGACATATTTCTGGCTATAACTTTTATGTTTCTTAGTCAAGACTGATGAAGCATGGGGAGATTGTACCCCCAATGGAGGGCACTATGTGTACCAAATTTAGAAACAATGAAATAGCCAGCTGCTTAGTCTGCTGTAGAGACAGGGGCAGCTGGGATTGGTGAAGCTGCCTGCCACTCTGCTCTGTCTTCCCTCTCCCCAGGTAGCATCAGCGAGGGTGGGGCCCTTTGGGCGCCAGCCAAAGGGTGACACCCAAAGCATGTCAGCCATTGGCTGGGGCCATTTGCTGGACCGTGATGCCCGAGGCCCCCTTTTCCCTATGAGCAATGAAATGGATGGTCGCTGGAGTAAGGTGGGACAGCAGGATCAGCGAGCAGTTCGGCCCTGGTTTGGTCGGAGGATGGGTGCAGCACTGACGTGTGGAGAGCTGGCGGGATCTGTCTTGGCGCCAGTGGGAGAGGCAGCAGGAATAACAGATGGTCTCAGTTCAGCTCAAGCAGGGGTGATTGGAGGCAGGTGTGATGCTGCGAGATGGAGGACTGTAAGAATGAGTGGTTGTGGATCTCATAGTATGCTGGGCCGGGGGCAGGGCCCGAATACGGACTTGGGGGTTGATTATAGCATGCTCCCTCCTTTAGAGACTTTGTTGGGGTGTGTGTAGTGTGTGGTTCCCCCTAGGGGAGCTATTGCGGGGGATGGGTTGGNGGTCATTTCAATGTTCAGAATTGAGTTTAGTTCCGTCAGTTCATGTTCAGTTTCGGGTTCGGGTTTGGTCGTCTGAACAAGCTGAGTTCGGGCCGAACTCCGAACTTCCAAACCCCGTTCGTCCATCCCTAATTAATCAGTAAACAATCAGTGTCTGGTGGGCAACCAGATGTACCAAAATACCATTTTCATCCCAGTTTTTGGACTTCTGGTACCAATTTTTCAAATTGCTTTCCAAATTTCATTACCGATTTACCCCTTTTACTTATTGGTACCGATTGATAAAATGGTAAGATGGTAACTTGTTAACAGAAATACTGGGTATTTTGGGGTAATCAGGTGACTGGGTACCTGGTAGGTGACCTGATCAGTATTCAGGACACCCACTGGGTAACACAGTACAATTTTGAATACCGACCCAGTACTCAAAATTGTAGGTATTATCCATGGGTAACACATGAGCTTCCGATTTCTTGTTCTTCCACTCACATTCTGGAGATGCTTACAGCAGCTTGAGAACATTGCTTACTCCCTCTTCCATAGCTGCTTGAGAACTGACACATGAGTTTACAAGTAGATAGATGGAATACTCCATCGGAGATGCAACTGAAAATTTCCATCAGTCACAATACTTCCAATAACCAAAGCAAAATCAATAACTTCAAAAACAATTGCAAGGAGATATCCAGAATCAGGAATTGTGGTGAAATGAATATGCAGGTCCGTATTCATTAATAATATACTCATATTCGGATAGGCAGCTGAATATCTGAGCGTCATCTTCTTTTGCTTCATTCGTTTCTTCACGTTCGTCTTTTTTGGTTGGTTATTTGGCACAGAAAGTATGTGTGTGTCTCTCCCCCCATGTTCCCCTCACCTGTGTCCATCTTAGATTGTAAACCTACTGGGCAGGGACCTGTTTCCAAAATCTGTGACTGTAAGTGCTGCATATGCCTAATAGCGCTATAGGAATTAATTATTAATTATTGATTATTAATTATAAATTATATTAATTATTGATTGTTGATTGTTGATTGTTGATTATTATTGGTAGTAGTAGTAGTAGTAGTGCCAGATATTGCAAAATAAATGAACAGAACAAACCAAAGCTTAAAGAGTAGAGCAAATATCTGGTCTGGCAGATCTGATTTAAAGTGATCAAATTCAACAGTTAAGATATTTGCATTAGATATTTCCTTCACCTCTAATCAGGAGTGTGATGTCCAGGATCAAGTAGAGTCAAGGTCAGAAAGCCAGGCCACGGTCAATCACACATGAAGTCTAAGTCCATTCTTAGGTTACAGAGGTGAAGAAAAGATGTAATCAGAAGCCAAATGAAGTCAGTAGTTGTAAAATAAAGCAGAGACTATAAGGAGATGGAAGGTACACCAGAATGGCTGGGTTTCTGGGGTGCAGAGGAGGAGCAAGGTGGAAGCAGAGACTAGGTTCCACATGGTGTGCACGATAGTAATGAGGTGGCAGCAGGAATAGGCAAGGAGATTGTAGGCAAAAGTAACTGGTCTCTTTTTCCTGATCCTGACCACCCTTTTATGCTCCTGATTAGCCAATAAGAGTTGGAGGCGATAAGGGTGTGCATGTTGTTTTTGTTATTACAATAACAATAACGAAAATTGTCATTTTTGTTATTACAATAACAATAACAAAAATTGTCATGTTTGTTATTACAATAATAATAATAATAATAATAATAATAATAAAAAAGACATTTTGTTTTTGAAATAAAGGGAAAAAACTGAAAGACATATTTCTGGCTATAACTTTTATGTTTCTTAGTCAAGACTGATGAAGCATGGGGAGATTGTACCCCCAATGGAGGGCACTATGTGTACCAAATTTAGAAACAATGAAATAGCCAGCTGCTTAGTCTGCTGTAGAGACAGGGGCAGCTGGGATTGGTGAAGCTGCCTGCCACTCTGCTCTGTCTTCCCTCTCCCCAGGTAGCATCAGCGAGGGTGGGGCCCTTTGGGCGCCAGCCAAAGGGTGACACCCAAAGCATGTCAGCCATTGGCTGGGGCCATTTGCTGGACCGTGATGCCCGAGGCCCCCTTTTCCCTATGAGCAATGAAATGGATGGTCGCTGGAGTAAGGTGGGACAGCAGGATCAGCGAGCAGTTCGGCCCTGGTTTGGTCGGAGGATGGGTGCAGCACTGACGTGTGGAGAGCTGGCGGGATCTGTCTTGGCGCCAGTGGGAGAGGCAGCAGGAATAACAGATGGTCTCAGTTCAGCTCAAGCAGGGGTGATTGGAGGCAGGTGTGATGCTGCGAGATGGAGGACTGTAAGAATGAGTGGTTGTGGATCTCATAGTATGCTGGGCCGGGGGCAGGGCCCGAATACGGACTTGGGGGTTGATTATAGCATGCTCCCTCCTTTAGAGACTTTGTTGGGGTGTGTGTAGTGTGTGGTTCCCCCTAGGGGAGCTATTGCGGGGGATGGGTTGGGCTTGCCCCTTCCCTCGGCTGTGGAACCTATGGTTGGGGGCAGATGTGGGACCTCCCCCCTCCTTGGGAGAACTTTGGTGGGGAGTCTTCTCCACTGCTTAGCCAGGCTGTGGGGTTTCAACGGATGGGGGGGGGGACGCTCCTTTCCATCTCCCCAAATCCACAGCCATGCTGGGTTGTTGGAAGCTCTATTTTATGGAAGGGGGTGGGGTGTAAGGAGGCTGACTCTGGGACCACCCCCTCAAAAGCGGGGGGGGGGGAGGCAGTAGCCATGTTGGTGGCCATGCCGGGAGCTCATGTCAGGGGGGGCGCATCCAGGGGGGGATGCCCTTTGGATTGCATGTGCCCTCCGGCTGGGTTAGACGGTGTGGGCCAATGGATGGAGATGGTGTGATTAGTATTTGGACAGAGGAAGAGGGGTATATGTTTATTGCCCGGGAAGATATTCCCTTCCCTTGGTGGCAGCAAGGTGGTGGAGTAGAGGACAGTTTCTCCCTGGTGGCAGAAGGTGGAGGTGGAAGATATTTGGCTATCACTGCCTGCGTGTAGGTGTTGGAAGACTGCTAGATGGATGGAGGGCATATTGTATGATTTAAGTACGGGTTAGGGTAGGGAGTTGTGATTGGGGATTGCTATAGTTGAATTCAATTTATGGTGATGTATTATTGTATTATTTTGCTTGTTGTAACCCACCTCAAGTTATCTGTTGATAAGAGAGTGCAGGATATAAATTAAAATTGGATTGGATTGGATAAGGGGAACCGATTTTAGAAGCAATTGAACGTTGTGATTTTAAGAAAAGCTCCATACACATTCATGGCTACAACTTTTTAAACTTCCATACAATATATATGATACCTATGAATATTATGTCCCTCCACAAGCGTAACGCACCTGCCAATTTACAGGAAGATTGGATAAAGGGTCCTGATGGTATAAGATATTAACTTGAAATACGTTTCCAGCTGTACCATTTGTATATTCAATCCTGTTTACAAGATATTTGGAAGGAATGTATCATGTTCCTTCCCTGTCATCTATGTTAAACTATAGGACAATTTGATAAAGGGACCCAATTTTATAAGCAATTGAAGTTGTCCTGTTGAAGACCATTATTCAGATAAATAGCAGCACATGCAGTGCCAGTCAGAGGCAGGCTCCTGGTATGGCAGGAGAAGAGAGGCTGTAGGAGGGAGGATGTGGAGCAACCCAAAAGACTGATAGACACATTAACTGACCAATTACTGCATGCTTCTAGCTTTACAGGAACAATTGATAGTGACTTCGAGGCGGGCATAGGGGGCGGTCCTCAGGTAGGCATAGAAAGGACATAACTGGGACTTTGGGGATAGCATCCCAGCAATCAGTAGACAGTTTACACATCCAGGATTGCCAATTATCATCACAATCACATCCTGCAGCACTGTGACAGAGGACATAAGAGAATCTCTATTGGCTCTTTCCTAAACAGATGCTTCTGACTTCCCAGTAACAAGTGGGGAAGAGATGTTGGGATGGTCACAGAACAGAATGAGGAAATTTGGTTGACATTTCTGCTGGCCAATTGGCATCACAAACCAATCTTATACCACTGTGACACATAAGAGAATCCCTGGCATAGGCTCCTTCTCTGCATATGCTGTGCAGGCATATAGAAATGGAACCCTTTATCACAGCTTTCTGAAATTTTGCAGAGATGATCAGGGAATGTCATGTACACTGGTTGGACTGAAAAGTTGATGCAGTCAGACATACATTTATAATTTAATTTCTTATTCCACCAGGACCCTTTATCCAATCCTTCTGAAATCTGGCAGAGATAATAAATATTGGAAGGGGTATAAACATTCCAGGTTTCATCTACATTAAATGTGAGTCAAAGAAATTATACTTAAGAATGTATATGAAGATTGTTGCATAATAAACTAATTCAACTGCTTCTGAAATTGGATTCCTTTATCCAACCTTTTTATACCTTGGTACACATAATGCCGTCCACTGTAGGTATAAGCACTCCATGTTTCAGCCAAATATAGTGAAAAACAAAAATGTTACAGCCAAAAATGTGTTTTTCATTGAAACCAATGGAAAATGAAAACAAAAGTGAAAACAGAAACAACAATTTGATATTTGCAAAAACAAAAATGACAGATTTCAATAACAAAAATTAAAAACAAAACCAAAAATGACATGGGCCCCTGGTTCACACCTCTAAGAAGCCCATCAGTAGACATATGGTGTGCCTGACCCCTCAGAGAATCTACCAAGATCCCTTCTCCTAGTTCTTGCACTCCAGATTGGCACTCCACCCACTTGGCTCCCAGCTGTAGGGAACCTCAGCAGTTGGTCTCAGAAGAAGAAAGGAGCACTCCCCTTTAGAAAGAACCTTCTCTGCTGCACTGGAGGAGCTCTCCTAGTCTGTCTCCTCCCCAGAGACACTCCCTGGGGTGCTGGTTCTGTTGTGTTCCAGTCTAATTGATACATCAGAAATAAATGGTACTATCTCCTTGGTTGAAAACAGGCAGGTAATTTTATTCCACAGCTCTGAGTTCAAACAGAGCTTAGCAACTAGAGCTGAAACCTCATGGTAAGCTGCTGCGGTAGCTTTTTCTGATGGAAAAAACTTTTCTGCAAGAAGTGGCATGGTGTGATAGAGACATTAATTCCACTACTTTCATTCGATTACTTCTGCCGTTCCACGACTTTCATGCCGCTACTTCCACCACCTGCAAAAATAACAGAACAATGTTTGTTCCGACAGTTCCAATCTTTCCGAGGCTGCTCCGACAGTTTCTGAATTTGTGGAATGCCAGTGGAATTTGCGGAATGCCAGCGGAAATGCTGCGGAAAGTCACAGGAAATTCTGAAATAGCGGAGCGGAAAAAGGAGTTGCCACTTCAGCTCTATTAGCAACCTGGGTTTCTACAGATGCCACTCCCCCCCCCCCCCGGTACCTCCTGGTCCTGTGAAAATCCTGGAATGGACTGATCTGGATCTGCCATCTGCTACCAAAGAGCACTCCCACATTCTGGCTAGTATCAAGGATTGGATTCCCCAAACACTATAGGTTCCACTCTTCCTCCCCACGCTGTTATCTCCCGGAGACATTTTGGATTATAAGCTAAAACATTTCTCCCCCTCCACATTCCATTGAAATAACTGTGCTACTTCTCTGTGAAGGTGATGACAAAGTACCAGAAGAAGTTGCCATGGCTCTGACACCTGTTTTCCCATCAAGCTAACAACAGTTCAGTGTTTCCATTGTGACTCATTTTCCTGGCAAAGTTGCTTGAGCTTATGTAAAAACCAACACATCAAAGGAATTCACTGCAGAGTGTAGCGGTCTCTGAGGACCACATTGAGATACTTAAGCCCTTTACAAACAGAACTGGATTTTTAGAATATCTCATAACGATCAGTTCTTCATACTCCTGCACGACCCCCCCCCCCCAAAAAAAGAGGGCCATTACATTAAGGAGAGGAATCACGGAGCCCTTGCTACTCACAGTATGGGTGATATTCAGCCACTCTTGGGATGGTACTTTATGATTGTGCAATTTGATAAACCTGCCTCCCAGTTGTTAAGAGGTGATTAGTGAGGAAGTGAGGAATCACATCAGCAAAACTCTTGATATGACACTCATGTGAAGAGCCACTGACCCCTAAGACATCCAAATGGACACCAAGACATTGAAGAGAAGCTTCATGGACTCATTCCTTGGTGGAATGCCTACCCGGTCAAGAAGGCCTCTCACATCAGGCCTTGATGTAACAAATTACGGCCCTTTTTCTGGTTCTGGAACTGTCAAAGAGAATAAAATTTCAAGCCTAAATAAAAGCCTGTAATTTGAAAGCATCAATAGAACTGAGAGGAACTCGGGTTGTCTTTTGAACATTGCATGTCTCCTTTGTGTCTATGCAGCAGCATGAGGCCCAGAAAGGACGCGCTTGAAATGTTCCTGACAGTTTTCAACTGCTGAGAGAGCAAGTTGGTGAAAGAAAGACTTCAATATGTAACAACATAATGAAAAGGCCCCCTCCTGGAACAAACTGTCAGCTTGTCCCTTTGGAAAGATTTTCTTTAGACAAAGCCATTTATATATAACGTGCATTTGCTTTCGGCTATCTTTTTGTGAGAACCTTTTATGCTTAATGTGCACCTCTGTCTTGAAACTCAGATTTAAGGACACCATTGTGACTTCTAAAAAGAGACACATCTGTTGAGGATGTTTAAAACCACTTTGTTTGCTGATTGCTATACATTAGAGTCTGCTTAGTTGAATTTCTCCAGCCACATACAAAAGTTCAGCTTATCAAAAATCCTCCTTACCTAGACTATAAGCAATTGGACCTAGAGAAAGTCTGACCAGAATCTGTTTTTGGAAGATCCAGTCAGTTCAGTCGGCCGAAATGAAAATGGTTGCTCTGATTTTCATTCAGAGGAATGATCACAACAATTTAAACTATTTTGTACATGTGTAAAATGGCTTTCAATAGTTCTTTATTTTTTAAATATCTCTCTCTCTCTCTCTCTCTCTCTCTGTGTCTCTCTCTTTATATATCTATATATATATATATATAATAACTCCCCTGCCATAGCACTTTACATATAACAATTTAACACAACTTTTTTTAAAAAAAATCCACCCTGTGAGGGATGTTAGGCTGAGAGACTATTGTGACTGACCCAAGGTCATCCAGTGAGTTTCTGGCTAAGACGGGACTAGAACTATGATTCCTCCCTACTTCCTGGTCCAGGTACTGTACACTTAGCCATTACACCACTCTGGCTTCTGCACAGGCCTAAAATTGTGGTGTCCATACGTAAAATGAAAGTGCCATTAGGGCTGCCACCATTTTGCTCATTTGCAGTATGGTTAGGTGCCATCTTGAACATGTGGAAAAGAACCAATGAGAATTCTGATTGAAAATTTAAAAGTTTGATCAACTGGAATTACAAGTGAAATTTCGACAGCTGTTCCTTTTTTGCAGAACTGTTCTGTGAAATCAGAAAGGTTTTTTCATTTCAGCATCTGGATGCCTCAGAAGGGAGGTCAGATGTTGCAGTGACTAGTGATGTTCTTTCCACCCAGGAAGATGCTGACAGACAGAGTTCAGAGCTCACTGTATAAATCTAGCTGGACAGAGAAGTTAATAATGAAGTATTAAATTATGTTAGACCTGAGTCTCTTCTCATTCCCCTTGAATGATTCTACAAAGCACCAATCATTACACTATCCTTAGTGGTGGGGAAATGATGCACATGCTTAACGTTATAGAAACAAGTAGTCCTATTGATGTCAACAGCACTACTCACATGCTTAATTTAACATTGCACTGCTGATTTTCAAGGACCTGAGCAGTATATGTCCTGGCATTATTCAAGACTTTCTCCAGGAGCCTCATACAGATGGTTATCTGCACCTACTATTTGGTGAGCCCACCAACATGCCTTATGTTGGCTGGTAATCAGGCATTTGATGTGGCAGACCCCTCACTGTGGAAAATACTCCCTCCAGATGTCCATCTCAGCTCCTCTCACCTCACCTTTAAGGTCTTGAAGGTCTCCTTTTGGCTGCACAAGGAGCTCATTGATGAACTGAGAATTAAAAAGGACACATATAAGAAATGGAAGGAGGGACAACTCAGCAAGGATAAGTACAGACGAGTAGCCCAAACTTGTGGGGACAGTGTCCCCGGTGTCATGCTCTGAAGATCCAGCATGGAGCCATGTGTGCGTGCATCCGCATGGAACCGGCACGCATCCTTATTGCTGGCACATTGTGCCACATACAAACTACACATGTGTGGGCATTCACAGAGCATGGGATTGCAGCAAGGGCCAGGAAGGCTAAAGCTCAGACTGAGCTTTGGCTAGTGAAGGATGCTAAGAACAACAAAAAGGATTTTTTCAGGTATGTTAGAAGTAAGAGGAAGAATAAAGAAATGGTAGGTCCACTGCTCGAGGAAGATGATGAAATATTAAGAGGTGATAGAGGGTATTTTCAGACGTTATGAAACCACGCCCAACCACAGTCAATACCCTGTGGTGGGGAATGGCCTCCTAACGTCTGTTGGGGAACCGTAAGTTCCCCCCCCAGATGTTAACCACGGTCAATCGTGGCGGAGAATCACATTCACCACACAATCGGCGGAACTGGCAGGGCCGGTGCCACATTGGCCGCAGCGTCCACCCAGCTTCCCAGAGGGTGAGCAGCGGGGGAGCATGGGGGGGTGGGACGTGCGGCCGCACATTGCACCACATGGCCCCGCCCCCTCCCTGATTCCCCGCCAGAATCAGCCGGCATGTCTGTTGGATGTGACGGGCTGATTCCGGCGGGGAATCTGAAGAGTGATTCCGGGATAGGGCGAATGCTGCCCTGTCTTGTCTGAAATCACCCAGAGAGAAAGCAAAACAGCTCAACTTCTATTTTGTGTCTTTCTTCTCCCACAAGGGAAACTGTGTACAACCTGGGAAATGTAGCATGAATGATGAGGAGAAAGGATTACAGCTCAGGACAGATTACCTAGATAAAAAATCTTTGATTTAGGAAGCTTGTTAAGGCAGCATTACAATTATACTCAAACGTTAACATAACAGTAAATTGTATGTTAAGGCAACTTTATTAAATATCAGACCAATCTATAGATTTTTCTTTTCGTATTCATTAATTTAAAAAAAACTTATGACAACTGAAATTAAGCTGCATATGTGTGGTATGGTGATTGAACAATACTTATACGCAATGAGGAACATATACAGTTTAATTTCAGTTGTCATAATTTTTTTTATTAATGAATAAGAAAAATCTATAGATGAGTCTGATATTTAATGAAGTTGCCTTAACATACAATTTACTGTCATGTTAACATTTGAGTATATTTTGTAATGCCGCCTTAACAAGCTTCTTAAAGCAAAGGTTTTTTGTCGAGGTAATTTATCCTTCTTTTGAAACTTAAAAGTGTTGTTAATGCATAAGATGGCCCCAGACACAAGAGCCCTGCAGGTGCACACAGGCGCTCACCCATCCCCCCACGCTCCCCACATGGAATAACCTCCTTTTTGGCAGGTTTCTCGGTGAGGGGTGATGGGTGGAGGTGCATGTTACACAGGAGCGCACAAGCGACTGCTTTCATATGAGACGCACCCACTCATGCCACTGCGTGGGTGCGTCTCGCTTAAAAGAGGTCACACACTAATTCACACACATGCTCTCACCTCTCACACACACACACTCATTCTAACTGATCAGGCACACAGTCATTCAGACACAGTAGACACATACTCTCATCTCACACTTTCATTCAAATTGATCACACGCACTCATCCATACACACTACACACGCATGCTCTCACCTCACACGCTCATTCAAATTCATCAGTCACACTAACTAGACTGGGGCATAGTAGGGTGCAATGGGCTCCTGGCCAAGAAGTCAAGATGGACCTCCCTCTTTGTGTCCCACCGGCAGGCCTAGGCGTGCCGCCTGGCTCAACAGGCCTGGGGGCATTGCTATCAAATGCCCCAGACACACAAAATGCAACCAGCCTATTAAGCGCATTATGCCATGAAAAGAGACATATATATAAACAGTTCAGTTGTGCCCCCATAATCAATTCATGCTGCCCCTACGACATAACCAGTTCATTTGCACCCCTGCCCCCATATAATCAATTCACACTTTCCCCCACCCATAACCATTTCATTTGCACACCTGGAGCAGCGTGAATTGATTATATGGGGGGGCAAAAATGAACTGGTTTGTGTGGGGGCAGTTAAAGACAGTATTCCTGTGAGCAATAACTTCATTAAGAGGAGTTAGTAAAATAGCAGCCATAATAATCTCAGAACCATAGTTGCAGCTTTTCCAAGATAGAATAGATATTGCTTTATATCCTAAATTCCTTCCTAAGATAATATAAGTAAGACAGTTGTGAGAATGTGACACTTTTCACACGGCCCTCTTCCACCCATGAACATGCAGATTTCTGCGTGTTCATGGGTGGAGAAACCCTGTGTGAACAACGTGGTTTTAGAAGCTGTGTCTTTTAGAAGCTGTGTCTATTTATCTTTCAGAACTCTTGGAGAAACGAGTGAGGTTCCTGAAGACTAGAGACGAGAAAATATTATCTCTTTCTTCAAAAAGTGTGGAGATGAGGATCTGGGAAACTATAGACTGGTCAGTCTGACATCAGTACCTTGGAAAGATACTAGAAATGTTTATAAAGCAGTCAATCTGTAAGCATGTAGGGAAAAAATGCAGTGATTACTAGAAACCAGCATGGATTGGTCAAGAATAAGTCATCCCAAACCAATGTTATTTAGTTTTTTATAAAGTTGCCAGCTTATTTAGTTAATGAATGAATTAATTAATTAATCAATCAATTAATTAATTAATTAGTGAATTAATTAATTTTTATGCTGCCCTTCCCAGAATGGCTCAGGGAAGCTTACAATCCATAAAATACAACAATAAATCAATAATAAAATTCCTAAATAAACTCTCATTTCAGTTTAATGGATCATGGGAACGTTGTGGACAAATGATTCAGCAAAGCATTTGACCAAGTCCTCCATGATAGATATAGTTGTTGACAAGCTGGTAAAATGTGGGCTAGATGACACTACCATTAAGTGGATTTACAGCTGGTTAAAGAACCATACTCAAAGAGTGCTCATCAATGGCTCCCCATCAATCTGGAGGGAGGTATCGAGCGGGGTGCTGCAGGGTTCTGTCCTGCGCCCGGTATTTTTTAACATCTTTATTAGATGAACTTGGATGAAAGAGCAGAGGGAATGCTTATTAAACTTGAAGATGACATGGAACTGAGTGGGATAGTTAACATCTTAGAGGACAGAAACAAAATTCCAAATAACTTTGATAGGTTGGAAAACCGGGACAAAACTAACAAAATGAAGTTCAACAGAGATAAACGTACAGTTCTGCATTTAGGTAAGAAAATTCAAATGCACAAGTCTAGGATGGTTGATACCTGGCTTGACAGCAGTACGTGTGAGAAGCATCTGGGGATTGTAGTTGATCAAAAACTGAAGACAAATCAGCCGTTTGATGCAGCTGTAAAAAAAAAAAAAGCCTACTGCAGCTTTAGGCTGCATTAACAGAAGCATCGTTTCCAGGTCACGAGAAGTAATAGGTCCACTCTCTTCTGCATTAGTCAGACCTCATCTGGACTACTGTGTCTAGCTTTAGATGCCACACTTTAAGAAGGACATTGACAATGGCCAATTGGAATGAGTTCAGGGGAGGGCAACAAAGATAGTCAGGGGTCAGTAAACCATGTCCTCTGAGGAAAGTTTGAAGAAACTCGGTACGTTTAGCCTAATGAAGGGAAGACTAAGAGGAGAGATAATAGGAGTCTTCAAATGCCTGAAGGATTGCCCCACAGAAGATAGCAAAGACTTGTTTTCTGTTACCCCCTGAGGGGGCAAGTTACAAGAAAGCAGATTTTCGTTAAACATTAGGAAGAACTTTCTAATGGTAAAAGCTGTTGGACACTTGAACAAATTTCTTAGAGAGGTGGCGGGCTCTCCTTCCCTGGAGGTTTCAATCAGAGGCTGGACGGCCATCTGTCATGGATGTTGCAGCTGTGGATTTCCTGTATTGAGCAGGGAATTGGACTAGATGACCTCTGAGGTTCCCTTTCAACTCTATGATTCTATGATTCCATGACATTTATTCTCCAGCTGCTTTTAGGATGCACTGCTGGTCCACTTTGTGTTTTTTCCTCCCCAGTTACCTTCCCTTTTTAAATTGTTTTTTTTTTTTATTCATAGATTTTTATTTTTAAAGAAATTTAAGAAGAACATAAGAACACTGGGTCAGACCAATGGTCCATCAAGCCCAACATCCTGTTTCCAGCAGTGGCCATTCTTGGTCACTTTGGAGAAGTTCCGAACAGGTCATAATAGAGTAATCCATTCCCTGTCGTTCACTCCCAGCTACCAACAGGCCAGAGGTAACAGTCCACGACCTCCTTGGCTAACAACCCTTAATGGATCTATACTCCAAGAATTTATCCTATTCTTTTTTTAAAAAAAAAAAACAGTTATACTCCCGGCCTTGACTATGTCCTCTGACAACAAATTCCACCCGTTAATTGTGTGTTGTGTGAAAAAATAGTTTATTTTATTTATTTTATCAGTTGTCAGTTAGTTTCATGGAGTGTCCCTGTTCTAGTACTATTTGAAAAGGTCAACAACAATGCCCTATTTATGCATTCCACACCACTCATGATTTTATAAACGTCGACCATATCGCCTCTCAGTCGTCTCTTCTCCAAGGTGAAAAGCCCCAACCTATCCAGCCTCTCGGATAGGGTTGCCATATCTCCCCTTTAATCCAGGACACTTATGGAAAATACATGGTGGAGGGCTGTGTTGGTTCCAATGTGGTCATAAGTGTTGTGGATTAAAGGGGAGGTATGGCCACTCTACTCTCAGGAGTCTTTTCATACTCTGAAACAATGTTGTCAACCTTCTTTGTACCTTTTCCTGTGCTACTCTGAATTTGATATTTTATTTTTGTTTTTTTAATGCTGTAAAGTGCATTGAGCTCCAATTAGCAGGTGATGCTATAAATAATAAGTGATCAATGATTAATGATTTATTAATTATTATTTATGGAAGTTAAGCATGCGCTGAATGGTCAAGGTCAAGACTAGTGGTCCCAGAATGTTGTAGGATGGAGCATTAAATCAGGAGCAGAGGTGAAACTGGGTACCCAGTCAGTTGGGTACTCTGTTGAATTTAGGGTGCCCAACTTACCACGGTTGCATTGGGGCACCAACCGGTACCTGGACATGACCCAATGGACAACTGAAATCCCCGGGCCTGTGTTGACTCACCTCACAGCTGGGCTGTTGCTTTTCTCGTGTGTCGCTGCTGTCTCTTGCTCCCCGGCCAGCATCCTTGTTTAGCTGAGTGAGGAACTTCCCAATTGGGGGGGAGGGAGGCCCCTTCCCACCTGCGTGCACCCACCAATAGGTCCCCTGTTCCTAGGGGGAACCAAAATGGGTGAGTGCGCACTCCCCTAATATGAGTCCTCCTGGAAACCAGGGACCCATTAAGGGGGTGCACACACATGGAAAGAAGCCTCCTCGCTCCCCCCACACACACACACTCATAAAAGGTAAGCAGGGACATTCCTCACTCAGCTTAGCAGCATTCAGCAATCCCCCCCGCACTCATAAAAGGCAAGCGGGGACATCCGTCACTCAGCTAAGCAGCATGCGGGCCAGGGAGCAGAAGCAAGCAGGGAGCAGCAACCGAACAGAACATTGACATCCTGGCAGTGAGGTGAGTCAACCCAGGGAGCCTTCTATGAACATGTTGAGACTGGCATCCTGGGTCATCCCAGGACAGCCCAGTAATACCTGTATTTTCAGGCACTGGGTACCTGATGGGCAGTGGGAGGCTCCCCAAAATGTTGGTATTACCCGTGGGTGGAAAATAAGCTACCAAGTGAAGCTCTAATCAGAAATATTTCTCTTGCAATAAATGAAATTACACTAGGGTAAGAAAGAGGAAATCCTGGCATGGTGTGGGAGTGTGTGCAAAGAAAAAGAAGAGAGATGAGCAAAAAGATTGATCTCTCCCAAATGGCCTTTTGGAATTGTCATGTTCCTCTTCTCATACAAACCACTGCCCAAGACTGGAGAGTCAGTAGAACTGGTGTTGAATTCATGTGTACTGATGATGATGATGATGATGATGATGATGATTGATTTATATAGTGTCAGTGGGTGTTTTTACACACACACACACACACACACACACACACACACACACACACACACTTCTTCTGCATGTTTGCTGTTACATCCTGAACTTTCTGTGTGTCTAAATCACTCACCCTGATCTTAAACATCCGGCTCTTTGAACTTCTGCGTAGAACTTCTCCCAGAACTTTTGTGTGTAAAAAGTTCTGGTAAACTGTTTTGCTCCCAACAGCTGTGGTCACTTGGTTTCCATGGCAGCCTGTCACATCTACAGCTGCAGCTACTTTAGGCTGCCTCAGGGCAGCGTTTGTGTGAAGAATGCATCCAGGAACTGCCTCAGGGCAGTGTGTGTGTGAAAAATGCATCCGGAACTTACCTTGCGGACTTGTAAACCCAGAAGATTGAAAAATCCAGAACTTTAAGATGTGTGTAAAAATGCCCAGTGATGTACCTGGCACTGATGAACTATGCCTAGCTGAAATCTTCTCTAGGAGCATGGAGCACACTTAAGGATATACATTTTAGAAAATATTAGGAATATTCTCCTATGTGTCTACAAGACACTAGCCCCACAATTATTAATTTTAAAGGAACTTTTCTTTGGTTTTCGAACTCTGCTCAGTGAGATTTTTGTACAAACAGAGAGAGGCCAAGTTCTTTAACTGCTTCCCTGGGAAGTCTTTACTTCTTCAGTCATCACAGTCCCATAAATTATTTTCAGATGTTATAACTCTCTCTACATTTGCTGGTGAGCTATGCTGTTTGCATAAAGGATGTCTTGGGTTTCTGAGTGAATCGCCTATCTGATTGTTCACCGATGCTAGCATTGTGGAAAGTAAACTCAGCCATTGGTCTGGAGCCTTGATACCATCTCGTAACAAATAGTCTCAATAAAAGGCAATTCAGCAAAGTCTATGGAAATACGAGCTGGGTGAAATACATTTATCAAACTTGGAGAAGGAGAAGCTCGGAGAACATAATTTAATTTAATTTAACAAGCGAAGGGAGAATGGGCTACATGAAAGCAACAGAGAAATAAAGCCACTTTCCAACGTTAGAAAATATGCACTTTTTGCCTCCGGGAAAAACTCCTTGAGGTAAATGCTGCGCGGTTTTTGTTGTGTGGGAAAACAAAACCGTGTGGCTTTGGTGCTGATCATGCAGAGGATGCGGAGCTGGAAAATCGAGCTCTGCATCCTCTGCACAACCAGCCTCCAAGATGTGCAGCTTTGTTTTCCCACATGGCAAAAGCCACGCAGCATTTGCCTCACGGAGATTTCCCCAGAGGCAAAAGGTGTGCGTTTTGTAACATCAGAAAGCAGCCTAAGTCACGATAAGAATAGTAAAGAGAAAGAATGAATGAAACACTAATTTGTTTTTCTGCTTGGACTAGATTCTGGAAATCTACCTAGTCCAGCACTTACAAGGAGCTGCCTAACAGAGTCAGACCAATGGTTCATCTTAGCCCAGTATTGTAACAACGGGACACAGCAGCAGGGTTTCAAATCCAGCTTTCCAGGGTCTCCAGCAGAGACCTCACCCAGTCATGCTGAGACCCTTCAAGATCCCCGGCAGAGGCCTTAACCAGGTGTGCTACCACAGAAACTAATTCAGAGATGCCAGAGATTGAACTTGGGACCTTACACATGATGTTATACCCAAGCGTTCTAGCACCTGAGCCACAGCCCACCCCCACTTGTGAGTCACCTGCAGATTTTTCACAAATCATAATTGTCTGACGGCATTCCCAATGTAATATACCCCTCTAATATAGGCCAATATCTGGCTTCAGTAATATCCCATCCCTTCTTTACAATGAAACAAAATACCCACAAATACATGGAATCAGAACACTTCTTTTCTTAACTTATTTCCTTTTCCTACAGGGTCAGTTTCATGGTCCATTGTATAACTTTCCAACTCCTTGATCATTAAGCTTCTCTTCTCTTCTCTTCTCTTCTCTTCTCTTCTCTTCTCTTCCTTCAAGCCTTTCTTCACTCGCATCCTTCTGGAATATCCTCGATCTCCCTCAACCTCTTTTGCTTTCTTCTTCATCATTTGGGTTCCTTTGATGGTCGTTATTGCACCATCGTTACCATTGAATTTCTGGAATCCAAACTAAGACCGCTTTTAGATGAGCAGCTGGCCTGAAGAATGTGCTTCCTGAAAAGCCGCACAGGGTGCATTTAGACACACCAAAAGTAGCCAGCTGTCATAGGAAGTGCGGCTCACGTGGTCTCTTTGAAGCCGTATTTGGAAAGCCTCGATGAGACCATGCAAGCCGTGCTTCTATGACTTCATCGAGGCTTCAAATAGACCTCGTCGAGGCTTTCCAAATACAGCTTCAAAGAGACCATGCGAGCTGCAATTCCTATGGCGGCCAGCTACTTCCAGTGCATCTAAACACATCCTGCACAGTGTTTCAGGAAGCACATTCTTAAGCTGGTAAGTCAAGTCACTCATCTAAAAGGGGCCTGAGCCCAAAGAAGTGGATACTAAATGCTATTCACTTGTATTTCATTGGATACCCCAATTCAGATAGATTGGTTCGATTATTTTGGCTAATTTGGTATTTCAGCACTATTAGTGCTATTGCACATCACAGCAACAAAAACAAAGCAAACAAATGACAGAAACAATTGAACGGCCTAAACAAAATAAATGAAGCTACCATAATGGAATAGCTGAATAAATGGATATGCAAATACCCATTTGATTTGAAGATTAATAGCCTGATCATAAAATCATGTATGCATGGTTCCTTACATTGCGTATGGGTTGTGCATGAGTAGCATGCAGGTTGTGCACATGCCTCAACCCAACACAGGGTTTACATGTAATGTGTGCTCATGATGTGTGAGCACTCTTTTGCCCACTGCACACGGTTTAGGATTGGGCTGATTATTTGGATAATCAGATACCTATCTGAAAATGCAAACACTTTTCATGTATAAAAAAAAATCCACTACTAGTTTCAGCTCTACCAGCAAGTTACTTATGCTTGAGTTTAACTTGAAGTCAATAAAGCTCTGGCATTAGGGATGTGCGAACGCGGTTCGGAAGTTCGGAGTTCTGACCGAACTCGACTAGTTCAGTCGACCAAACCGAACTTCTGAACCGAACTCGAATTCGACCGAACTGTTCGCTCAAATCTGAACCAGTTCGGAAGGCCAAAAACAGCTTAAAACACAGGTTTTGAATGTACGAACTCAGTTCGGAAGTTCAGAATTTGATGGAACTCAACTAGTTCGGTTGACCAAACCGAACTTCCGAACCGAACCCGATTTTTGAGCAGAACCGAATAGAATTTCCGAACTCGGTTCTTTTCACACATCCCTGTTTGTCGTGATGCTTAGAGCCGAATTTCACATTTCCCCCTTGTTCTGATTAAATGGAACTGGGTGTTTCATTCAGTCTGACCAGAATTGAGACTGAGCAACAGTTTGGTGCAAGTTCCAATTGGACAAACCAAAATAAAACAAAAAATCCACTTTGTTCATGCATTCACTGGCTGCCACAATTCTGTGCATGTGCAAATGGCCTCAGAATTGTAACTGAAATATTATTTCGGTCAGAATCCCATCCCAAAAATAAATAAGCCATTCCAATTTCACAGAAAAGTCCACAAAATTGGTATGGCTTATTCAACCCACCCTAAGGTCTTTCAGGCCCGATTCAGGGGGCTGGGTTTGATCTTTAAAGCCCTACATGTCCTCGGCTCTGCTTACCTGAAGGATCACCTCATCCCTCGGGATCTGGGGAGGCCCGTGCGGTCATCTGGGAGTGCCCTCCTGGAGAGCCCGCATTATCGGTGGTTCTGAACAGATAGGAGGCCATTCTTGGCGGCTGCACCATCACTATAGAATGCCCACCTGGCAGAGGTTTGCGTCAGCCCAGATCTCCTTGACTTCTGACAAAGCTGTAAAACGTGGCTCTTTAATCGGGCATTTAGCTGGGAGGATGGGGGGTGGGGAGGGCCGAGGGGGTGGGAGGAATATTTTCATACATAGATTAGGGGTCTATTTTTATATTATATATTTTATATACTATAGTTATTGGCTTTATACGTATATTTTCTATATTTATATTTGTGTTTATATTTATAAATGATTGTTTTAGTAATATACTTATGTTAGATGCCCTGAGTTGCCTGAGAGCAAGAGAGGCATTGGAAAAATTAAAGAACATGAATATAAATAAATAAATAAATAAGGTACCACCAGAAACTGAGGACCGGATTCCTGAAAATACAGAAGGTCAGGTAGGTTTGGAGGTACCCAGGTTTGAAAATATGATCCTCCCATCCCCTTACCTTTTTGTTGTTGCTGTTGCCTGCAAGGCATAGAAAAAAAGATATGAAAGATAATAAATAACTATACTAAAACCGCCCGATGAATAGTAAAAATTGAATGCCACAAGATCCAGTGGAATTCTCTATATTGAATGATATGAGTTTGCTTGCGAGCCATATTAATCAAGTAGAGAGGAGCTTGCAGTTTCTTTAATGGCCCAAGAATTAATCAGACATATTAATAAGATTGTCATTCACTTGGGAAAATTGATTCCCCCCCCCCCCATAAGATGCTGCATTTCTCTTCAGTGACAGAGTGCGTTTCTTTAAAGACAATGTCATGTAAACAAGGGCAAAGATTTTTTGAAACTGACAATTTTATTTTTAAAAAACCCTTTCGTTTCCTCTACTATTTAAAAAATGGGTTAGGTTTTTGTTTTTTCTGCTTCTTGCCTGAGTGGTTAAAGCACTTGACTCTATCCCTGATGGCCTTAGGTTCAAATCCTGCTTGGACTTCGGCCACTTCTACACGAACGGCGAGATGCAGCACATTCAAAAATGTGCTTCCTGAAAAGGGTGGGTTTAGACACAATGGAGGTAGCCAGCCGCCATAGGAATCACCACTCATGCAGTCTATATTTAGTTTATTTATTTATGTATTTATTTAAAACAATTATTACCCCACCCTTCCTAGCATGCAGCCCGGGGTGGCTTACAATAAAAATACAAAATATATAAAATCCACCATAAGCATTTATTTTAAAAAGGGGAAAACAAACATGAACCAAAAAGAACGGAGCACAGACTCCCCACATATGGGGGAAAGATCACTTTGAAAGCCACGGTTTCCAAAATGCATATTCAAAAAGACCATGCAAGCAGTGATTCCTATGACAGCTAACTACTAGGGATGGGTGAACAGAACCGAGTTCACAAATTCGGTTTGGTTCGGAAGTTCGGTTCAGTTTGGAAGTTTGGTTCAGTTGATCGAACTAGTCGAGTTCGGTCCAAACTCCAAACTTCCGAACAGAGTTCGCCCATCCCTACCAACTACTTCCAGTGCATCTAAACGCACTCCACACAGCTTTTCAGGAAGTATGTCGAAGAACACACTGCATCCGGCCGCTGGTATAAAAACATCCTCAGAGAGGGTGACTGCCTCCAGTTCACTCAGCTGTGAATGGGTACTGTTTCCAATTGGATTGGAGATGTCAAAGATGCTTGGACATGGTGCCGACTATGTCACTTCCTTGTGCATTATTAGAAACAGAAATTTATTATTTATTTATTTCCATTTTTATTCCGCCCTTCCCTCAAAAGGCTCAGGGTGGCTTACAAAATAAAAACATATATAAATGTAGCAACAGACAGTCACTTCTTTTCTGATTGCTTCCCAGGAAGTGTGTTTAACAGGGATGGGCGAACAGAACAGAGTTTGGAAATTCAGTTCGGTTCAGTTTGGTTTGAAATTCGAGTTCGGAAATTCGGTTCGGTTCAGTTAGGTTTGAAATTTGAGTTTGGTTCAGAAGTTTAGTTCAGACGACCGAACAGACCAAGTTGGGTCGAATTCCAAGCTTCCAAACCAAGTTCGGCCATTCAAACCAGGTTTTTTGGTGTGTGTTGCCACTAGGGATGGGCGAATAGAACAGAGTTCGGAAATTTGGTTCAGTTCGGTTTGAAATTCGAGTTCGGTTCAGAAGTTCGGTTTGGTCGACCGAACAGACCAAGTTCGGTCCGAACTCCAAACTTCCGAACCGTGTTCTCCCATCCCTAGTGTTTAAACAGGGGATATTCTAAAATGAATAACATGGAATGCCAATTGGAAATAGGAATGAGGAAGAACAAGCTTTCCCAGTCAGGAAATAACATCTCAGGATATTTGGGGGTTAAGGTCAGTGGAGCCTCTGATCTGTTGTTGTTGCTGAATAATGTGAGGTCAGTGGTGAATAAAACAGATCCCATCTATGGTGTTATTCTGGATGAGGCCACTGACCTCATATGGCTTACTGAGAGAGACCTGGCTGATTGATGATTCTGGCCCTGTTGGCTCAGAAGGTGCCAGACAGGTTCTCGACAGTGATCTGTAAAGACAATCTGGTCTATCAAAGTTCTTCAGTGTCTTACACTTGCCCAACATGAAGTCTCTCCATCTTGTGTCCTAGGCCTGGGATAGACTGGGGATTCTGCTGGTGTGCCAATCAGCCCTCTGCACAGCAGAATCCCTCACCACTCTAGCCAAGCTGTTCTTCGAGGTGGTGTTGATATCACCTGCCCTTATTGTCTTGGGTGAGGTCAACATACACGTTGAAGCTAGCCTTTCAGGGTCAGAGGAGGACTGCATGGCTGCCAAGACAACCATGAGCTTATCCCAAGCAATATCTGGTCAACACATGAGGTTGGACAAATTTTGTATTTTATGGGTGCAATCCAAAAGGTCACAGGCACAATGCCCAGCCAGGAGGCAGGCACACATTTGTGCATGTGCACAGCAAGCCACTCAGTGCAATGGGGTGCCCATGACAATACAACCTCCCAAAGCCCACACACCCTGCAGCTTGGGAGATGGAGCAGGTGCGACTCCTGCTCCATTCCCTGGGTTGCAGAGTGTGTGGGCTCAGGTTTAGGGGTGGGGGGATCATATCGGCAGAGGTGCCCTGTTGCACCAAGTGGCTTGCTGCATGGATGGCACAGATACCCTTCCCTCCTTTGCCCCCATCAGGGTGGTAGACCAGTTTGGTTGGTCCACTCCGGAGACTAATGGATCTAATAGGATTCTAGAACTCCTGGTGGGATTTACCCACTGACCTTGGCAACTTCTCTGTAGATAGCCGGGTTGATTTGTGGTATGATGTGTTGACTCAACACAAGGACAGCCAGGTGTCCACTTCCTGCTGCAGCAGCACCAGTTTCCTTGCTATACGGAAGACCTGATGCTGCTAAAGTGGAAAGGCCGGCAGTTAGAACACAGGTGGCACTCAACTTGTACCAAAGTCAACTGACTGCAGCATAGATCTTTTTTTTAGGGACTATTCAGCAGTGGTGGCAGTGGTGTCTGCAAAGAAAACTTTCTTGGCTGCCACCATAGCATCCTCAAAATGCCATCCAAAAAAGATCTTCTGGGTGGTGAATAGCCTCCTGAATCCTACACACTTCGGTTGCACACTTTGTGCAGTTCCAGCACACAGTGGGAGACCTCAGGTTTTTGTGCATTGAGGTGGTCCCGTGTGGAGATGGGAATAGGGCTCTAGCAGAAAGTCGCAGTGGTAGCTATTTCCGCCGGAAACAGCGTTTCCACAATTAGTGGTAAGGCGTGGCAGAGGCTTTCATTCCGCTAGTTTCATTCCGCTACTTACGCAGTTCCACTAATTTCATTCAGCTACTTCAACAGGCTTCACAAATAGTGGAAATGTGCCATTTTTGCTACTTCCGCTGTTTCGCCAGCACCAGAAAATAGCGGAACAGCGGTTTTCCGACAGTTTACGGCAATTCCGCAATTTTTCCGATAGTTTCTGAATTTGCAAAATGCCGGTGGAATTAGTGGAATGTCGGCAGAAAAGCTGCAGTATGGCACGGGCAATCCCGAAATGGCAGAATGGAATCGCGGCATGGTAAAAGCTGCTGCCGCTTCAGCCCTAGATGGGAATTCAGCATCATTACAACAAAGGGAGATTTACTGGATTTTCAGGATGGGGTCACTACATCCACAGGGTCTGAATGACAACAGTCAATGGACAGTTTTTCTATAGGAATAAAGCAACATTCTCTTTTGAGAAGATTTTCTGGTCATGGTGTTCTTGATTTTTGATAATTGTTTTTTAAATATAAATGTTTATGATACATGCCCAAGTGGGCTACAATTTTAACAAGACATATAATATGTATTGTGAGTCCCTCCCCCCCCTTTTAAAAACATTCATAAAAGTGTATATTTTTAAAGTTTCAATATATATTTTTTTGCGTATTGGTGGGGATTTCTCCATGTGTAATGAAATCTCGCACATTTAGGTGTGTGAGTCTGTTTGTATACAGTTTTGAATTACTGCTTTGAGCATTTGCATACATTTACTTCACTGTATATTATTGTGTGTGTGTAAGAATCTGCATGTGAATGGCGTGAGTTGTTAGGTCATGGGGAGACTATAAAATTAGCATCTTGCTCCACCATCAATTGGCTCCATAAGGATCTGCATAAGGAAGGTAAGATGAGTGGTTTAGTCCGCGTGCCCTCGCTACTGGAAACTGGGCTGTCAGTAAGGAATCAGCAGCTGTGCTGTGTTAGGACAGTGTAATGAGGACACAGCGGGGAATCCGGTGCTTTGCAAGAGTCATAGACATATAGAGAGGTGGGACTGTGGAGCTCCCACATGCAGCTCTTCACTGAGATAAGAAAAAGGATACGAGTGGCTTTATGAGCGGCTCCTGTAGCTGGCAGTGAGTCACAACATCAATGGATTGTATTAGGAGTTAGGGCTGCCTGGGGAAAATGAACTTTGATTCTCTGTATGTTGGTCTGGCAGGCAGGCATTTGTAACAAGTGTGTACTTTATATCATCTGTTTTAGAGAGGTTCAAGTGATTTTCCTGATTACAACTAGAGGAGCACACACAGCCAGGGGCGGCTGGTGGGTTTTGATGTTGGAGGGGCACTGGAGCAGTAAGGCCGGCGGGCCTAGGGGCGGAGCCTAGCCTAGGGGCATAGCAAGGGATAC
>QEPC01004060.1:3153604-3176644 GCA_003113815.1 Sphenodon punctatus | reverse complement strand
TGCGAGACTGGGGAATGAGTAGGGGAGGGTGGGTGCTCAGTTAGTGAGCGCTCTTTCAGTGTGGCACCAGGGGGGCGGGGGGGAGAGTGGGGGCAGGGCACTGCCCCAGGTGCCCTCAGGCGAGGACCGTCACTACAGCCAGCGCTAAAGTGAACAATCAAACTTCTCCCCTCTCCTTTTTAGGGGAAATGGTGAGCTGCTGTGTCTGTTGCAAGTACAATTGCTAGCAGTTTTATGGTTTGGTATTTAAGATTCTGACTAAGGCATTGATTTGGGATCCTGTGAATGTCTGCCAGTTCAGAAGATATCATCTTTTTCCATTTTTCATTGTTTTGAACTTACAGGTATAACTTGGGGCAATTACACTGGCAGTGATATCAGCCTTTAAAGAGGTGGCAGCTGCATATAGGAAAGTTTGTAACGCTCATTTTCCGGCAGAGCCTAACACACTTGGAATTTGCTGCATTCATTGTATGATTGTCCACTGAGGAAGGGGCACTGTCCCCGAAACGCGTCTGGACTTTCATCAGAGCTCACAGTTGGTTAGGGGCATAATTTGAATATGTTTGTGGTTTCTCCATCATATGAACTTTGATATCATACATGGCCCACAATGTGATGAGTTCTGTGTGTTATTACACATGTTGCATTGATTTTGATATATGATATACATATTCCAGTATAATATATTTGTATGTGGTATGCACCATGAATAGAATTTTGTAGAGAAGAGTGATATTTTGTTATTTCACACAATACAATACATCACTATTTTTCCATACAGTTGTGGGCCCTTTCTTTTTGTTCATCACTTTTGCACTATCCAAGGGCTCTTGGGTAGAGAGAGGGCTTTGTCACTATCTTCTGTCTTTTTTTTGAACATTTATTTACCCTCTCAAGTAGCACTAGAACTAGGGGACACTCAATGAAACTAACTGGTGGCAGATTTAAGAAGGGGTCTGCGTTGGCCAGCCAGAGGGCTGGGCACATGTGTATGGGCCTGGGAGAGCCAGCCCATAGCTAGGATCAACCTGCAAGGAGAACAGGTTGATAGCTCCAGGGACAGAGTGGAGCTATCAACCTGGCTCTTTAAGGCTTAGGAGAAGGAGCCTGACCATATCCACTCTGCTGGGATATAAGGAGAGGCAAGGCAGAGAGGAGAGAGTCTCTGCCAGGGAGCTGAAGGAGCAACATCTCCCTGAAGAAGCCTTCCTGCTCTACGCTATCCAAGGGACTGAAGTCTAGAGAACCAGAGGGGCCCAGGCAAGTGGGGGAGGCTGTGCCCAGGAGGCAGCCTCCTGCCTGGGGAAGACTTGGCCTTAGCCTGGGGATTTAAGGCCTGGCTGGCTGGACTTTGGGGACTGATATTGGGGTGTTCCAGAGCTTGAGAGAGACTGACCTGGGCCTGCAGGGTGAAGGCGGATGAGCCGGCAGCCCCAGGTATTGTGTACACAGGACAGTACAAATAAAGACTGTGAACTGGATACCCTCTGGACTGCGTGCGATGTCCTAGAAGAGGGTTTTCAGTTGAGGATCAGACTGAAATGGCATAGCAGAGGGGTGAGCAGAGTGAGACCCCAGTGCCCCGTGTGGCCCTGGGGAGACCCCCTGCTACAGTATTATTTTCACTCAACATACAGTTAAATTGTGGAATTTGTTACCAGCGGAGGTTGTCAGGGCCAGTAGTATAGTTGGGTTTTAAAAAGGACTGATAAGTTCTTGGGGAATAGGTCCATTAATGGCTATTAGCCAAGTAGATTACAAGATGGGGACTTCTTACTGTCAGGAGCAGGGATTGATGAGCAGGGAATGGATAGCCCACTGTGAATGCTGATAATTCTCCCCTGTGAGACAGGATGCTGGGCTTGATGGACCATTGGTCTGACTCTTATGGCACTTCAGCATCATCAGAGTTTTATTATTTAGCCATAGGCCATTATAAACATGAATAAGACAAAAACAAACCATAAAATCATCCACCAAATTAAAAATCAAACTTAATAGGAGATCAACATGCAATACAAAATCCAAAAGTTTCATAAAACGTGGCATTCCAGGCAAAAGTTAAAAGCAAAATCCAAATGGTCTTTACAAATCAGTCTTAATAGCCATAGACAAGGACATAGGTCCTATATCATAAATCCAATGGGACAGATACCACATTAGTGAGAGTTCTTGTAATTTAAGACCCGAAATAAAATTTTTGCAATATTAACTGAAATACTCGGGGCATTATCCCTTACAAGGTATATCACCTTCCATTCCACTGACTGATTGATACCTTTCAAAAGAGGAACAATGTACAATTGTCTCCAATAATCGTATATAGGGCAGATGAGAAGTATATGGGCCAAATGTTCAATATTTGCCTTTCCCGCAACATCTTTGCAGTCATGTTTACATATCCTCTCAATATGAGGAATTCCCTTCCATCTTCCCTTGGTAAATGCCAAGGGAAAGATATTGAATCTGGCAAGTGTGAAAGCCACCTTGATTCTGGACATTCCTAGATCAGCCAGGTATGAGGCCCCCTTTGAGATTGTAAGTTCAGTATATATCTGTGAAACCCTTTGGGCCACAATCGATTCATGGGCATATTGGATTTCAATGTCTCTTACCCGAGTCTTGACCTCGAGCCAAGCTCTACAAAAAGGCCAAGCCAAAATATAGGCTGTTGAGAATCCCAATGATTTCAAGTTGTCTTTTACCCTAGCTGGCCAATTGCCCCTTATAATAGGCATTATGGCACTTCTTATGTTCTTAAGTTCTTAACGCACTTAATACTTGGGACTGCCCTTGATGGCTGTTCAGAAGCTTCAGTTGGTACAGAACAGGACCGATACTTTCTTCTAGGGGTATTTTCAGACGTGACGGGGCCTGTATTGGTCCCGTCACAGAATCACCCTTTGATCCCTGGCCGGGATCAAACCGGCACGTCCAACAGATGTGCTGGCTGATCCTGGCAGGGAATCGTGGAGGGGGCGGGGCTGTGCGGCACAATGTGCACCCGCACGGCCCTGCCCCCGTGCGTTCCCTTGCCGCCCACCCTCCTGGGAGACAGGTGGGCGCTGCAGCCAATGCGGCCGCAGCGCCCGCCCGCAGTGACCATGGCCCGGAATCCCGACGCTGAGACTTGCCCAAGGCCAGCTCAGTAAGATTATTGGCTCGAATGAGATTCAAACGCTGGTCTCCCATGTCCAACTCCAACCCCTTATCCACTACACCACACTGGCTCCTGCAGTACAGACTGAAATGGGAGGTTTTGAGGGGGAAATCAAACTTTTGATGTATAAGTCCCCAGAAATCAGTTGAGTTCACTATAACAGAATGAAGCATTCTGATAGCTGCAGCTCAGAGAGAAACTACATGGGGAACGTGCAAGCTAAAAGATGAGCTTGTCCTAGGGACACTGTATGTTCAAATGCACTTTGTAGACAAAAGAGAGCCTACTCCCTGTAATGTATTTCTTTCCTTGCTGCTCAGAGTACTTATGTTCCAAAGCTGTCAGCCCCTTATTTTGGTGGTGGAATACATACATATATATTGGGCAGTAGCTTACTATATTGTGCTGCTGCTGCAATGTATGGCACCCCAAAGTAACTGGCTTGTTAGGATAGGACTATCTATGATATTTTTCCAAAGCTCTACATTTTTGCTTTTGAATGGGGATTCCAATACTTTTTTTCCTGCATGACTTCATCTTCAGCTTTAGAATATTTAGAATACGAGATGCTTCTCGTAGCACCTCCCACCCATACACGTACGTGCCTGTCTCTGCACATGCTACTCCTGCTTTCAAGCCTTTGCTTAGATTTCTGCTTAAATTACACCTAGAGCCTGGGACAGTCCCCAGGTTTGTGTCACATTTATAACCGCTCGGGCCTTTCACCCCTTGCAAGACTGGGTCAAAATAGACGCGTGAGCAGTGCTGCTGCTTCCCAGCCTGGCCCAGGATGGGAAGCAGCAGCGACCCCTCCCCAGGTCAAGGAGGGGCACCATACAAACGTGTCCCCAGCCGTAGAGCCATCCCACCACCCGCATGCCCCAGGTAGGGTAGGGAGATGTGTGTGCGTCTGTGGCCGGCCAGCCCCACTCCCCGCCATGNTGGCCCGGAATCCCGCCGCTGATTCCGGGCCATGGCAGCAGGACAGACATGATGATCCTCTTGCTCATGGGGGGGGGAGGGAATCGCATTCACCACACAATCGGGGATGGTCCAGGCAGCTGCCCTGAGCCATAATGGGAAGGGTGGCATATAAACTGATGAAATAAATAAATAAGATAAAGTTGCAGACAGGGCTGAAATGGGTACCCAAAAATGTGACCACTGCTTAAAGTATCTAAATTGGGTTTTGAGTACCTGAAAACTGACACTTAAGTTTTTTGAGAACTTTTGCAGAGAGAGAGAGAGAGAGAGACACCAATTTTTACAAATAGAGAACTCAGGCTGACGCTGAGACTTGCCCAAGGCCAGCTCAGTAAGATTATTGGCTCGAATGAGATTCAAACGCTGGTCTCCCATGTCCAAGGCCAACCCCTTATCCACTACACCACACTGCCTAATTGGCATAAGCTCCGAGGGCCACATGGAGTTGGGGGTGAGAGTGTGTAGGCGGTATGGTTAAAAAAAGGAGCGTCCAGATCATGAATTCATGCCTTGTATCCCTCCCCTATCTTGGTGTGCAGGCCCCACTCTCTGGTCCCTTACCCTGTCCTCAGTCTTTCAGTGCTTGGGGGGTAGGAACTGGATCCAGGGGCCAGATCCAGGAACTGAAAAGGCGCGACATAATAACTAGCTGGTGGGGGGGAGGGTGCATTTGGCCCCTGGACCTGAGGTTCCCCATCCCTCATCTAATTCCTACTGAAGCCAGTGGGAAACTCTTTATTTCAGTGGAAATTGGAAATACCAATTTAATAATATTCATATTCATATTCATATTCATATTCATATTCATATTCATATTCATGATAATTAATAAAAAGCTTATAATTACCTAGTCTTGAAACAAATAGGCAGTTCAGTATTAACAGATATTGGGGCCAGTCCCAAACCCTGTGCACTGATCAAACATGTGCACCTTGCTCACAACCCTCACGTGGACCTTGCATACACCCTTACTGTCAGGACGATGGCCCGCATGCAAGCCACGTACAAGCTACATGGGTACATGTATATGTGTGCATCAGCTGCACATGCAGGGGTTTAGGATTGCTCTCATTGTTCCCCAATTCAGATAGGAACCCAAATATCAGATCAATATCTGCATCTGTCAGGGATGAGGAACCCCAGGGAGATGGGAGGACCCAGAAAAACCCTTATATAACCCTTGACCACAAGCACACCACCTTTCACCATGGGGTTCAAAGGCACCCTAATGGAAAAACAACCCCTCAGGATCTTATAGAGCCCTAATTCCCCAACAGGGGACAAGGCAAGATCATCATAGGGTGGGGGAGATACTGCGGTGCAGTGCCAGATCCCACCACAGACCCATTCACCACACACCCAATAGTACTGTGACACACCCACACCAGCACAGTGACTGGGGAATGGGGGGAAGGGTGCAAAGAAGTGAGGATGACAGGGGAAGCCCCTGGGAAAAGGGTAAGGGATCCAAGCAGTTCACTCAGGGGCACAGAGGAGGAAAGGATCCTGACTCAAGAGGAAGGAAGTGCTCATCAACAACCTAATACCAATCCACGCCCACCTATCTCCATCACTCACTCACAAACACACTCTACCAGATGCTCCACGCAGTCACGCTCACTCCACTACTTCCAAGAATGGTTCCACGCACAAGGGGCCAGTTTCACAGTGACCTGATCTCCAGAAGTGTGTTCACTGCCGGTTTCTGCTTTTAACTGCATCGACCCACCTCCTGTTGCGCCTGTAGGTGCACGGAGCGACGCACGGAACCCCCTGACTCTGCCCCTTCCCTGCGTAATGGGGCCTGTGCGGCCTCCCTCCTGTCACTCTCTGTAATGGGCAGGGGTTTCCCCTGCACAGCTGCAGCAGGGGCGGCACCCCACGCCCCTCCGCCTCCTCACCAAGTAGTCTCCCGGCACGGCCCTGCCCGCGGCCGAGCCGCTGCCGGAGCCAGAGGTAGCGGTTCCTACCAGCATCTAAATTGGATATCTGAAGGATATACCTGAACTATTTTAGAATATTTTTAGTATCTGAACCGGATATTTTAGTACCCATGGGTAATACTTGCATTGTTGGGCACAACATCAGTTAACTGAAGGGTTGCCCTGATAACAACCCAGAAACCAGAAAATATGGTAACTTGTGGTACTGATTTATCAATTTTCCAATTACCACTTGGTATATTGGATCAAAAAAACAAAAACAAATTGGGATGGAAATAAAAAAGAAATCGGGAGCAGAAGTCGATATCTGGGACTGGAAGTTGACTTCTTGGCACAGAAAATAAATAATAGGTGTCAGAATTGAAAATATCAGTATGGAAGATGAAAACCCAGTACTGGAATTTGGTATTTTTGGACTTTAGGTACCTGAACTGGGTCGCAATTGGGTACCAATTAGTACCCAATGTTGTCAGGTCGATTCGGGTAGTAGAAATTTGTCGGATATACTTGTATTTGCAGATTTCAGCTCTAATTTTGAGGGTTTACTGGTTGATCTTTTCAGTCCATTTCATTTGGTTATTTGGTTTATTGCATACACACAATAGTGCCAAATACTGCAAATCAAACAAACCAGCTGAACAAACGGAACTGAAATATTTAATACAGGTATCTGGACAGACCAGAGCAAATATGCAGTCCACTCGATCCTGTTCAAAGCATCCAAATGTGATGGATGAGATATTCACACTGAATATTTCTCCCTCCTGATTTTCTTATGGTTCCCACTTTCCCCTGCAACTAAGTTAAGCACGTGCACCTGTAATGTTGGGTGTTAACTGACATGACAGACGTCAGTTAATCCTATCTGGGGTGAAGGACTTCCCCTCATCTGGGTGGGCTCTGACCACAGGAAGACATGTCCCCACGGCCTCACCCTTCTGGATGGGGGAGGGGAAGGAGCTATGTATGGCCACTCAGCCACAGTCCCCTCCCCCCACCATGATGGGCAGCCATGGCTGCCTATTACAGGCATAGCTGGCTGCCATAGCAACACCCCACGCCGGGATGAACTGGGACTGGGAACACATGTTCCTGCCCGTTTCATCCACTCTTAGCCAACTGGGCCGTGTCTGGGTTCAGACTGTTGACCCACTGTGTTCCGTGCTCACATTTCCAGCCCAGATGTCTTCCCAGGCAGTGGTTGTTCTGGGCTCACATCTGGTGGGCCGGGAACAAATGTTCAGGCATCGTTCTGGCCCAGTCAGGCCAACGCAGGTCGAACTGGGCCAGCGTGTTGTCTGTTAATACCCTTCGTGAATGAATTCCTTTCTCTCCCACTATGTGAGGGGACTAGGCATTGGGGCAGGGACCTCACTATAGTTGATTACAGTAAAGTGACAGATACATTGCTGATGCTATATAAATATTAAGTAATATATAAAATCATAATATAAAATTAAATAATATGTAAAATAAATATGTATACAATTATTTGGGTATCATTATTCAGGAACAACAACAACAATAATAAAGGTGGATCGTAACCCCCATGTACACCTGTGTGCAGCCCACCATCGACCCTGCACACACACACATACTATAGGTAATATCATATGGCACATACATGAATTACATATAAGCTGAGCGTAATGTGCACACATGTACACGGGTTTATAATCGTCCCCCGACAATAATAACAACAACAAAAATAATAACAATACATTTTCCCTCCAGTATAATTGCTGTAATTACAGAAAGTTTCTCTCCAAAACCACTCTGTGTAGTGACCTGGTGACAAGTCAGATTTTGAACCAGAGCTGCTGCAGAAACATAATTTATTGTCAGGTCGTGTGTGTCAAACAGGCGTGTTTGACACAGTATTTTCTGGGCTGTATAATGGCCAGTTCAGTAAACTACATCCAGTTGCTCTGTCACAGCTCCCTACAGGATCAAAACTCGTGCACCACCATGGAGTAAATAAATTATGGAGAGAACAGTGGGATGAAAACCCAGGTCACTAGATTTCTCACGGAAAGCTCTGATTTTGAGTTAATACTCTACACTAGCTCAAACAGCAGATGTAACCAGGTGGGCATAATTCAGGCATACAGGTATAGCTTCCCTAGGAAAACAGAAACTCTCTAATCCCTCATCTTTTAAAAGGTGGAATTTAAAAAAGATATTTAAAGAAACAATAATCTTTGCACGCGCGCGTGCACACACACACGGTAATACAAACCGTGCCAATTAACATTTTTATACGGCATTCTTAAAAAACGTTGGCTTACAGTTGACTTCTGTTCAGGTTCAATAACTGACTGGTTGGTTTTTTTTTCAATTTAATATCTTCTCCTTTCAATAAGCTTAAACCAAGAATGGAAAAGTTCTGACACATGGACCAGATGTGCCCGACAGCTGGTTTTTATTTGCACTTTTTTCACATTCCAGGTCTAGCACATCGAGCCAGTGTCTATCCCCAAGCTCTGAGCAAGGGAGCTCCGAGGAAGAGAACAGAGGTGTTTCTAACTGAGCAAGTCTTTGGGGAGGGGGGTCCGAGGCCACAGAGTGTCCCGGCTGCAGAGCAGTCACTCAGGTGGAGTGCGTGGGGAGGGATTCTTAGGAGCGGCTCCCAGCGTAGCTACCACGGCAGCCACCTTGCACTCCCTCACTTATTTGCTCGTTGAGTAAATAAGGGAGATTCATGCCCTTCTTTCACCAGCCTCCTATAAACACTTGGCTGAAGTTACACCTGGTGTAACTGCTAAGGGTGTGAAATTTGTTTTCATTTTGTAACCGAACAGTGGGTTCATTATAGTAATTAAAGTGTGAAAATGACAGACCATGGGAGGGGGGAAAGCATGCCAAGCTGGCCTTTGAAATTGACATTTCCCAGGTGTTAGTGCTGGGGAACCAGTTTCCCCAGTGCTCACAACTGGTTCCTATAACGTGCGACGGCTGCGTCCCTCGCCCACAGTGACTATTAGCGGCAGGCAGGTCTTCCGGCATATGTGTCTGCCCCAGTTCATAGGGGCAGGGGTTTCCAGGTGCATGTAAAAATAAGGCAACAGACACGTAAGTAGGTTTAAAATGGCCACAACTCTTTATTGATTACAGTCTGGGTCAACTGTACAGCAAAGGGGGATGTGTAAATTCTTAACTTGAACCCAAATTTAACCAAAACCCTAACACTCCCACCTGCTTGTCTAGTGCTGATATCTCACTGATGAAACTGGTATCCAACCACCTCACCAGATCCCCTAAAATTGGGATCATGAGGGGGAAGTGACTGGTCCTACACCCACTAGGGAAAGCATGTATCCACCCCTCAGAGTCGGGTGAAACTGTGGTTCACATATCCCCTAAATGGTCCACCTTTCCCTCACCTTGCATAGGTGCCTCAAAATTGCGGGCAATAATCCAATTGTGTGAGCTCCTTTTTACCTTTGGCGCTGGACTACCGCCTGAATGAGTCATGACAACTTATTAATAACCAAACCAATTAAACAATTTAGACCAGATTAACCACTTAAACTTTAAATAACACATAAAATGAATTGAAACGAATTAAACCAAGTAACTGGAGCCCCATTTACGATGCAACAGTTGTAATATCAAGTCCAAATTAAATGAAGTAGACCAAATTAACAAAATAAGACCAAACTAACTGATTAAAACAAATTATTCCAATTAAACAAATTAACTGGCACCATATTTACGATGACATAATTATGACATTAAGCCAAATTAAAACAAATTAGGCCCGATTAGTGAGAACCACATCAAAACGAATGCCCCAAGGGGTGTTTTTAGACACACATTTCTCCTGATGTTTGCTGTAACATCCAGAACTTTCTGTGTGTCTAAATCACTCATCCAGATCTTAAACATCCAGATCTTTGAACTTCTGCGTAGAACTTCTCCCAGAACTTTTGTGTCTAGAAGGTTCTCCTGGTAAACTGCTTTGCTCAAGGCAACTGCGGCCACTTGGTTTCCATGGCAGCCTGTCGTGTTTACAGCTGCGGCTACTTTAGGCTGCCTCAGGGCACTGTGTGTGTGAAAAATGAATCTGAAACTTACTTGTGGATTTGTAAACCCAGAAGATTGAAACATCCGGAACTTTAACATGTGTCTAAAAATGCCCAAGAACTTTGCCGATTATCAAAAACCCCGGGGAAAAATGCAGCAAGGAAGGCAGAAAAAAACCTCAACCATAGCAGTCTCCAATTTGTCATATAAAGGGGGAAAATTCCTGCCTGATCCCAATTTAAGCGATCAGCATTGCCTGCAGCACCAGTCCAAATGGGTGGTTGGTTGGGGGTTCACTCTCACTGCAGCAACCTCTATGCAGCTTCCTTCAGAGTGCTCTGTATACCCGGGCAAACTCCGCTCCCAAATCTCCCACCCTCATCTATCCGCTCCCACCCATCTATCCTTCCACGCAGGGTGCTTGCACATAAAATGTTCCAGCCCTGCAAATCCTATTTCTCCCTCCTGACTGCAAGCTAAAGAGCCTCATTTTCTCCAGGAATGGTGCTGACAAATGACACATACACACACGCATATTCATAGTGGGGAAGTTTCCATGCATGGACGTCTGTTGGCACACACTTTTTTTTCCTTTCCCTGTACGGCGCACTCCAAATTTCTCAGCACTGCACGATGATTGACCTCAAGTGGGTGCTCCATGACTCACAGGAGCGTTCATCCTCTAGGGGTAGGTGAACGTGGTTCGGAAGTTCGGAGTTCAGACCTAACTCAGTCTGTTCGGTCGACCGAACTGAACTCAAATTTCAAACCAAACTGACCCAAATCGAATTTCCAAACTCCGTTCTGTTCACCCATCCCTAGTGGCAACACACACCAAAAAAACTGGTTTTGAATGGCCGAACTTGGTTCGGAAGTTCGGAATTCCACCAAACTTTGTCTGTTCGGTCTACCGAACTGAACTTCCAAACCGAACTCTAATTTCAAGCCGAACTGAATTTCCGAACTCAAATTTCAAACCAAACCGAACCGAACCAAATTTCCAAACTCCATTCTGTTCACCCATCCCTAGCATCCTTGCCACACCATCTTTAGATGGGCCCTGTGGTGGCCCTGTGGCTATTGGCAGGTCCAAAGGTGGTTATGATGGTCTGAGGTGGGTATGATCCCGAGGGGAGCCTGCTAGGGAATCTCTCGTATTTGCCACTGGCTGTTGTTTGGCTGGATTCCTGTTGTGTTTATTTAATGAACAGTTGCTGTCCTTTATCCGCAGAATCTTGTTTCTTGCCTCATTCATGTCACCGGAGGGGATGCAAATTGGAAAAAGGCAAAATAAAGAATATAAATTAAAAGAATGAACCAAAATTGCAAAACATATTAATATATGTTTTTAAATCATCATGATAAATATCATTGTGGTTGGCTAAAACATGTTTTACCTCTGTTTTCCCATGCCTTCCACACACGGCCCCGGGCTGCTGCTTGTGATAAGGTTGGAGATAAATGACAAGGTTCCTTGCAGAAGTCACAGCATGCTCCACATGGGGGGAGTTGCCATCGTCTCTGAAACTTGAAGCTATTGTGCTTGTTGGGTAAATAAGGGAGCTTCATACCCTTCTTTCACCCCACCCCCCCTACAAAACCTTTGGCCAAAGTTACACCTGGTGTAACTGCTAAGGGTGAGAAATTTATTTTCATTTTGTAAATGAATTTTGGGTTTGTTTTGGTTATTAAAATATGAACACAACAGGCCAGGGTAATGAAAAGGGACAAAAAACAAAGGAATCAAGTGTTTTATTGACCAAAATCAAAATAATAATAAAAATTAAAAAACAAACCAACCTGTGCATGTGCAAAATAGCCACTGGGGCCATTCTGGGATGGGTGCGCCCTTTGCCAATATGACGTCAGAAGCATTGGTGCCATTTTGGAAAAGGGCAGCCAGTTCTCGCATGCTAGTAACCAATTGAGCATGCACAGACTGACTGCCTTTTCCAAAATGGCACCGACACTACTGGTGACATTTTGGGAAAGGGCTGACCATATGCAGAATGATCAGGTGACTATTTTTTTAATGCACAGTGATTTGCTTTGTTTTTATTTTTTATAAAAATAAACAGGGGGGAAAAACCAAACAATGAAGAGAAACGTTTTCCTCTATGAACCCCCGCCCCTGAAAACAAAGGGGTTTTTTGTCAATGAAAACAAAAACAATCACAAAATGAAAGAGTTCCTGCTGCATTCACCTAGCAACTGCTGCCCAAAGTTCTGTTGGTGGAGAGCATGCAAGATCTGGGGCCATAGAAGGCACTTCTTCAGGAATGTGAAAGCTCCAAACTATTTTGTCACCCTCCACATATAGCCATGTTCCACTTGTTTTTTTCCCTCTTTGGAATCTATGGGTATTTTCAGACGTGACGTGGCTCTATTTGCCCCATCACGGAAACACCCTGCAGATTCCCTGCCGTGGCCAAAACGTCACGGCCAACAGATGCGTTGGCTGATCCTGGTGGGGAATCTGGAGGGGGGGACGAGGCTGCGCAGCCGAATGTGCGACTACACTGCCCCACCCCACCCCACTCCCCCAGCAGCCCGCCCTCCTGGAAACAGGCGGGCACTGTGGCCAATAAGGCTGCTGTGCCCGCCCACCCCTGGGAAATTGACCATGGCCCAGAATCGGTGGCGAGCACAACCGCCGATTCTGGGCCATGGTCAGTGGCCAGACGTGGCATTGACATGCTTAACCATGGTGAATTCCCCATGGTTGAGCATTTCAATGTCACGTCTGGTCAGTGTTACGCCAGGTGGTCACCCCTGTGAATCAGGGGGTGCGGGGGGAATCAGATTCACCACGCTTCCGTCCCTCCTCCAGGGAGGAAGGACGGAAGCCTGGTGAATCTGATTCCCCTCCCCCCCCCGATTCACGGGGGGTGAACATCTGGCGTAACACTGACCAGACGTTACGGGATCATGCTCACCCACGGGGAATTCACCGTGGTTGAGCGTGATCTCGTAACATCTGAAAATACCTCATGAAACCCAGCTCCACAGTTATCTTTCAAAATTGCCACCATTCTCTGTTGAAATTGACAGGCTGTGGACAGCAGTATAGTCAGACTGTGGCAAGCCCAGGCTCACTTCTCAATTATGGGTTCCTCTAATGGCAAGGGTGAAGGATCTCCCTAAATGGCAACCCTTCCTCTCTCCAAAGTGAGCTCCCAACCAGCACTGGCCTCCACCCACAAAGGTAGAAGCACTGTCCTGGCTCCCCACAAGCCCGCCCCCTCCAGAGTGGCAGTAACCCCACCGGGAAAGGAGTTTTCAGAGTAGATGAAGACAGGGACAACATGTTGCTCCAACCCACTCTGAAAACATGAGTCAGCAGTGTGATGAAGCTGAAAAAAGGCTAATGCAATTTTAGGCTGCATTAAGAGAAGCATCATTTCCAAGTCACGAGAAGTAATAGTTCCACTTTATTCTGCACTGGTCAGAACTCATCTGGAGTACTGTGTCCAGTTCTGGGCACTGCACTTTCAGAAGAACAGCGACAATTTGGAATGGGTTCTGAGGAGGGTGACAAAGATGGTCAGGGGTTTGGAAACCCAGTACTATGAGGAAAGGTTGAAGGAGCTGGGTGTGTTTAGCCTTGAGAAGAGAAGACTAAGGGGAGACATAACAGCAATCTTCCACTCCCTGAAGGGCTGTCGCAGAGATAACAGCAAAGCCTTCTTCTTTCTGGCCCCTGAAGGCAAGACTAGAAATAAGAGAATCAAATTACAAGAAAGAAAATCTTGGTTAAACATTAGGAAGAACTTCCTAACGGTAAGAGCTGTTTGAGAGTGGAAAAAATTAGCTAGTGAGGTGGTGAGCTCTCCTTCACTCGAGGTTTTCAAACAGGCTGGACAGCCGTCTCTCAGGGACTCGCTAGCTGCCCATTTCCTGCCCAAAGCAGGGGGGTGGACTAGATGACCTCTGAAATTCCTACATAAATCTATGATTCCATGATTCTTTGTGGGACCCTTTGCAAGCAGCCTGAGAGCCACTACAAAATGTACAGAGTGGGCAGGGGCATTGTTGGCTGCACTCCAACCTCCAGCTGTTCTCAAAATGTCCTACTGGTGCTCAATCAGCCTTGCCAAGGAACTCCATACACAGTCCAGGTCCCAGGTTCAAGTGAACCCCCTTGCTCCATGAGAGCTAAACCCCTGGGTCTATGGGAAGAGTCACATCATTGAATTATCTGGGTAGCAAAAGCCTTTGTACAGACCAAGAAGGAGAAGCTCAGGCAATTGATTGCTCCCGCTGTAGAAGTTGTTTTTTTATTCCACTATCCAGTTGCGGGCAAACACACTGGGGCCTATGAAAGTGCTGTTGTTATATAAATGGTATATTGGCTGAAATGTCTCTTCTTCCCAGAGCATGCATGCAGACTTGTTTTTGCAATGTTTGGCCAAAGAGCTTGCCCAAGTGGGAGATGTCTCCAAGTCTGAGGGCAAGAACCTTTAATTGTTTCATTTGAAATATAAAAACGGTACAGGAGCAGTCACCGAGGGAGCTGGAAGGGGTCAATAGAATTACCCACAAGATAGATTGAGTTCCATTCAGTCAACTTTCATACCTAGTTAGGTATAAGGGTGTCTGCTATTGTCAGGTGTAAATGAAGACCTAGAAGGCACCCAGGGTCGTGAACCCAGGTCTCTAAGACTTCCAAGGTGGTGCCTTACTTCCTGCACCACAGCAACTTGGAACAAGAGCGCATGAACCAACCAACCAGCCCTATGAGACGTGCTCTGCCCAACCTGTGGCTGTGATTGGAGGAAGTCATATGACTAGGGAACTGCGGCCCATTGGCTCCACTCATGTATTTTATTTCCTTTTCCTGATGTACCTAACTGTCTGAGCAATCTACCATTGACATCTAAACAGGCCTGCTCCCTACAACTCCTTTGCCTACACTACCTGCCCTCCACCCCAGCCTGCTGATATCCTTCAGTTCTAATCTCACCCTCCATCCCTCCCTGATCCTCACCTTTTTAACTCACCTTCACCTATGGACTGACTTAGGCCTTTTTTACACGGATGGCACAGCAGCACTGATAGGTGGAGATGGGTGTGGATAGGTGGGTGAGCACACCCAGTGAACACCCGGCAGTGCCAAGCAGGGAGACATTTACACGGACAGTGCCATGGGAGGGGGGTGGGAAGGAAAGGGGAGGGGCCCGCAAACACCCATTCCGGGAAACACCCATCCCGGGAAACACCCTGTAAACACCCATGCAAGTACACGGATGACCGGGACCGGTGGGGAAGCCCCACCTGGCACAGTAAGGCACAACATGGCTAACCGAGGGCAAACAAAGCTGCGGAATGCGGCCCTGAGCCCTGCCCCTGAGCCTCCAGGAACCGCACAGGCAGGGCAGGAGGGAGATGGGATGACAGCCGCTACAAAGGAACCAGTGCCATACAGCCCTGGCACAGAGCCCAGACCGCCCGGTGCCAGACCCCCCTCCCCTACACACACCCACAGCAGAGCCGCACACACACAGCAGGCAGCAGAAGCACACAGGGACTGGGCACATGGCCCATGGGGGGCAAAGAAAGGGGGGAAAGGTACCCACACAACACAGGCAACACCCCAATACCCCCCGCAGAGACACCCGCACAAGGGGAGAGGTTACAGCAAAGCACAACACCGACACACCACTAAAGGAACACACAAGCCTTTATTAATACGGGGAGCCAGCAACAGGGGACAGCAACAACAGGGCAGGGAGGGGTATGGGACAACAAAAGGGGGGGAACAGTGCCAGAAGAGGCAGGCCCGGGACAGAACCCCGGTCAATACGGCCTGCTACCCCACGCCCGACGCCAGCGCTCATCCTCCACGTGGTCCAGATGGTGCAGCCACTCCAGGATGAACAGGAGGAGCTCCAGCAACTCCCCCTGCTCCTGGGTCTACTCCATGATGATGGCTTGCACTGAAGAGGACAGAGGGAGTGGAGGCAGCCATCAGATCGGGCCGCGGGCACCAAATAACAGAACCCCCCCATGGAGGGACACAGGCACAGGGCCCAGCAAAGCGACAGCACACTAATGGATGTCATCGAACAGCCCGCCCGCCGTCCGCATGTTCCATGCCACCCGCTCCAGCTGCAGGACCATAGCCCCAGGCGCATGATCGCCAGAAGCACAACAATAGTAGGTGCAGGAGAGAAGGGGCAGGGCAATGGGGAGAGCCCACACCAATGGGCCCTGGGAGGGCCGGGGGCAGCAACAACACCAGGGGCAAACCCCACACACCACGACCACCACCCGGAAGACAACCCTGACCCGTGCACCAATGGGGATTGGAGGGGCCAAAGCCTGGGGACAGCACAATCCCTACTTATGCTCAGCTGCCCAGTGCCCGTGGTCCCGCCACGCATCCATCGCCACCACCACTGACTGGCCACACCAACAGGGGGTGACAGCAGAGGGGACAAGAGGGGAGGGTCAGGGCCACATCAACACACAGGCGAGGCCAGGGGGTGCCCAGCCGACTGCCCACCGCCCATACCTGCCCCGGAGTGAGCACAGGCACTTGTGCCCAGCAGGGAAGCTGCCAGGGAAACACACACCACACACCTGGCACACACCCAATAGGCCAGGAGCCCTCCAGTACACACCAAGCACACACCCAGCACACAACCACACAGATGGGGCAGGAGGGCCACCAAGGGGAAGGGGAACCCAGCCACCACAGCAGCAACAGAAGCAAGGCAGGACAGACTATCACAGTACAGCAGTTTATTGGTGCTGGGGGAACAGGGGCCCCCAAGCACTGAGACGCTAAGCAGGGGGGCACAGGTGGACCCACGGTCGGGCAAGAGATGCACAACAGGAGGGCATGGGAGCACCTGCACAGAGCAGGCGAGGGCACCGGGGTATCCCCAGCGGCAGGGAGCAGCGGTCACACAGAGTGGGCAACGGGGTCCTGGGAACTAGGCGGCAACCAGCTGTAATGCAGACAGCAGCGCACAGCCCACCCAGAGGCAAGGTGGGGTGGGCATTGCACCGGGCAGGGCACCGGGGTGGATGCAGGCTGGTGATGGTGAGGGGCCACTCATGGACTATCCGGTGAGCACTCCCGGGGAGGCGAACCCAGTGCGAGACTCTCCCATTTGAACAGGCCCCGTCAGAAGCCATGGGAGTGCATATGAGCATCCACCAGGAAGCGGGTCAGGAGAAGGTCCCCTCCGGTGGCTGCAGCCCATACAGCTGGAAGGTCCCGCACTGATCAAAGGGTGGAGAACTCCTCACCAGAGGGGTCCCCAGTCCAGAGTGGTCCTCTGACATCGGGGGACAGCAAGCCAAGGTCCCACAGAAGGGACCCCACATCTGAGGGCGCACGCAGGATGCTTTGTGCCTGCAGGAAGCTCCCGGTGTACAGGGTAGCAACAGGGGGACCCCCTGACAGCAGGGCAAGGCTGAAACCAGGTAGATCCATCAGCAGGCGAGCCGCCGTTACCTCCACATTGGTCCATGACATGACAAGGGCGGGCGCCCCCATGGAGGCAGGCACAGGGGAGTGAAGTCGAGCTCCATGGGCTGGACCCGGCATGCTGGGGCCCTGACCTGGTGAACCATCGTCCACATGTACCATGACAGGAGCTGGAAGCCATCCCCTTCCAACAGGGGGTCGCCCACCAACAGCTGCACGTCGTGACTCAGTCAGAGGGCCCCGAACAGCATGTCCGCACAGGGCAACCACCCCTTCCCTACACCCCCGGCTGAGGGACACATAGAATGACCAGCCATGGCAGGAGTGTGGTCCGCTCCGGTGAAGCAGCAGGCAGGAGACGGAGGGATGCAGCGACCGGGATGAGCATGGAATGAGTGGCTACCCTTGCCCACAGGCAGCATTGTATGCCAGTGATAGCCTGACCCTCCGAGACTTGGCGCCGCAGCCCACCCACAGGCCAGAAGGGATGCAGCACAGGTACATAGAGATGAAGGAGACCACGGCCAGGTAATGCGCCAGTCCAAGAAGCCGAGCCAGGCATTGTATTCACACCATACACAGCTGAAGCAGGCAAAGGCTGGCCCTGACTTGGGGGACTGTAGAATGGTTGGGGGGCAGGGATACCATGAGGTGCGTGTGGCCCCATCCCCCCACGGTGGGCAGGAGGCCTGCGCACTACTGAGGATGTGCAGTCAAACTCGGCACCCAGTTGCTGACCCAGAACACCCCCGGTGCATCAGCTATTGGTGCCCTGCCCACACCACCCTACACAGTACATAAGTGACCCGCTGCAGGTGGTAGGGCATGGGGAAGAGGGTCTGTAGCACGGGAGTGAGTAGCACACAGAGTACAGCGAACCTGGGCTGGGTGGACACAGAGGAGCTCGTACACCACCAGGGGAGAGCGGGGTATGGGCACAGTCCATAGAGTAGGGTGCACTGTGGCCCCGGCACATGCCACTGGAGGTCGGCTCGGTGTGGGGAGCTGCAGAACCATACTGCCAGGGAATGAGGATCCATGGCCCAGGGACGTGCTGCTGCACCTCTTGGGCATGGCCCTCCTGCTGCTGCGCATGCTGTTACAGCAGATAGCCCTGCTACGACTGCACGGTTGAAGATCTGTCCTCCAGGGGGCATGGAGGCAGAGGGCAGCTAATCTCCGAAGGGCAGCAATCGTGCAATGGGCGAGGCGGGCAGCTGTCCCTGGAGGGCTCTGTGGTGTCCCATCAAGGACAGCTTGTCCTGGCCCAAAGGACCCTCAATGCCTATGCCTGCCATGTGACCCTACCGATCCTGTGACGGCACTGGTCGTGCTCCCAATCCAACAACTGGTGGGAGAACATGTTGGCCACCTGGACGGACAGGGAATTGTTGGACCACTTCTGGATGCCATGCTCCCACCTGACCCACCTGGGGGAGCTCCTCAACCCCCACCTCTGGAGGCGGGAGATGAACATGTGCTTCCTGCTGCCACCAGGGTTGCGCGTGGCCATGGCGATGTGGCGGCTGGCCACTCCAGATTCCTATAGGAGCATGGGGGAGCAGTTCGGGGTGGGCACTGCCACCGTGAACAGGCCCCTGCATGATGTGTGTGACCTGCTCATGGAGATCCTCTTGGAGCAGGTCATCCAGCTCCGTGACCACGAGGAGGTGATGCGTAGGTTTGAGGAAATGGGGTTCCCTCATTGCATTGAGGCCATTGACAGCACCCACATTCCTATCATACGATTCCCCTCATGCAAAGATCGACTATACGAACCGAAAACAGGCTTTCTCCATCAATCTGCAGGCTGTAGTGGATCATAGGGGCCTGTTCATAGGTGTGTACACAGGCCAGTCGGGACGGAGCCACGACGCTCGTATCCTGTGTGCCTCCCCCTTCTATGAATGCATGTTTGATGGGGAGAGCGCCCCACAAACTGTACCGTGTGATAGAGGGGGTTCCCATGGCCCAGTTGTGATAGGGGATCCTGCCTACCTGCTCAGCCCATGGCTCATGCTGGCCGATCCAGTGGCACGCAATCCAGATCACTGCCTGTTCAATGAGCACCTGTTGTCCGCCCGCAGCATGGTGGAGCAGGCCTTCGGGCTTCTGAAGATGCGCTGGCACCTCCTGATGAACAGGAGCCAGTTCAACCTGGACTACACCCCCATCCTTGTCCTGTCAGCGTGCATCCTGCACAATGTATGCGAGACAGGGGGTGCTTCCCTGGACCACCCACCACCAGTGCACAGGGTGGGGGGGAGCAGCAGCTGTGGGGGTGCCCCATGCCCCTGTACCAATATGCCCAGGGAGGGGCATTCTTGTGCATCTCAGAGGAGAACAGGGACACCATCTGCCGCCGCATCGTTGCCCTGGCAGCCAAACACCGGGCAGCGCCCGACACACACACCCATGTCCATAGGCCTGTGAACCCCTTCAATAAAGCTTGGTACTACGCGGCAACCATGCCTCTATTCAATGTGTGGGCTGGTGGTTCCTGGGAACGGGTCCCGTGGGTAGCCTGGGTGCGATCGCCCTCCCCTTGCTGTCGGCTGCAGGGTGCGCGGACCCCGGAAAGACCTACCGGCCAACACTCGCGGGTTCACCTGAGAAGGTTCAGTGTACACCAGTTCCAGCCACCCCCATTGCTTGTGGCTTCATTATGCTGGTCCCTGGCCCCGTCATCTGGGCAGGGATTGTACAGAGCCCCCAACATGCTGATTACCTCCTGCACACCGCAACCCCCCTCCGCAGCCACATATCTTGGGATAGATGAAGTGACTGCAAGGTAGAGGTACAACACATTTATTGGAGGGGGACCTGTACAATGGAGGGAGGGTGGGGGTTAACATCTGGGGCATGCTCTCCTCCTCTTGGCCACACCACCGGGACTTGCGGGCCAGCGTGTCCTGGCTGCAGCTGACCACAGCACTCACAGGCCAGATGACCTGGCCTCCCTGTCATCCACTGGGCGCTCCACCCTGGCACCCGCTGACGGTCCCTGTGTGGAGAAACAAGAATGGGGTAAGGGATCCTCGTGTGCACTCATCTCTGTCCTGTCAGGGCCTGGGCTGCTGGGTACCCGATGGTTATCCAGGGAGCCCCATACCCCCCACCCGAGCATTACATGTGCCATAGGGTGATCCCCATTGGTGTGAGCCCCTGACCGGGCCACCCTTGGTAGTATGGCACATGCCCCGTCCAGTACAGTGTCACCGAGCAGTTACTCATGCCTCTGGCAATGGTCGTTGCTCCCCAGCTTGTGTACTAGTGCGTGTGCTTGGAGTGGGTTCTACAATGTGCTCTCTACCGGGGTCCTGCCTTGCGTAGGTGCCCGGATTCCCAGTGCCCCTACCCCCTAACCCCAGGGTCCTGCGGTGCTGCGGCCTTACCGGAGGGGGTGGGGTGGCCACCATGGGCAGTTGGTCATCCTGGGGTGTATGGTCCTGGGGTGGGGGTGTCACCTCCCAGTTGTGGGGTGGGTTGGCAGTGGGGGCAGGACCACGGGGGGGCTGGGAAGGCTGCCCCTCAAGCAGGTCCAGTTGCCCTATGTGGGGGAGGGGGACCCCGTGGACCAGACCCAGATAGGGTTGCTGTTGGAGGAACCACGGGTGGCCGAGGTGCAGGGCAAGCACCGGCACCAGTGGGAGGCCTCCATGGTGTTGGTCGACTGCCAGCCCTCCTTCCGTGGCATGGCAGGGCCTGTTGCACAGGGCCTCCATGGCCTCCCCCATGAGGTTCATGAGCCGTGTGTCCTGACCCTCCAGCCCATCACAGGCACGCCATTGTTCACGTTGGAGGGCGACAGACTGGCGCCTGTCCCAGAGGTGCTTGGTGTGGGACTGGGACATCATGGCAGCCAGAATCTCCCGGTCCTTTCCCCCTCCCCTCTAATTAGCTCCCTGGTGAGCGTGAGCCCCTGACTGTGTGGCGTGCCGTGGGAGCCGCTGTGGGCCCATCCACCCCTCCTGCCTGCACCCACCACATGGCACCTGTTGGGCCCTTCTGTTTGTGGTTGCTCACCCCCGGGTGAGCCCCCCCTTGTCCCTTCCCCCCCTCTGCCCCCAGCCCCCCTGGCCATGTGCCCTGTCATGGAGGGTGGCCCACCTGGCGGTGAGGGTGCTGCCGGGCCCCCCTCCTCCTCCTCCTCCTCCTCCTCCTCCTCCATGACCTCCACCTCATGCACCTCCAGGCTACCTTGAGCTGCAATGGGACGTGGTTCCATTAGTGTTTTCCAGCCCCCAGCCCCAGCCGCTGTGGCTGCGTTCTGGCCGTTCCACCTCCCCTGCCCCCTGCTCCACTGGGGCATTCATACCTATATCCAGTTCCTCTGCATCCTAGGGGCCGTCCCGGGTCTCCGCTCGCTCTTCACGTGCCCTCTGTGCCTGTGGCCAGTAGGTCTGTCGGTCTTGTGGGCGCGTGCGGAGTTTGGTGGTTTGGCGCTCAGATCCCCAGGGAGCTTCCTCCCCTTGTAGGACAGGGTTGTCCCCTCCCGCTTCCAGGCTGGCCGCACCAGGGACACCTTCCCTCCCTTGGTCTGTGGAGTCTATTGGGGGGGGGTAGTGTGTTGGCCCTGTGCCTGCTCCTGGCAAAGGCACTGCCGTGTGTGCGGGAGGTCATGATGTCCCCGTCCATGCAGAGGAACTTGTCCAGCTCCTCCTGGAACTCGGCTGTGTGCATGGTACGACCGGATTTGAAATTGTTGTCCTTATTGTTTATATCCGGACCTCAAGTCCTTCGTCTGCTGCATGCACTGGGTGAGATCCCTATTGTACCCCTGCCGCTGCATCTCCTGGGCGATGACTTCATAGATCTGTTGGGTCTTGTAGCTGCGCACCAGGTCGTGCTGGACCCTTTCAGAACCCCACACACGTATAAAGTCCCTGACCTCCTGCCTTGTCCAGGGCTCCCCCTTTTGGGACCTGTGTGTAAGGGGCCAACCGGCTTGTAGGCATGGGACCTGCCCTGTGGATGTGGTAGCCATTGTGGTGATCATGTCCTGTTGGGGGTAGTGCATTGGGGTTACTACGGATCCTGCTGGCCCCCTCCACCCACCCGTGGGGCCTTCCCCCCCTCTTTCCCCTGGGGTTCCCTTTTGCTCACCTGGATGTCTGGGAGGCCCTCCTTGGCCATTGTCCCGGTGGTGCAGTGCTCCGTTGTCTGGGAGCTGTCCTGTGGGGATGGGCAACTGGGTTATGCTGCTGCCGCCTGCCCTGTATTCCCTGGCCCAGTGGTCAGGGCCTGCGGTGCGACCCTCCCCTATCAGGGGATGTGTGTGTTGCCTCATGCTCACCTTACTCTCACTGCTGCTCCTTGGGCCATGCCCTTAGGAGGTGCTGGGGTGGTGGTCGTCCACCTGGGGGGCCATTGGTGCGGCCCCTCTTCCCTGTGATGGGACATGTGTGCAGTGTTACCTCATGGTGCTTTTCCCCATCTTTCCCTCCGCTGCATCCCCCCCTGTGGCTCCCAGCCTGCCCCCCCCC
>QEPC01004060.1:3138925-3152518 GCA_003113815.1 Sphenodon punctatus | reverse complement strand
CTATTCCGCTATTTTTTGGCGCTGGCGGAATTGCGGAAATAGCGAAAATGTCATGTTTCCACGATTCCACTAAGTTGCGGAATTAAATAAGCGGAACCGCGGAACTGCGGAATGAAACCGCAGAATGAAAGCCTCTGCCATGCCATTCCACTAATTGCGGACACACTGTTTCCACCGGAAATAGCTACCGCTGCGATATTCCGCTACAGCCCTCTAACCAATACTATATGCAATATATTCCTATCTAAGTATCTATTTCAATAAACTTCTATTTGCTATGTGTTCTGTCTGTCTGTCTGTATGTATGTATGTATGTATGTATGTACAGGGGAAGACGGACAGGGGAAGGGGAAAGGTAAAATCACGGGTATAAGGAAAGGTAAGGTATAACACTGAGGACTGGGGAAGATGTTTAGTGCAAGCAGCACCAGAGTTCTGTAAATGCAACCTGACACAGCAAGAGCTAACACAGAACTAGAATCAAACAGCCTGGCCCTGCAACATAAAAGGTTGTAGTGTCCTGTTCAGAGTCCCCGTGATTGGTTCTGGCAGGCAGAAGGCATTGAGCAATCACAGGGTGCTATGCAACTGCCTGGGATCTGCTTGCGCTGCTCATTGGCTAGCGATTACATCCATCAGGTCCTTCCCCTCACGTCACAGGCCCAGTTCAAGAGTTCAACACTGTTTTGGGCTCAGAGATGTCTTCTCCCTCCTCCCCTCTCCATATTTCATTCCAAAAAACCTGCCAGGCAATAACGAAATCAAAACAACTTTTGTTATCATTATTGATTTTGTTGTTATTTATCTTTGTTATCATTATTGCATATCATTATTGCAATAATAATAACACAAATGAAGAATTTTGTTACTGTTATCAATATAATGAAAACGAAGTGCACACCCCTAGCCTGCATAAATCCCTGGACTGCTGCTACTGAACTGTCCATGAGTTGCAAGATCAGGCCTGGTCTCTCCTGACTAGGGCAGAAATGGGTTGAACAGTATGTATTCTCGAGTGTTTCTGAGTAGTTACGGATCGGGCTCAAGTTTCCAGCAGCTCTTTGGTAATTCAACAAATACTCAGTACTCAGTAAAATGGTAATCTTAATCATTACCATGTAATTCTCTGTTTGTTGTTTATTACATCTGAACCAATCACAGTGCATCCACCTCTGTCTCTACACTGCCCCCAGCACACTCGTCTAAAAGCAGAGTTTCCATTTTCCTTCTCTTTGTGGGCGTGTAGGAGGTAATCAACAGGTACTCGATCGAGACATTAACGAATACTGAATACCAAGTCCATTTTTGGGGGTATCACTATCAGTACTCAGTAAAACTGAGTTGAGGACCGCGATGTTCAGCTGAAACTGAGTAAAACCGAATCCCGAGTTTCAGCCCTACTCCTGACATAATGACATCAGGGAGTGGGGAATCCAGTGATCATAAATCTGTGCCATGGATCTGTCCCCTATCCTTGTCCTGCTTGTCCTGAGATCAGTGTTTCAAAGTCATCCTGCACTTGCTGTGCACATCATGTGCTTGGTGCATACATGTATCTTGGATTGGGCCCTTTGCTCTCAAATCCACGCGAGAGCCTCCAAGTTGAATTGTTTTGCATTCATTATCAATCACACCTCAAATGGGTGGCTATTTTCAGGTTATTGTCACGTTAAAACATCTGGATTCCTTCTTCAGGCAGGTTTTTTTGATCACTGCATCATTTTCTTTGTAATGAAATTTTGATTGCACTCTCTTAATGGCTATTAGTTGGGCTGCTCTCCAGTGATAACTGCTGGACAGAATAGGAGTGGATAATTCATTTTCTCATAAGCCTTTGTCTTGTATCCCTCCCCTCCACCCCACCCCACCCACACATTTTGAAGACTCTCGGACAAGCTTCCCTTTCTCAGACTTTTTTATCTGAGACACGCCTGCCCTTCCATGACCCACTGTGGTCAAGGGTAATCAACCGGGAGTGCCTCCCTGTGGGTACCATTTCTTAGTCTTGGTTGTACAGTGAGGGCTCTCAATGGGACGTTCTCGGTGGCTGCTCCAATGCTATGGAACCCCTTATTATTATTATTATCCTTATTATCCTTATTATTATTATCCTTATTAATTATTATTATTATTATTATTATTATTAGCATTTATATAGCACCAGCGATGCACCTGGCATTTTACAAAGAGTAAGATAGACACGGTCCCTGATCGAGAGCTTACAATCTAAAGACAGGGGATGGGGAGACAGGGAAGGGGGAACAGAGGGAGAGACAAGGGATGCAACATTCATGAGGATGCGAGAACTCAGGTACATGTTCTTGGCTTGGTTATGGAGAATTGGGAGTTTGCAGATAACAGGTGGGGGCTAATCCTGGGTGGGGATGATTAGCAGGAGTTAGGAAGGGTGGAGCAGAAGAGGTGGGTTTTGAGGAGGGACTTGAAGGTGTGGAGGGTGGGGGACAGATGGACGAGGGCAGGGAGGGAGTTCCAGGCGTGCGGGGCAGCGAGGGAGAAGGGATGAAGGTGGTTGGGGAGGGGATGGAAATGAGCAAAGGGCTCGAACAGGGGTTTGGAGGGAGATCAGGGCAGAGAGGTAGGGGAGAGCGAGGTTGTGAATCACCGAGTTTCATCTGAACTCGAGCCTGGACATCTTTTAGAGGCAGTGTAACACTTTTCTTTTTTATTAAGGCATTTGGCAGGCAGGGATAGGGAATGGGTGTGTTGGTGGGTGATTGGGATAAGGGGCGTGAGGGTGTATTTGGAGCAGAGTTTGTGGTATGGTTGGGGAGGGGAAAAGTTGGTGTTTGGGTTTTTATGTTGTTTAATATGTATTTTTATCTGTTCTGTAAGCCACTCTGAGCTGTCTGGGAAGGTTGTGGTAGAAATTATAAGAAATAAATAAGTAAATAAGTAAATTGTGCTGATAAACTCTAACAACGATGACCATGGTTTTTCCAATATTTAGCTTGCGATCACGCATAATAAATTGACTGTTTTAGCTGCTGTCTCTTTATCGTCAGCTGTGTGCTGTTCCCCGAGCTTTCATCTTTGCAAAGGGCACAGAGCAGAGCTATTTACTTATCCCCACCCTCCTGATTTGTGTGGAGGAGAATAGAAGGAGAAAGAGAAAATGAAACTTTGAGCGGCTCCTTTGGAGACCGATGGCATGGAGTCACATTGCCTGCAATCACGGCGTTGATTACAAAGGAGAAGGGAGCGATTGTGATGTTATGACTGCCTGGAGAGTCGCACTTGAAGCAGGACTCAAATCACAATGTTTTACACTTTAATGATTGAACTTAGTTTCCAGCCACTAAGATCAGCCCTTGACACAACAAAAGGGAACACTATGTTTCCTCCTTCCACCCTGCTTAACACTACTGCCTACATTTCAAGGAACAGGCGAAACTCACAGCTGGAAATCCTCTCCTGAAGTCAATAGAGCCTCACTTGTAGAGATTCCTACCCATTAACCTACCAGCACATTGTAGGTGATTACAAACGATTACCACTTATAGTTACTTCCATTAACACTATTATCCAAACTTAATAACCACCAAAAATCCAGGCTTCTATATAATATCTGTCCTTTTTCACGTTCAAAAGTCAAAATCCATCCCAATCCATGTGCCCCACCGGTACAAGTGAATTGGGTAGCTCATTTTCTACCTGCAAGTAATGCTCACAATCAATTTTGGATGCTATATCGGGTGCTCAAAGAGCTAATTAAGTACTGATTAGGCACCCGAATACTAGGGCTGAAACTAGAATGCAATCACATTCTCACAAGAATGGGCGAGATTCTCGCAACCTCCTGGAGAGGTTATTGATGGTGCGTTATTGACGTACCATCAATTAGGAGAGGTTATTGATGGGGCGTTATTGACAAGGTTATTGAGAATCTCATGAGATGCTCCTAAACCTCAGAAAATGATCGGCACCCGCGCAAAATGGCCACCACAGCCTCTCTCCGGTGGCTATTTTGTGCATGCACAGAATGTTTTCTGAGGTTTCTCAAAAACCTCATGAGATTCTTGGAAGCCCACAAATGCTCTGCATGTGTGCAAACTGGCTGCTGCGGCCATGCTGCACATGTGTACACACGGCAGTCTTTTTGTGCATCTGCAGACTGTTATGGGGGCCATTTGAGAATCTCCTGCGCATGGCAACAAGAATGCTGATTCTCACAAGCTTCTCAAGCGGGAGTATCTTGGCAAGAACCCCATTTTCACTGACATTCTCGAGGGCCTCAAAAACTTGTTTCAGCCCTACTGACTTCCTGATTTTTTTGTGTGTAAATTGTAGAGGTGAAACTCAGTCCGTTGAAAACTTCAGAATCCACTGAGGATTCCAGGTCTCAATTCTGAATTTCCGAGTACCAAGGCCGGTCCCCGACAAACTTCAGAAAACTGCGGAAACCTCCATCGAGTGCTGGCGCCGGTGCACGCGTGACCGCAGTGATCCAGACAGTTGAGCTCCCTAGCTTCTCTGAGCTAAGAAATGAAACATTGCTGCATTTGGTATGAAGGAGGTTTGACAGGGAACAGTTGAGTGATGGACAAGCCAGATGGCAAATTTTGATTGGCTGGCAGGGGCAAAATAAAACTATTTGGCTGTACAGCCATTTTTCATTCTCTTTGGTGAATTTGTCCGTGTGTGCTACACTGATGATCTGTAAGTATTTGGCTTGAAAACGGGGGAGGGCTGCCTGACCTGGCATGACCTGGCATGGAATGGCAAGTTGGCAGCACCCTACAGGCCAGAGAGGGATCACTTTTGCTGTGTATTTTGTGGGCACTGTTATTGTACTTTGTCTGTGGGTTCAACTTTGCCAAGATGTGGCTACCACTGGGCTACCATTGAGGCTACCACTGGGGCACAGGGGAGATATATTTTCTTTCTGGTCAGAATAATATGGTGTGTGGGGTGGGGTGGGGTGGGGGCACTGGACAAGCACAATAAAGGCTTTGTGTGGGTGTATGGCGGGGTGGGGGAGAGTGAATGTCTGGTTTCTTTCTTGTGGGTATTGTTATTATGTCTGCTGGGCTGGCTTTTTAATTTTTTTTATTTCTGCCTGCAGTTGTACTTTTGTGACTTTGTCTTTTTGAGCGATTGAGCGATTGTCCCACTTTTGCTAGCCTGCTTTTCTGGGCACTGCTTAGTTGGCATAATGATTTTAAAGTCAGTGCACTGCTGATGGTGGGCCATACTGTGAATGAGTACACTACTGCTGGTTTTTGTTTTGGATTTACACCGACAGTTGCACTTTTGTGGGTTTGTCTTCATGAGCAATTGTCCCACATTTGCTAGCCTGCTTTTCTGGGCACTGCTTGGTTGGCATAATGATTTTAAAGTGGGCGCACTGCTGATTGTGGGTGCACTGCTGATGGTGGACCATTCTGTGGGTACTGCTTGCTTTTGGGGGGAATCTCCACAAAGTTGCACTGTTTGGGTTTGTCTTCTTGAGTGATTGTCTCACTCTTGCTAGCCTGCTTTTTTGGGCACTGCTTGGCATAATGATTTTAAAGTGGGTGAACTTTAAAATCATTAAAGGAAAGAGTTCAAAAGTTCTGTGTTTCGGGGATTTCCAAGTTCTGAAGTTACGAGTTCCAAATTCCTTGTCGTGAAAGTTCTGAAGTTCAGCCAGGTAACCCAGTCCATGTACTTGGAACTTAGAAACTCGAGCTGAGTACTCAGATAGCCTGTGTGGTGCAGCGCTAGTAAATTGGTAAATCGGTATGATAATCAGGATAAAAGTCAGCAAATTAGTAGCAGTAAATCGAACTTGGTACCAAAGTCAAAAGGTCAGTACCAGAAATCAGAAAATTGGGACCAATATTGGGACATAGGTTAACCCACCAGGTAATTACATGGCACTGATTTGTGCCCACCCAATATTATTGTGTCATTGGTTGCTTTTTTTGGGGGGAAGGGAAGGTTTAGCCTTTGCTCTGTGACTGAGCTGACCATTGCACATTTCTCAAATATGGGCATGACTTTCCAGCTGTTTCACAGCCTGATTTTGCCTATCAGTTGATAGGCAAAAAAGGCAAAGTCTGCATATAGAGGCCCTGTAAGGGCTGGGCATAAGTGCTATGGGTAAGTGCTATTCATGCATATGCCCCAGAGTGTGATGTGGGCACAGGGGGCAGAAGCCTCACAGTATACTTGTGCTTTCTTCTATCAGCTGATAAGCAGCAAACCTGCTTGGGAACTGCTTGGGAACCTGCTTGGGAACTCTGGGACTTCCCTCTTACCCTGCTTATCAGTTGATAGGCATGAAGAGGGAATTCAGCCTTTGAAATTTACATGGACAGACAACTTCAAAGGCAGTTTTTTTAGATTCTTGCCAATCTCATTGAGAAACCAGCAGTTTCTTGTCTGGGTCTTGAGATTGAAATGAGAACCTGATTTCTTGACAAGACTTGCAAGAAAACAAGAATCGAGTTTCATCCCTAGTATGATCTAGTCTGGCACTTAATATGTTCTTATGTTAGTAAGACTTCTTGGTTAACTTGCATGCACCTATCCAATGACCTGTATTGAGACAGAGGAAGACCAAGGACAGAACACCGATGGAAAGGGTAGCCATTTTTGAGTTTGCCTATTTTCACCAAAATCAGTAATGGTTTGCCTTTTGAAAAAGGCTGCCCTTGATGACTGGTTGGAAGCTGCAGTTGGTGCAGAACATGGTGGTCCATCTTTTGTCAGGAACAGGTCATCAGAAGCACATTACATCAGTACTCCAGAGTCTGCACTGGCCATCAATAGCTTTCTGGAAGGGCTGGATACCATTAGGAAGCTCAGAGAAACCTTCCCTTCCCCAAAGCTGAGGTGGCAAGTTGAAGGGGGAAGTTGTCTGCCCCCCCACATCTAGCTCAGATGTCCCACCTCTGCTACCAAGAAGCTCTGCACTGGAGAGGGGGTCGTAGAGGTGTCCCTTCCACGGTGTGGAGTTAAGTGACAGCAGGATTGAGGGCAGGAGAGGCGTTGGCAGAAGTTGGATAAGGCTGGAAGGGGTGTGTGCCAACTAAGTGTCTCCACCTCTCATTCAGCTTCCACTGCTGTCTCTCCTACCCCTGATTCTGCTGCCGCCACCACCACTGAACTCAGTGTTGGGCCAGGGGTAGGTCCACCTAGAGTGGCAAATCAAAGGGGTCACCTCTACCACCTCCTCCAGCTGTTACTGCTGCTCCTCCTGCACCAATCCAGCCATCGCCAAGCTTCACAGTGGTGGGGGGGGGAAGAGGGTGGTGGCTGCCTGAAGCCACCGAGGGCAGAAAATATAATTTATTTATTATTAATTATTATTAATTATTATTAATTGTTTATTTATTTATTATTATTATTATTATTATTATTATTATTATTATTATTATTATTATTATTATTTATTAGCAAGCATTTATATAACACCAGCAATGTACCTGTCACTTTACAAAGTAATGGAATAGACATGGTCCCTGCCCTAGGGCTTACAATCTGAGAGACTGGGGGGGACGAGATGAAGAAAGGGGAACAGAGGGAGAGACAAGGGGTGTAACATTCATGAAGATGCAAGGTCCCAGGTGCATGCGCTTGTCTTGGTTACGTCAAGAATGATGGCTGGTTAGTCCATGGGATGAGGATATGAGTACACAGAGCTCAGGTAACAGATTGCACTGGATGGAGGGTATCAGCAGGAGTTAGGTGAGGGGAGCGAGGAGTCAGGGAGGGCAGNAGAAGGGTCGAAGGCGGTTAGGTGAGCAGGAGAAACGAGGGAAAGTGAGGGAGGAGACAAAGGAAGAGCGGAGAGCGCGTGCAGGAGTGCACAGAGCTCAGGTAACAGATTGCACTGGATGGAGGGTATCAGCAGGAGTTAGGTGAGGGGAGCGAGGAGTCAGGGAGGGCAGAGCTTGAGTAGGTATTTGATGGTACGAAAGGAGGGGGTGAGGTGGATGTGGGCAGGGAGGGACTTCCAGGCATGGGAGGCAGCTAGGGAGAAGGGACGAAGGCCATTAGGGGAGCATGGGAGGCATGGGAGAGTAAGAGAGGGAACAGAGGAGGAGCAGAGTCCACGGACTAGAGTACAGAGGAAAATTAGCTCAGAGAGGTAGGGGGAGCAAGGTTGTGAAGAGCTTTATAGGTGAAGACTAGGAGCTTGTGCAGGATTAATTCAGGAAGGGGGAGCCAGTGAAGAGAGGAGAGGAGGGGCTACACATGGTTGAAGCAACGGGTGAGGTAGATGACCCTGGCAGCGGAGTTTTGGACAGAGATAAGGGGAGAAAGGTGAGAACGGGGGAGGCCAGTGAGAAGGAGGTTACAGTAATTGAGTTGAGAAACCAGGGCATGAACAAGGGTTTTGGCAGAGGAAACAGGTAGAAAAGGGAAAATCTTAGCAATGTTATGGAGGGAGAAGCAACAGGATTTGGCAACAAAGTCAATGTAGGGTTTAAAAGAAAGGGGTGAGTCAAAGACGAAGCCTAAGCTATGGGTTTGGGAATGGGAAGGATGGCGACCCCATTTTTGAGGATTGACAGGAAAGAGGGAGAGGAAGGATGAGGGTGGAAGATAAGGAGTTCAGTTTTAGCCATGCTGAGTTTGATTTGACATTGAGACATCCAGGTAGAGATGTCAGAGAGACAGCTGGTGAAGCGAGCTTGAAGAGATGGAGAGAGAGTGGGAGTAGAGAGATAGAGTTGACTGAGAGTCATCAGCATAGAGGTGATATTGGAAGCCATGGGAAGCAATGCGATTGCCTAGGGACAGGGTATAGACAGAGAAGTGGAGAGGGCCAAGGACAGAGCCTTGGGAAACACCAACTGAGAAGTAAAGGAAGGTGGATGTGGAGTTGGCAAGGAGCACACTGAAGGAGTGGTCAGAGAGGTAGGAGGAGAACCAGTCAAGGATGGAGCCACGGAATCCAAGGGAGTGAAGTGAGTCCAGCAAGAGTGTGTGGTCAACAGTATCTAAGACAGAAGAGAGGTCAAGGAGGACAAGACTGGAATAGAGGCGATTAGATTTAGCCACAAGAAGATCATTGGTGATCTTAGCGAGAGCAGTTTCAGTAGAGTGAAGGATGCGAAAGCCAGATTGGAGGGGGTCAAGGGAGGAGTTGGCAGAGAGGAAATCGAGGCAGCGGGAGTAGACAACACATTCAAAAGCTTGGAAGCAAAAGGAAAGAGTGAGACAGAACAGTAGCTAGAAGGGTCAGAGGGGTCATAGCCTTGTGCCGGCCCTGCTTTCTGAGTTCAATTCAAGGTGCTGGTTTTAACCTACATAGTCCTAAACATCTTGAATCCCAAGTATCTGAAAGACCGCATCTTCCCTGATGTCCTGTCATGGTGTCTGAGGTCAGTCATGGCCATCCTCTTGCAAGTACCAGGTAGGGGTGCGTAGAAGCCACCCTGACCTTTTTTGTTTTAGTTTTCATTTACAAAAACCTCTTAGTTTTTTTTTTGGGGGGACAGGGGTTGTAAAGGACCCTACCATTTTTGGTTGTTGGGGATTTTTTGTTTTTGTTTCTTTCTTATAAAAATGTATTTTAAAAAAAATTATCTGACCTGCGCATGTGCGGACTCTTTTAAAAAATGGTGCTGACACGGTCAGAGCTATTTTTGAAAAGGGCATGCATGCATAGTATGGTCCAGTGACCATTTTGCACATACACAGTGATTTTTTAATTTTTTTGTTATTTTTAATTTTCATTTTTTTAAAAAAAAACAACCAAACCCACAGCAGATGTGCAAAATGGCCAAAGAGGTTGTTCTGTGCATGCATGCACTTTTCCAAAATAGTTCTGGTAATGTCAGCACCATTTTGGAAATGGGCACACATGCACAGAGTGCCCCCAGTGGCCATTTTGTGCATGCAGGTTTTTAAATTGTTTTTTTTAATTATTATTATTATTATTTTAAAATGAAAATGGATTAAAAAAAACAACAATCTTTTGCTTATTCATCCATTTTCATAACATTAGTTACGAACACAAATGGTACAAATGGGGCTCTATTCATTTTCATAACTAATAGAAAACATTATAGATGCATACTCCTACTTGCGAGTACCATCTGCCTGACATTTCTGCTACGGGTGTGAAATTTGTCTCTGTATTTATCATAATGATAATGAAAATCCCATTTTAATTATCATTATTGTAATGATGAAAACAAAATATTAATTATCATTATTGTAATGATGAAAACAAAATATTTTTCTCCCCAAATTTCTGAATAAAAATCAAATTTCAAAATTAAAAAAAATATTAAATGTTAGACATATGTTTTAGGCTGCAACCTTTTTGTTTTCCATCCAATTTGCATGCAATTTGGACAGAATGTACCCCTCACCCAAGGGAATATCCCTGACAAATGAGGTTTTTATTGGTTGTAAGCTGCCCTCAACCTTAATGAGAAGGTTGGTAAATAAATAAATAAATAAATAAATGTTATTAATCAGATCAGATTATCTTTTTATTGTATTATAAACAAAGAGACAAGCAGAAGACTATTGTGGAAATGTTTCACTGGGACAACTATTTTACATTAAGGCCAGTGTTATGATTTCAGAAGGGGACAGACAGGCGGTTGACACAAGTTTTGAAGGTATTGGTTTTCTATCCTAAACGGTTTCTACTGTCCTCTGGTAGAGTTTGAGTCGCCTGTGACAACAGCAAAATGAGACTGGGAGCAGCTGGCTGGCTTTACCCTAGCAACAGAGTTAATTTCAAGGCCTGTTAAGTGCTCATGGTAATAAACGAATGGACACAATATCTTATTCGAGAACAGAAATTACAACTTAATTAACTACTTGAAGAGCAGAGAAGAAGTAACCTCTTGAAAGTGAGGATTCCTTTCTGGCAAGAGGAGGTCGTCACTCTCTGGCAGAACGCACAATCTAGAGATGCAGAATAATGACATTTTCTTTCACCTCCCTGGAGTGCTGGATTTAGAAATGATTGTTTGGTTCCCATTCTAACATCACTATGTTTCAAGAGAAACACACCATCGATGCACTTATTATAAAAAGTAAAATGGTACCTTGACAAATTTTTGGTGCTCAGTTAGGCTAGAGCTGGTACCCAAAATGGTTGTTCCTGAATATTTATTTATTTATTTAATTTATTGATTTAAATTATACCATGCCTTTTCCCTAAGGCTCAGAGTGGGTCACAAAATATGAATTGATAAAATATGTTTTTTAAAAGGCCCCATAAATCCCCACCCAACCCCTATTTCTGCCTGCTACATGCTTGGGCAAAAAGCAAGGTCTTATGTTGCCTTGGGATGATACTCAGTTTAGGCTTAAATGAACCTCCAAGGGAAGAGAGTTTCACAGCACTGGAGCAGCAATCGAGAATGTCTCTTTGTGCACCCTTGGTGTATGAATCTGTATGGGAGGTGGTACCTGCAAGAGGGCACTCCCAGATGACTGCAGAGATTGTGATCAGACATATTATTAGAGCTGACATGGGTACTAAATGTAGTACTCATGGATAATACCCTCTTTTTTGGGTGCCACATTGGGTACCCAATGGGTTATCTGGATACCGATTGTGTACCGGAAGAAAAGAATACAAAATACCAATTTTTCAATTTTCTTATTCTCGATCACTTTATTGATACAGCAATCAGTATAGTGAGTTGGAAAACTGAAAAATTAAAATTATTATTTTATTTTTTTTAAAGGGTCTGGAAGTAGTTTCCTGGGACCAGAAGTTGACTTTCCAGGACAGGAAAGTTTATTTTCTGGGATGAAAAACACATAAAATAAGTGTTTTAAGCAGAAAAATTGAAAAAGTAAATATTTTTTAAACTATACAATTTGCAACCAGAAATAATTTCTGGAACTAGGAAGTTGCCTAAAAATTGTTGAAAGTTCAACAAAACCCGATAAATTGATGATGGGAATCGGTATATCATCAAAAATGTTTTTAAAATGGTACTGGAAGTCAACATTCCTGGACCAAGAGTCAACATTTCGGGACATCAGGTACCCGACTGAGTCATAATCGGGTACCATATGGTATCCTATCATCACTGAGTTGAATCAGGTGCTGGGAATTTGACAGGTTTCTCAATTTTTCAGGTACCCAGTTTCAGACTTAGATATAATGGAAGAGGCAATCTTTCAGATATGTGAGGCCGAGGCCACTTAGGGCTTCACAGTTTTTGTGGGTACTTGTTACCCACAGCCTCAGCCCTGCTGAGTCCTTTTATTTTGTTTTGCAGTCCATTCTGATGATTTTGATGTAGAATTGCCACAAAAAAAGGAAATTACTTGGAAAAATTAATGGATTTTCTACCTCTTTACTCTACCCTTTATCAAACTTGATCTAGAAAACCACCGGGACATGACCACATAGAAGACTTCCATTTCAAAATTGAAAATCCAGCACATTTCAAGACTACTATTAAAAAGATACTGGGGAGCTAAAAGGGGAGAGAGAGAGAGAGAAAGAGAGATAGAGAGAGAAAGAGAGAGAGGCACTATATTGAGGAAATGCATAACCGATGGCCTACTTTTTAGTTCTGTTATGGAAGAACTGCTACATATTGGGAACAGTCCAGTGAACCACATAAGATGACCTTGGTGTGCGGCAGAAAGCCAGAATACGTGCGCAGCATGGCCGCGAGGGGGAAAAGTGCAACCCTGGCCTATGCACCCCGCCCCGCGTGGCAGTGTTGCACACTCAGCACTGTGTGAGCATCTGAGCACGTGCGTTCTGCCACTCTGCCACACACCGGGGTCAGTGTACACAGCCCGCTGGATTGTCCCCAATATTGTTAATATTTCAGATGAGCTTTGGAGATGAAAGGAAACTGACATCTGAAACAGAGACACCCTTACATTCCCCTGCATAATCCTCTCGCAGGAGAGAAAGGCCTGAGACGTCAAACTGTTTCATATTCTTATTTTTCCCAGAGGACAGCCTGAAAAACAATGGAGTGAAATTTTTTCATAGACCTTGAGGTTTGTATAGTGTGACAGTGTGCTTGGGTAAGTCTTTTCAGGGCTAGGCCTATTCAGCCTCAAAAGGTGATCACCTGCACCAGTGATGAGAAGGAGCCTCTTTAGACCCCGGTCCATTTCTTTTTGCATCTGATGCATCACCTTCTTCCGATCCTCCTCCCGTAGCCGGAACTCCAACAGGATCTACTCCACCTAGAAGACCAGAGACACAGAAAAAAGTGGAATGCATTCCTACTTGCACTAATTCCTGTGAGAATATAAACCATGATTGCCCTCACAGAGTTTCCCCCCCTCCCAGGTACTGACCTATCCAGGGGTGGCAGCCCTTGGGCGCCAGCCGAAGGGCGACATCCAAAGGGTGTTGCCCATTGTCTGTGGCCATTTGCAGGGCCCACAATGACAGTGGCCCATCCCCTATCTGTTTCAAGATACTGCTGCCAGTGGAGAGAGCACACTACCACTAAGTTGTGGTGCCGTGGCCAGAGGACACACAGGGAGCAAGCGTCGCTGTCAACAACTCTGGAAGACTGAGGCATCCTCCAGCGAAGTTCCTGTGCGCCTGGTACCATCCTGTATCGGTGGACCCACCAAGATGCCTATCATTAGGGATGGGCGAACAGAACTTAGTTCGGAAATTCG
>QEPC01004060.1:3097562-3123175 GCA_003113815.1 Sphenodon punctatus | reverse complement strand
TGGGGGTAGTTGAGGGAGGGGGTAAAGTTTGAGCCAGGGAGTAGGGGTGACTGGGGTTTAAAATAAATGAATAAATAAATAAATATTTTGTCTAAGTGATGTAAAATTGCTGTAAATTGACAAAAGTGCTGTACATTGACAATAAATGCCAGAAATTGGAGTGTATTGATGAAAATACTGGAAATTGATTAACATTGATAAAAATATCAGTAATCGAGGGAAAATGATGAAAACTGATGAGAATATTGGGAAATGACAGAAACTGACAGGCAGCAAACTTGACTATAGCGAAAGCGTAAAATTATTCAATATTGAGGGAATACCAATGAACAGTCACAAGTGCATAATATATATAAGATAAACTGTCTAACTGAGTCAGACAAATGGTCCATTGTAGCCTGGTATTGTCACAACCTGACATGGCAGCAGGGATTTCAAATTTGGGTCCAAATCTGGCTCTTCCAGGGTCTCTGGCAAAGGCCATCCTGGTGTGTCCCCAACAGAGACCTCCCCCAGATGTCCTATCAGGGATCCTGAAGTGGAGATGCTGGGGATTGAACTTGGGACCTTATACATGCAAAGCATGTGCTCTTACCACTTGAGCTATGCCCCCCGTCTGAATGAAGATGAATGTAGACCACTCAGAAATACTAACTGTGTTATCTGTAATTATTGTACAAATGTGTCCCCCCCCCCTTTTCCCTTGATGTGCGATATTTTGATTGTGACCATGCAGTACCTAATCTCTTTTCAGAAGAACACTTCTAATTCTGGAGTCTTGCACAATGTAATTTTTTCATTAGTGAAATGAATTAAACATTTAGAACTGAAACCTATTTAATCAGCAGCATTAATTTTCCTCATTTGAGGATGAGACATTGCAGTAAGGGGGTAATTCGTGTTTTTTTTTAAATATATATATATATATATATATATGAATGAAACAGCTGTTCCATATATATATATGAAACAGCAAGTTTTGGCCACAATAATGTTAAATTGATTCCAATTAGCGATCCGTCAGGTAATAGATACAGGCCTATTAACCCAAACCACATCAAAATCAAAGTGGCTATTAATTATAAGGCTATAGCAGTAAAGCACTTACATATCTGTTGATTGATTCTGTGTGGTATTGCAGGCTCTGATAGGATTAATAAAGTTCAGTTGCAGCAGGCCAATGGGATGATGATCCTCTTGTTTAGATTAGAAGGAGAATGTACACATCAGCGTAGAGTTCCCATGTGATTCAGTTCCAGAGTGCTGCTCGGTTCAGTCTGGCTGTCTGGAAGTTCAATATAATCCGTAGTATGGATGGATGGATCCATCCATGGATTTCAGTTTGGTAGGGTTTTTAGATGGTTGATAGGATAGGTCTGGAGTTCAGTTCATGGTGTGGTTGGATGGAACTTTGGTTTTGTAGGAGGTTAGTTTTTTATGGGATTGGTCCCCTGACCGATATGTACTGAACTACACCAAATCACCCCCAAACTCAACCAGACCAATCTGTACTGAACTGAACATATCCTCTGACAAAGAAGGCTGCATATCTGACCCAAAAGATGGGAATCGGAGCAGCAAAATCCAACAGACATAACATTATGCTTGAATATTCCTTTGACCTCTACTTGGGCCACTGCAGAGTCAGCAAAAGCTCAAAGGACATCCTGAGCATAGTATTATGAGGAGACAAGCCAGAGACAAAAAGTGAAAGCAAGTGGAGGGTTCAAACCAATGGTGCCCAGGCCAGAATGTGTATTTCAGAAGCAAGCCATGATCCCTATCAGGCTCTAGGTCCAGGTAACAGTTAGAGTCAATATAGAAGCAGGGTCAAGGTCCAAGTCTGTATCCTGGGATGATCCAAAATGTTAGTTAAGAGGTTGAGCCATGCCAAGAGTCAAGAACTCTGGTCATCAGGAGGGAGATTGGGACATGACTTAGGGCAGGCCCAACACTGGTGCTAAGAGAAGAAAGACTTGGAACAAGACTGAAACAGGGGTTGTTGCTACAAATCTGTCACCTGGTGGCAGCACGTGGTGGGGACTGGGGTGGTTGTTCCTTGGGGAGTGGGGAGAGAAGGGGGGAGGGTCTCCCCTGGTGTCCAGATGCAGCAGCCACTGGCTGGTACTGGGTTGGAGCGGAAGGGAGGGGGGACAGCCATAGGGGTCGTTGTAGGGTAGGGGAGATATGGTTCTGAGGGGTGATTGAATGGGGTGGCCTGGGGAACGAGGTGTTTTGTGCCTGTCCCCAGAGCCAGCCCACCCTCAGGTGGGGGGATGGATCAAGGTCTAAGGTCCCTTGGGCTGGTGCTGCTGTTGAATGCCAGGTCTGTTGTCAATAAAACATCAGTGATCTGGGATATGATCCTGGATCAGACAGCAGACCTCGCACGTTTCACGGAGACCTGGCTGGATGGTAAGGCAGATCTGATTTTGGTGGACCTTGTTCCAGCAGAATACTCTGTGCAACACCAACCCCAGCTTGGGGGATGGGGGGAAGTGTAGCTATGGGTTTTAAGGAATCTTGGACTTCTAGGAGGTATCCGATTCAGTTAATCCCAGGGATCGAGGCCCTTCACCTTGTGTTTGAGTTGGCCAGGGACAAAATTGGGGTGCTGCTGGTGTACCATGGTCCTTCCTGCCCGGCAGCATCCCTCGACGCACTAGTGGAGCTGGTGTCTGGGGTGGTATTGCACTCCCCGAGGACTGTGAACCTGGGGGATCTCAACATTCACACCGGCACTGGCCTTTTCAGGGTGGAGCATGAGTTCATGGCCACCATGGTAACCATGGCCTGTCCCAGATGGTTAGCAGCCACACACATAAGGGGGGGCATATGCGCGGCCTGGTGTTCTGCTCCCACCTTAAGGCGGGTGATCCGGTAGTGGGGGAAGTAAGTTCTATGCCCTTGTCATGGATGGATCATTACCTCCTGAAGACCAGGTTCCTAACACATGGCAGCCCCCCAAAAGAAGTGGGATTTATTAGGTTGGTCCTCCCCCAAAGGCTCATGGAACCACAGCGGTTCCAGGAAGCCCTGAGGTAGGTGTCCTTAGACCTTGAAGACTGCTTGGTTGATGATCTCGTTCAGGCTTGGAACACCTTGCTGGGTTGGGTCATTGATTGGGTGGCTCCCAGGAGTCCACTCCCACCACTTCGTCACCATAGAACTCCTTGGTTTACTGAGGAGCTGCACTGCGGTTAGATCACCGCTGATGCCGCTATTGTGCTGAATTTGATTGACTGCAGCATTGGACCCATTTGCAGTCCTATGCTGTGGCGTTGAGGATGGCAAAGAAGGAATTATTTGCCACCCTCATAGCTTCTGCGAAGTAGCATCCAATGGAGCTTTTCCGGGTGGTGAGGGGGCTGGTCAGTCCAGACTCCCTCCTCCTGGAGGGGGAGGTTTTCCAAGCCTGCTGTAAGGAGTTTGTAAACTACTTCGCAGATAAGATCACTCAAATCCAGCATGATTTGGGGACCGGGAGTGATGCAGAAGAAGGAGAGCCAAGGGTCTGGTCCATTTTGTGTGATCAGTTTCAGGAAGTTATGTCGGTCGATGCTGAGGGGGTTCTGGGGTCTGTTAGGGCTACCTTTTGTGAATTAGATCCATGCCCATCCTGGCTGGTGAAAGCCTCCAGGGAGACTTTGGGTTCAGTGCTGGCGGGAGTGATCAATGCCTCCCTTCAGGAGGGCAGGGTGCCAGACTGCCTCAAGGAGGCGGTGGTGCGTCCCCTGCTAGGAAAACCATCATTGGATGTTGATTCCCTCACCATCTACCAACCTGTCTCTAATCTTCCCTTTTTAGGGAAGGTTATTGAGCGGGTGGTGGCCCAGCAGCTCCAGGGCCATCTGGATAGCATCGGTTTTCTGGGTCCTTTTCAATCAGGTTTTCATCCAGGATATGGCACCAAGACTGCGTTGGTGGCCTTGGTAGACGACCTCTGCCAAGATATGGATTTAGGACATTCAACACTTCTAGACCTATTAGATCTCTTGGCAGCATTTGATATGGTGGACAATGGGTTGCTTTTGAGATGGTTGCAGAGCCTGGGGGGTGGGGGGTGGACGGGACTGTCTTATGATGGCTCCGCTCATTGCTCTCAGGGAGAAGCCAGCAGGTGGTGCTGTGGGAAGAAAAATATGGCCCCCGGAATCGCGCTTGTGGCATACCACAAGGTTTGATTCTGTCTCTAATTTTATTTAATATCTATATGTAACCCCTGGGTGAGGTTGTGAGATGGTTTGGTGTGTGTTGCCACCAGTATGCTGATGATACCCAGATTTATCTCTCTTTTTCAATGAACCCAGGTCCTGCAGTCTCGGTGCTTTGCCAGTGCTTGCTAGCAGTGAGTGACTAGATGAGGATGAGCAGACTGAAGCTGAAACCTGATAAGACGGAGGTGATGTTGGTGAGTAGGGCAGCGGAGGTGATGGCTCCCCTTGTGGAGTGGATCCACGTCCGCTGGCCCCACAGGTGCGAAGTTTGGAGGTTCTGTTAGACCCTGGCCTCCGCCTGGATCATCAGGTGGAGGCAGTGGCAAAGGGAGCCTTTCACCAATTACATCTTGTGTGGAGGATCCAGTTATGTTTCAAGCTCTCACCTGGCCACCCTCATCCATGCATTCATCACCTCAAGGCTGGATTACTGCAACATGCTCTATCTGGAGCTGTCCTCGGTGACAACTTGGAAGCTGTAGCTCGTTCTGAATGTGGTTGACCATCTCCTGACGGGGACCGGCCATAGGGAGCACATTACACCAGTGCTCTGGGATCTGCACTGGTTGCCTATAGTGTTCCGGGCCTAATTCGAGATGCTGGTTTTGACCTTTAAAGCCCTACATGGTCTTTGCCCCTCCTCTCTGAGAGAATGCCTCACTCCCCGGGCCATGAAGTGACCTCTTCGATCTGCCGGGGGTGCCTTCTTGGAGGTCCCTGGGTGATCTGGGGGGCCACAATGGAGAGGGCATTCTCGGTGGCCGCACCATGGCTGTGGAACTCCCTCCCAGAGGAAGCTCATCTAGCTCCCAGCCTGTTGGCCTTTTTTCATGCCTGTAAGACCTGGCTGTTCCTCTGGGCCTTTGGGGGAGGGGGGGGGAATAAGGGTGTGTTTTTTTACCAGTGGTTTTACTTATTTGCTGTGGTTTTTACTGTTTTGGTAACCCCTTTTAGGTATTGTTTTTATATATTGTTTTTAAATATAATGTGATCCGCCCCAAACTTCTGTAGGGCTGGAGGGAGTGGATATAAATTATTGAATAAATAAATATAAATAAATAAAAATCAAGATCAGGCTGTAGCAGAGACACAAACTAGGTGCAAGGCAATGGAAATAGGCTACAAGTGCGTATGAGAGAACAAAAGCAAGGTGGAAGCAAAGGCTGGAACTAGGACAAGGTTGGACAGACAGAAACAGGATATGGTCAGAGTCAACAGGCTGTGTAACCATCAAGTTTCTGTTCCCGTTGTCCTCCTTAGCTACTCCAAGGCAGCCACTGACCATGTAATAGGCTGGATGGAGAATCATCAACCTAAGCTCACGGACAGCGCCTCAGTGGCAGTGAGGTCAGAGCTTTTTCCTGGACACCCAGAGACCCGTGTTCAACAAGGATGTGCAGACAACACATAATTCATTTGGAGGAGCTTAGTTTGGTCATGGGATTGGTCCCCTGACTAAGGGCGGATTCAGACGTGTCTTTAAATCGCACAGAAGCCTCGGTGGCATAGTGCGATTTAAAAAACCCCGCACTTCCGGGCTGGTGTGAATGCGCTGAGCGCACACATTTCCACTTAGCCCGAATGTTTGGAGTGCGGATTGAAAAGTGGCTCCAAGCAGCTTTTCAAACATTCCGCCTAGGTGCAAATGTGCGTGCTCAGCGCATTCACACCAGCCCGGAAGTGCGGGTTTTTTTAAATCGCACTATGCCGCCGAGGCTTCTGTGCGATTTAAAGACACGTCTGAATCCGCTCTAATATGTACTAAACCAGATCTATGGTTTCTACCTTTGTCATTTTTATTTCCAAAATGCTGTGGGGGGGGGGTTTGAGGGGGGGGTGTCATGACTCCTCCTCTGTAGTTTTCATTCCTCTGTCATTTCCTTCGATTAAAAATTAAATAGAAACTTAAAAAATCATTGTGCATGTGCAAAATAGCTACCAGGGCTGTTGTGCACTTCTGCACCTTTGGCACCGGCAGCATCGGCATCATTTGGAGAAATGGAAGCTCACCTGCACATGGACAGACCAGCTGCCCTTTCCCAAAATGGCACTGACACTGCTGGTGCCCTTTTGGGAGAGGGTGCACATGAGAAGAGCGGCCATTTTGCAAATGCAAACTGATTTTTAAAAATATTTTTAAATTTTGATTTTGATAACGACAATGGACACTTGTTTTCATCCTTTTCATCCGTTGCCATTACCTCTGTTATTTTTGTGTTCTAATTACTCAAATGAACGAGGTCCTCTTTCGTTTTAGTAATTAGGTCAAACAAAAAATCAATGCACACCTCTAGTGTTCGAGCCTACTCAGATCTACAATGCCCATGTAAGGTAGTCAGTCTGAGGAGACTGGAAAAAGGAACTGGCCCTCAATATGCCCCCACTGGGGCTTGGCAGTTGCAAAGGCTGTTTGCAAAGGTGGTATGATCTATGCTTTGCAAAGCCCCACACCAAGGAAGAAAGCAGGGATCTGCTCTTTCTCCCCGTGCAGGGTTCTGTAAAGGAAATTGGAGAGCTTTTCCCCCTATGGCACGAGGGGTGGTGGTTAGGGATGGGCAAGCAGAACGTGGTTCGGATGTTCTGATGTTCGGTTAGAAACCGAGTTCGGGTTCGATGGTTGGGTTCAGCTGAGTTCAGTTTGGCCAAACTTGGTCGAACATTCAAAAATAGCAAAATCGAAACCGAATCCGAACCGAAACCAAAATCGAAACCAAAACCTAATTTTTGCCCCTGGAAACACGTTTTTCCTACCTCCGAACTCATCCGACTCATTTGAACATGACTGAACTGTTTGGTCATTCGAGAGTTTGGTTCGGACGTTCGGTTCGGACATCCGAACAGACCGAGTTCGGTCCGAACTCCGAACATCTGAACCGCATTCGCCCATCCCTAGTGGTGGTACCCCACTCCTTCTGCCAGGCAGTCCCTTGGGGAAAATCCCAAGCCACTATCAGCTTGCAAAACCCTGTGCTGGGGGGAGAGAGAGCACAGATCCCAGTTCTCTCCCCCACACAGGATTTTGAAAGTGGGCTTGGGGGGACTTCCACCCTGCCCCCATTGCCAGGGCAGCCCCTCAGGAAGCTGGCTTTGCAAAGGGATACTCAGCTATACTCAGAGTGGCCCCTTGTAAGGATGCAAACAGATGAGGGATTTGCAAGGGGCTGCCATTGGCCCCGATAGCTGGATCCCTTGGGGTCCCAGCTCTCCAGGCCAAGGCAGCCTCTTGCCAATCCATGTCAGTGCACTCCACCCACTCCCCACACCTTGCAAAACATATGGGGGAGACCAGGCTCAAAATCTTGCCAAGAACTGAGCCCGGTGTGGTGATCCCAGTGAGACCTCAAGCCTGGTTTTCATTCTCATGAGACTTCTCGCGAGACTTGTTTTAATTCTAATTTCAAACCTAATGTTCAGTTTGCGATTCTATCTAACCCTCAGATCCTTTTCTGCTGCTGCTGTCTGGTCATTTCCCCTCCACTTTACACATATGTTTCTGTTTTCTTGTTCCTCTGTGTAATACTTTTCATTTTTGTTCTCTAACTTGCCTAGATTGTTTTGTATGTGACTCCTACCCTCAAAGGTTTTGCACATGTCCTGAGTTTTATTTCATCTGTACATTTGATGAGTCTACTCTTCTCACCCACTTCCAGATCATCATTAATGAAGAGCACTGGACCCAGGACAGACCCCTGTAGAAACCCTGTAGAACACCAGTGTCGAGGCTGAGATGGATTCATTAATAGGGCTGTAGCGGAATATCGCAGCGGTAGCTATTTCCGGCGGAAACAGTGTTTCCACAATTAGTGGAACGGCATGGCAGAGGCTTTCATTCCGCGGTTTCATTCCACGGTTCCGCTAACTTGGAATCGTGGAAACATGACATTTTTGTGATTTCCGCAATTCCGCCAGCGCCAAAAAATAGCGGAATAGCGGTTTTCCGCAATTTCCGCAATTTTTCCACGATTTTTCCACAATTCCGCGATTTGCAGAATTCCGGCGGAATTAGCAGAATATCCGCAGAAAAGTTGCGGTGTGGCGAGGGCAGTTCCGAAATGGCGGAACGGAATCGCGGCGCGGTAAAAGCTGCTGCCGCATCAGCCCTATTCATTAAGAGTCCAGAAGTTATGAAATCCTTGATCTAACAAGAGGTAAAGTCAATATTAAATTTTAAATATAATTAATAGTAAATTAATTGAACTGAATTTTAATTACATTAAAATACAATTTTTTAAAAAACATTAATTTAATTTTTAAAATAAATGTAATTTAAAATTTTAATTTTAACTAATTTAATTAGATCTACTAAATTAGTTGATGTTAATATAATTTATAGTAAATATTCATCTGAATGTTTGAATAAATATTGGCACCCAAAACAATATTTATTTATTTTATTTATTAGTTACATTTATTAACTGCCCCCTCATCCCCATTGCATCTTGGGGCAGCTTACAGGACAAAAATGACAACAATTTAAAACAATCAACACAAAAATTAAATTAAACATCTAAAAATTTCCTTCACCCCCCTCCCCCACTATTAACCCACCCCCCTCCCCTCCTCCAAAGACCTGGGAGAACAGCCAAGTCTTACAGGTCTGGCAGAAGGCCAACAGACTTGGGGCCAGGTGGGCTTCCTCCGGGAGTGAGTTCCATAGCCGCGGCCCGGCCGCTGAGAGGTCCCCCGCTTTATGCGGGGGGACCTCCAAGAAGGCGCACCTGGCAGACCGAAGGGGCCACTCTGGGATGCGGAAGGCAGGGCGGTCAATGAGATATCCGGGGCCGAGACCGTGTAGTTTATAAGTCAAAATCAACACCTTGAATCTGGTTCCGTACGTTATAGGCAGCCAGTGCAGCACGCGGATCATGGGAGTAATATGCTCCCGTTGGCTCGTCCATGTCAGGAGACGAGTCCCCACGTTCTGCACTAGCTGCAACCTCTGAGCCAGCATCAAGGGAAGCCCCACGTAAAGCGTGTTACAGTAGTCCAGCCTTGAGGTGGTGAACGCATGGATGAGGGTGGCCAAATTGGGTCTGGAAATGTATGGACTCAGCCTCCGCACCAGATACAGCTGGCAGAAGACAGCCTTCGCCACCATCTCCACCTGCTGATCTAGGTGGAGACCCGAGTCCAATAACACCCCCAGATTCTGAATCTGCTGGGTTACGGGAAGGTGGACCCCCTCTATGAGGGGAGCCAACACCTCCCTCGCCCTACCCACCGCCATCACCTCCGTCATATCAGGATCGAGCTGATATGCATTAGTTTGTGTCTTTGTCTATTTAGTTTCAGGTACTCTGAGTTTTCGGTCTATTTTGGTCATTTGAGCTTTGATATTCCTACATATCTGAAAGACCTCCTCTCTAGAGCTACAACCAGGTTCCCAGCCAATTGGTCACTGTGTCAAATTTGGGGTGTGTGGTTTGCCCCGGTTGTGTTTGGCCACCAACTGGTATCCAAATATGACCTGACGGGGTACCTGACTGTCCGTGGCTCTGACTGACCCACCTCACCAGTGAGGCTACTGATTAGCTTCTCCCCAGCCTGCGTGCCACTCACCTGAGCAGGGAACTTCCCTGCTTGGCTTTTTTCTGAGTGGGCAGGGAGTGAGGAGGCCTCTTCCCATCTGTGTGCCCTCCCCCGAATGGGTCCCCCCTTTCCCCTGCTCTGTTGAGCAGCATGCAGGCTGAGGAGAAGCCATGAGCAATCAGGAGTTCAGAGCAGAGGAGGAGCAGCCTGGGCCTTGGGGAGCCACAAGTGCTGGGATTGGAATCCTAGGGCATCCCAGGATGACCCAGTAACACCAGCATGTTGAGGCACCGGGTAACCAATGGGGGGGCTGGGTACCCCGTCAGGTGCCCACTGGGGGTGTTTGAAAATGCAGATATTACCCATGGGTAGCAAAAGTGCCTCCGGCTCTAGCTTTACTCCTCTCCTATCATGCTCCATCATGACTCTGCAGTTGGCTGGGAGCACTCTTTTGCAGGCACCATCCAACACGTTTGCTCATACAAAGAGGGAGCTCAGAGGGGCGTCCTTGGTTTCTGTCCCAGTGTTGTGGAATTCCTTCCCCCTGGAGGTTTGCCAGAGTCTGAGCCTGAGCATATTCTGGAAACAATGTAAGGCCTTTCTTTTTGGCAAAGCATTTGGCTGATGGGGATAGGGGATGGGGTGAGGGTTATGTATTATTATTATTATTATTATTATTATTATAATTATTATTATTATTATTAGCATTAGTATTAGCATTAGCATTAGCATTAGCATTAGCATTTATATAGTGCCAGCGATATACCTGGCACTTTACAAAGAATAAGATAGACATGGTCCCTGCCCGAGATTCTAAAGACGGGGAGGGGAGACAGGGAAGGGGGAACAGAGGGAGAGACAAGGGATGCAACATTCATGAGGATGCGAGAGCTCAGTTACACGTTCTTGGCTTGGTTACAGTACATTGGGAGTTTGCAGGTAACAGGTGGGGGATAATCCTGGGTGAGGATGATTAGCAGGAGTTAGGAAGGGCGGAGCGGAAGAGGTGGGTTTTGAGGAGGGACTTGAAGGTGTGGAGGCCGGGTAGGGGCAAGGTGGACGAGGGATGGGAGGGAGTTCCTGGTGTGTGAGGCAGCGAGAGAGAAGGGACGAAGGTGGTTGGGTAACCAGGGGGGTGTAGGATGAGGGAGGGGATGGAAGAGGAGCGGAGTGCTCGAGCAGGAGCTCACAGGGAGATCAGGGCAGAGCGGTAGGGGGGAGCGAGGTTGAGGTTGCTTTCTAATGGGGATTTTAGTGTATTTTTAATGTGCTTTTTATTTGTTATCCACCCTGAGCTTTAGGGGAAGGTCAGAGTATCAAAAAACATTCAATCCATCAATCAATCAATGTATTTATTTTGGTTTTTCTCCATCCGACCCCATAAAGCTCAGGGCAGCTAACAGCATTATAAAAAAAACAAACTTAAAACACAATCTAAAACCCATAAATCCCCATAAAATATGTAAAAGATCCTCCCACCCCAACCCCAGGATGTACCCCTGCCTGTTAAATGCCCGCCCTATTTATTTATTTACTATTTTTCTACCCCGGCCCCTCTTGCTCACAGAACAGCTTGAAGCGGCTTCCAAATATGTCAATTAAATATGTCTTGTGCTGCCTCTTAAGGGTGAGAAGAAGGCACCCCATACCATTTTCATTTTTGTTTTAATTTACAAAATCCTCTTTGTTTTCAGGGTTTTTTGTCAATGACACTACTGTTCCTTCAGTTTTTCCAGGGTTTTTTTAAATTAAAAATTAATTTAAAACCAAACAAATGTTATGTACGCACAAAATGGCTGCCGGGCCATTCTTTGCATGCACAACCCTTTTCCAAAATGGCGCTGACACTGCCATTTTGGAAAGGGAGCGCAGAGCATGCACCAAACGCCCCCAGTTGGCATTTTTGCTCATGCGCAGTTTATTAATTATTATTATTATTATTATTATTATTATTATTATTATCATATTGTTCAATGAAAACAGATGAAAGTAAACAATAATCATTTGCTTATTCATCCACTTTAATAACGTTAGTTAAACACGCAAATGGGGCTCCATTTGTATTCGTAACTAATAGAAAATATTACGGATGCACACCACCCCCTGCTGCTGGAAGATGCCCAGAATAGGGCTTAGATGACCTTTGAAGGGAAGGGAGTTCCAAAGCTGTGGAGCAGCCATTAAGAACATCTTCCTGCCTGTCCGGTTCATACGGATCAGGCCAATGGTAGAACTGGCCAGAGGGATGCTCATGGCTGATCTTATAGGTCACGGATTGACATGAGGAGGACGGCGGCCTTTTAGATACTTGGGGTCCAGGCCATTTAGGGTTTACAGATCAAAATCAGTACCTTGAATTGTTTCTAGGAAGCTACTGGTTATGCCACCACATTCCCAGAATGAAATGACAGAAATAACCCAAAACCAATCCCCCCGAAAAATGAACTGAATATCCAAAATGAGATAAATTAAATAGACTGAAATAGTGCTTTATATCCACTTTCTTTGACCTGATTTGAAGCAGACAGAAACATTGGATATCGTTGCTACACATATTCGTTTCAGCTCTAGAATGAATGTAAGTGCCTCTTGAATCTACAGCAGGTAAACAAGAGTAAACTCTGATGCTCACCACTAGGGCTTAAACTTGATTTCATTTTTTCTTGATTCTTTTCAAGAATCAAGCTTCTTGATGAGAATCGAGGGGCGGGGGCGGAATAGAGAAAAGCCACAATTCTGAAAATTTCCTATCAAGATTTCCCCCCCTCAACTTTAAAAAAACCCACAAGACAAGAACTGCACGTGTGCCATAAGGTCACCAAGGCCGTTCTGTGCATATTCAGCCCTTTCCCAAAATAGCACTGGAGGCATGATTGCTATTTTGGAAAAGGGCAATCATTCATGCATGCGCAGCAGTGTTTTTGCGCACGCGTAGAATGACTGCCCCTTTAGGAAAAGGCTGCACAAGAGCAAAACAGCCCAATGGCCATTTTGTGCAGGCATAGGTTTGTTTTATTAGCGAGATTCTTGCAAGAATCTCAAACCGTTAGCGAGTTCCTGGCGAGATTTCGCTAATGGTTTTCTATTCTTGCAAGATTATCACAAGAATCAAATTGATTCTCGTTTCAGTCCTACTCAAAACATAAAAGGAATCACTTGCTTTAGTAGATTAAAAACAAAAGTTAGTTATATAAGTAAAGTATAAATGCTTAATGTTTTAAGGATGCCACTAACAAGTGCTAAAATATAGGGAAGTTAAAAAACATAAATAACCACTCCAGCATCAATATTTAATCTAAAAATTTATCTTTAGCTGTTGTCTCTATTTCTCTCCTTTATCATTTACTCTCAGTTCTCTGGAATCCTTTGATGCTAATCTTTTTTGGATCCTGCATTGCTGGGTAGAGTTTCATGTTCTGTTTGGAAATAGAAACCCAATTATGACTGGCTTCTTGAGCAAATTATGGTCAATTGTGGAACTCAAATATTTGTGTAAACAAATAAATCAGCTGAAATTTGGGCTATCCAAACCAAAACCTACAAAAGAGATAATAACCACTATTCATCTGAGTTTTGTCACATACCTACTTGGTACTAGATTTTTTTGTTTCTGTTATTTGGGTACCTTCACTTTGTCACAGCTAGACCTACTGTCCATGCACATCTGCCAAATAAAGAAACCAAAATCACGAAATAACCAATTACTGAATTGAAATAAGTGAAACAACTAAAGTATGTTTAATGGAGTCCTGGTGCGCAACAAGCAGCTCTTCCCTGATCTCCCTCTGAACCCCTGTTCAAGCACTCCGCTCCTCCTCCATCCCCTCCCTCACCCTCCCACGCCTCCCCTGCTCCCCCAACTGCCTTCATTCCTTCTTCCTCGCTGCCCCGCACGCCTGAAACTCCCTCCTGGCCCTCGTCCGCCTGGCCGCCACCTTCCACACCTTCAAGTCCCTCCTCAAAATCCACCTCTTGTGCCCTTCCGACCTCCTGCTAATCATCCCCACCCAGAATTATCCCCCACCTGTTATCTGTAAACTCCCAATTTACTGTAACCAAGCCAAGAAACCTGAGTTCTCTCATCCTCATGAATGTCACATCCCTTGTCTCTCCCTCTGTTCCCCCTTCCCTGTCTCCCCTCCCCCTGTCTTTAGATTGTAAACTCTCGGGCAGGGACCGTGTCTATCTTGTTCTCTGTAAAGTACCAGGTACATCGTTGGCGCTATATAAATGCTAATGCTGCTGCTGCTGCTGCTACTACTACTACTACTACTAATAATAATAATAATAATAATTTATTATTATTATTATTATTATTATAATTATTATAAATTCAAGGTCCTAGTAATGATCTACAAAGCCCTATACGGCCTTGGCCCCTCTTACCTTAGGGACCGCCTCGCCCTTCGCGCCCCGGAACGACTCCTGCGGTCTGCCGGGGGTGCCCGCTTGGAGGTCCCCCGTGTGAAGCGGGGGGCCACGATGGAGCGGGCATTCTCGGTGGTAGGGCCGCGGCTGTGGAACTCCCTTCCGGAGGAAGCTCGCCTGGCCCCAAGCCTTTTGATATTTCGGCGGAACTGTAAGACCTGGCTGTTTGCCCAGGCCTTTGGGAGGGAGGGGGGGGTGATTTTTAATCCCCCACCTTATATATTTATTTATAATTGTACCGCGCCCTGTTTTATTGATATATTTTATATTTGTTTTTAAATGTTTTTATACTATTTTTATTGTTGTTAACCGCCCCGAGCTGCATGGCAGGATGGGGCGGTATAGAAATCTAGAAATAAATTATTATTTATTAATTAATAATGGAGTCCCTGAATAAGTGGATATGCAAGTATTTATTCATTTGCGTTGTGGATATTAGTGGGTAGGCCATCCCAATATGCAAATAATATCAGTGATTTTAAAAAAAAAATCAATATTCATTTCAGCTGTAGCCTATTGGTATTTTGTAAAACTATTGTAATCATTAAGAGAGCAATATCGTTTCTGAAATCTAAGGGTTGTTTGATGGTTAGTCTTCATAGTACCTCTGGGACATGTTCAGTGTTTGCCTTTAAAATGTTGGCATTCGTTCAACATTTCAAAGCAATTAGCACAGAAGCAATATTAGGATCATTCTTTTCCTGGAATACATGCAATGGTTACTGGGGACCTACAGAACCTTACCTAGTAGGAACTGTTTATAGAATACAGGGCTGAAGGAAACCTTTGGGTAGGGCTGAAATGAGATTTCACCCAGTTGAATGAACTTGATGAAATACTAGTTCCAGGTATGTCCTTGGACAAACCAAAGACCTTGGAATGCCTGCAATTTCTCACTGAATGTTTGGTGAGAAAATTAAAAAATGAAATTAAAAAATCACTGCACATGAGTGAAATGGCTGCCACCCTTAATCAAAGTATTGGCGATGCTATCGCCACCATCTTGGTTAAGGGCAGTGGCCATTTTTTGCATATGAAAAACACCCTGGTGACCATTTTGAAAATGCACAGTGATTTATATTTATTTATTTTTATTTATTTTCCCCCAAGAATTTGTCCCAGGTTCGGGAAATTACCGGGAAATCGATCCCAGTGCCTGAACTCATGAGAATTCTCAAAAATGGCTGCTCTTTCAGCCCTAAAGAAGGGTCATTTAGTCCACTCCCATCCATTGCATTTCAACAATCCTTCAGTTTTATGATTCAGATCTCTGCTACTGGACTCCAGTGAGTGCAATGTGGTTTTGCCTCAGATTCACCACAGAATGATATTTGTCATGAAGTCAAGCTGGATTGGCTACATGATAAACATAGGGTAATTTCAGACGTGATGAGCCGTTCGGCCCGCCACGCTGAACCATGGTTCAGGATCCGTTTCAGATCCTGGACAGGAATCAGTCCGGCTGTCCTTTAGACGTGCCAGCCTGATTCCTACAGGGGATCGGGGAGGGGGAGGGGCTGTGTGACACGCTGTGCGGCCGAACAGCCCCACTCCCCATGCTCCCCTGGCCACCCGCCCTCCGGGAGACAGGCGGGTGCAGCAGCCAATCCAGCTGCTGTGCCTGATCCCGCATTGCTGTCTGGACCATGATCCGGAATGGACCAACATAACAGATATTACTTTTGGTCAATCCTGGATCATGGTCCAGATAACCACGGGTGTTTTCAGATGTTACTAGATCACAGTCAACCACAGTGAACCACACACAACCCCACAGCAGGGCCAAAGGGTCCTGAACGTTTGTTCGGCAGTCACCAGATGTTCACCACAGACAATCCCCAGCAGGGGACAAAGCTAACCACACTTCCGAAGGTCCAGGCCCGGACCATGGGTGATTTCAGATGTGACGGGGCACCTATTGGCACCGTGTAGTCCAGCTGGGGAAGGGGGGGAAGGGGGCAAGCGGGCTGAGGGGGCTGGACACAGCACTGGGAGGTGGGCGGTGGTGGTGGTGGTGGTGTTAACTGTAGGAGGTCTGCACAATAAATGCACGGGCACCACAGTGGCAGCCATTATTATGTTTCATGGGCCCGAGGCTGGGGGCGGGTGGGTACCTAGGGGTGTGTCCAGGGTGCCGGTGGGGGCCACCGAGTGGTGGTGACGGTGGTGTGCGATCTCATGCCTCAGCCTCCCGGATGATCCACCTCGCCAGGGCAGCGTGGATGCGCTTTGCATATTGGTACTCCCGTGGGTTCTCAGCATTCACATAGAAAGGCACAGGGCCAGGAGGGCACCGGGGCACGGGGTAGTTGAGGGCAGCCCCATCGGTCTCGCACACGTTGAGCAGCACACAGCAGGCCCTGATCACCAGGGTCTAGGTCTCCACCATGTAGTCCTGCTGGCCCACGAGGCACCTCCAGCGCTGTTTGAGGGCCCCGAAGACCCTCTCAACCACGGTTCAGCAGGCACATAGGCGGGTATTGTACAGTGCCTCCACAGGGTTCCTGGCAACCGGGTATGCCTTCATCAGCCACCGGGTGAGGGGATAGGCCGGGTCCCCCAGGATGCAGGGGGGCATCAGCACCCCCTCGATCTGGGTCATCCTAATGTCCGTGACCTCCCGCGGTACATCCGGCCATAGAAGGGAGAGATGGTCATGATACGGACATCATGGCTGTGCCCAGAGTGGCCCGTGTAAATGTCTTTGAACCACCCCCGGTGATCCACAACCGCCTGCAGCTTCAGGGAGTGGTACCCGTGTTGGTTGACATATTCCGCGGTCTCCCCATCGGATGGGTGGAGGATCTCAATGTGTGTGCCGTCCATGATGCCCATGCAGTTGGGGAATCCTTCAGCCACAAAGCCGGCCATCACGGCCTCCTGGTCCACCAGCTGGATTTCTCAGTCCAGGAGCACGCCCTCCACCGCCTCGTAGACGTCTCACAGGATCCCGGTGACGGTGTTCACCCCAACGCCGGAGTGCTGCGAGATGGACCAGCAGGAGTCGGGCCTTACTAGTGCCCAGACCCCGATGGTCACCCGCTGGACCATGGGAATGGGGGTCCGTATGGGGGTGTGCTGCCTCTCCAGCCAGGGCATTAACAGCTCCATGAGTCACAGTAGGGTGCGCCTGTCCATCCGGACATGCGCTCTCCAGGTGGCCTGGTCCCAGTGAGCCAGCGCCCGGGCCCACCACCCCTGTGCCTGCTCCATGACCCATACCCACTGGGCAATGGGCATAGTGAGCAGGGCTGCGCACCCCATGGTCTCCCTCTGCCATTGGAGTCAGCCATTTCTCTTCCTCGCGGAGCACAGCAGCCCACTCCTGGGTGTGGAGGAGGGCCTGTCAGGCCACCCCAAACACCTGCTGGGCCATGAGCCAGGCATGGGAGCACCTGTGGTGAGCTCACCGGGATTTAGCTGCGCTCTTGGCCATGCACACCTGCAGCCGGGCGCCCACGGTGGGGAAGCAGGGGGCGCCCCATTGAGCACACCTGTGGTCGCTGCACGGGGTCTGTCACATGGACCAGCCTGCGCCCGGGCATGTGGGCAGCAGCTGCATTCCTGCTGTCATCACCTCCCACCTAGCTGTCTTGACTGCCTGTTGTCCTCGCTGCCCTGATCTGTGTTTGGACTGTCCTGTACATGTGCTCAGTTCCAGCACCTGGGCTTGGTCTACACCCATGCCTCGCTCCTCTGCCATGCCATGTTGCAACCTGTGGCCTTATCGCTTGGCCTTGGAGGTCCCCTGCTTCCCCTCCTGTCCCTACAGGGATTGTGGGGGCCCCCTTTCCTTTAAGTTAGTACCCACCGCTTGCTGGACCATGGCTGGCAGCGCTTCCCCAGGGCTTGTGGGCCCCACCACCCCTGGTGCCCCCCATAAGTGGACCTTCCGCAAGACCATGGCCCTGTGTGACCCTGTCTCTTATACACATCTAGAGGTGTAGGGAAGCCCTGCCCTGGCTGTGTCCTTCTTTGGCTGCATTCACGGGGCCTGTGGTTACCAGTGGTCATGTGGGGTGGTCTACCACTGCCTGTTGGAGCTTGGTCACCTTTTGTGTCCCCAGCTTCTGACTATGGCTTGTCAGAGCCCACCGGGGTGCAGCTGGTGGCGCTGCCTGGTGTGTGGTCCTGATCTGATGTCCAGGTGGGGCTCACCATGCAGGATCCGTTTGAGGCATACTACCTCGTCGCCCACCACATGTCTGCGCTGGGCTACTGTTGGGGCATGCTCCAGTGGCCCCACTACATGCACCTGGTGGTCCACCTGACCCCTGGCCCCTTTGTGGCCCCCTGCAGCTGGCTGTGAGGCCCCCTGTGCCTTCTGGGCCCTGGATGCTAGCCTCGCTGTGAGCTCCCACCTCCGCCGTGATGCCGTGGGTCACTGCCCGCTCCCTCCCTGATGTCCCGGGCTCGCTGCTGTGATGGCTGGTTCCTCGGGTTCCACTGCCCCTGCCTGTGGCTCTGGGCCCCCTCCGTGAGCCCCCCTGTCCACCTCTGCAACCGTTGTTCCCATCCGTGCCTGCCTTCTCCTGTTGTTGTGTCCTGATATCCGAGCCAGCTCCCGGCACCCTGGGTGCTGCTGGCCTTCCTCGTCTGGCTGCACTCCCTCCTGTGCCCATGCTCCACCCACCCCCAGGTTCACTCTGTGACTGTGGGGTTCTGGGGGGATTGGATCGCCTGCTCAGCTCTTTGGCTCTGGCTTGCCTCCATCCCGTTCATCACACCCTTGCTGGTGCCTGGTGTCCCTGTCTGCCTCCTGGACTGTTCCTGGGCTTCTCCCTGTCTGTGTGGCCTCCCCCTGTGCCTGTGCTCTGCCCCTGAGGGGTTCCTCCATGCCAGGTCTGCCTGTATTGCTGTCAGGGTTCTGGATGCCATTAACTGTGTCCTGCCCTGACCCCGGGCTGGTCCACCGCTTCCCTGGCCCCAGGTCCCCCTTCCCCTTTGCCCATTGTGCCATGTGTGTTGGCCATCCTGCTGTGTTCCCCCTTCCCTTCCTTTCTGATGCGGGTGTGTATGTGCCTGGGCATGTGTTTGTGCTGTGTGTTCCGCTGTGACCTCATTTTCCCTGTGCCTGTTGTGTGTATTGCCTCGGTGACTCTTCTCCCCCTCCCTTCCCATTTCCCTTGTGTGGGCGTTCCCTGTAGGCACTTTTGGCTTCGTTTGCCATGTCTGCCTCCCGTCCCTCCCCGGTGCCTTCTGGGTGTTTTGACTACAGCCCGGAATCGGCGTCACATCTGTTGCACTGCCCTGGGCCATGGTCTGTCAGTTCAATTCCCTGCCATGGTCCCGATCCCATCACATCTGTTTGGGGCCTTCCTGGACCATGGGGGGTGGTTGTTCGGTTCGCCACCACTGGTAATCCACTGTGGTGATTCAGGGGCCCATCGCATCTGAAATCACCCCACGATTAGGACCTCTGGACAGCTGAAGGTCCAGAATCATGGTCATTGTGATTCCTGCCAGAGGTTCACTGTGGTGAACATCTGGCAGAATACACAACAGACATTACGGGACAAATGGCCACCACAGGGGATTCACTGTGGTTGACCGTGGTCTCGTAACATCTGAAATTACCCCAAGAGATTAAATGGGTAGCACATTTTGTACCCACTGGTAATACCCAGAATTTCATACCACCTATTGGTTACCCGAAAGGTATCTGCATACCGAGACAGGTAACCTACTTTCTGAAATACCAGATTTTTACCATTTCTGAGTAATAAAATTTCCTTTTTACCAGTCCATTGTGACTTAACATGTTTATGTTTTAGCATCTTTCTGAATTTCACATTTTGTCATTTTCATCATAATGTGCACACACACAAGAAAAGAAGACACTGAACAACCAATGAATGAAAGGAAATTGATTGGGAAATGGTAATTTGGGAAGCCAGTAATTGATGCAAAATCAGGAAATTGGTAGCTCGATAATTCAAAATGGTAACATGTGAATGATAATTTGGGTAACTTGTTCGGCACTAAATGGATCCTGTTTAAGTGCTGATCCATCTGAGCTGATTTGGGTACCACAATTTCAATAGGTATAAAGTTGAAATGGGTAGCTCATTTGCTACCCATGAGTAATACCCACATTTTCAACTGCCTTCTGGGATACTTGTTGGGCTACCCCTTAACTGATTGGGTATGCACATACCCCTAAAATCAGTAATTTTAGGTACATTTTTTCATTTTCTTTTCCAGTTACTGATTGATAAATGGGATAAATTGGGAGCTGCAATAGAGCAGAAAGACAATGTTACTTTTTGGAATTTAGTCAAAAAGGGACTTTGTGAGGGCCGTCTTGTGGCGGACTCGGGGATATCAGCTGAGTTTTGGCAAGATTATTATTGAGATATCTTTGCAGTGATGGAAGACATAATTACTAATCCAAAGATAGAATTGTATTTGACAGATTGCCCTTCTTGGCACTCTGTCGATGAGATGGAAATACACAAACATATAACAGCAGTACCCCTGAGAAAGGCCCCAGGGGAAGATGGGATCCCTGAGGACCTCTTTAGAGAGAATATAGATTGGTGGATTCCTATTATTTCCAGTCTTTTCAATAGTATAAATACAATGGGAAAATTTCCCATAGGATGGAATAATAGTATAGTGGTACCTATTTACAAAAAAGGCCCCCAAAATAATCCAGCAAATTACAGACCTATCAACTTACTTGAGGTGATTGCAAAATTGTATGGTAAATATCTTTTGGCCAAACTGGAAGCATGGGCAGAAAAAGAAAACATTTTCCATGAAGAACACCCTGGCTTCCGGGCAGGCCGTGCCACTGTAGATCACTGTTACGTACTGGATCATATGATTAATAAATACATACATATTAGAAACAGCAATCTTTTTATTGCATTTGTCGATCTTAAATCGGCTTTTGACACAATTAATCGGGACCACTTATGGGCAAAGCTGGCATCTGCAAGCCTTGATAGATGACTTTTATTTTTGGTCTGGGAACTCCATATGCAAACCTACATGAGCGTACGACTGACTAGTGAAGGCCATCGATCCAATTCTGTTCAAGTACATGTAGGAGTGAAACAAGGGTGTGTTTTAGCACCCTTTCTTTTTAAGTTCTACATAAATAACATCGTGGATACTTATAGAAATGAGATGGCTTTTGCACCCTGCATAGGTAGGAGGGCCCTCTCGATCCTCCTCTACGCAGACGATATGGTGTTGCTGTCGGCTGAGGAGAGTGGGATGTGAAGGGCACTGGTGGTGTTGGGCATCTATTGTAAAAATGAAAAGTTAAAGATCAATTATTCTAAAACTAAGATTGTAGTGTTCTCTAGGAGGGTGCGCACTCGCAGATTGGCATTGGATAGAGTGCCAACAGGTGCCACGATTTAGATATTTGGAACTGGTCTTTGCTGCCTCTGGCTCTTGGTTACATCATTTGGCAGCTGCCAAGTTGAAAGGACAGTCAGCGGAATTATTAATTTTGGGCCCATCAATGGTGGAAAGATGGTTAAGCCAGCTCTTCAGCTACATAGGCAAAGATTTATCCCTCAAGTTTTGTACGGGGCTGAATTGTGGGGTTTTGATGCCTCTTCTTTAGAAGTGGCTCAAAATAAGATTATTATAAGGGTTTTGAGGGTCCCTATGTATACACCTGCCTCTCCTGAGGACAGAAACAGGCATTCTCTCAGTGGAACATGGGGCTCAAGTGACCATTTGTAAATTTTGGTCGAGACTAATGAATATGCCCAAAGATAGCCTACTGTTTTCCTGTTGGGAGGAACAAGAGGGTTTTAAAAATAGAAATACATGGAAAATACGCTTTATCCACTTTTTTAGTAAAATCAGATACTCTCTTAAGGTTCTGGAGGGATACCCAGGTGGATTCTTGAAATGTCTTCTTGGATCCCATTTAGTGGATATTCATAAACAACAAGATATTGCGCAAACTGCTGTATCATTAGTTCCCCCCCCCCCCCCCCCATTATGGGAAGTTTAAAACAATCCAACAATTTGAACCTTACCTTTTTTGTATATCTAACTTTGCCTGCAGTTACACTGGGCAGATTCCAATTAATGCCCTTCAATGTCTTAGAGGGATGGTTGAGAGGGCTCCCCTATGAACAAAGGTTATGCAATTGTAATCAGCATATTGAGGACCTAAGGCACTATCTTTTTGATTGTGTACTAACTGCAGATATTCGTCAACAGTACAAGGGGATCCTCTGCCCTGAGGCTTTCTGGCAGAATCAGGACCTAAAACTTGACTATATCCTGGCAAATCCCGATGATCATGTATAAGGCAGCCAATTTTCTTTTCCTCTTGGCTAGAAGAAGGAATCTGGATCTAGTAGAGACTTAGTAGAGATTTAGTAGAAACTTAGTAGAGATCTAGTAGAGACTTAGAGGAGGGACTTTGGTACTTGGTTTGACATGTAGAACCAAGGGTGGATTTAGGTTTTGGTTTAGACCAAATGGTTTTGATACTGACTATTTGGTGTTGCCTATGACCAAAGGAATGATCAGAACATAGGATCTTAATACCTGGTTTAGAATTAATATATGATGTTAGTGCTTGTTTCTTTTTATATTGTTGTGTATTTTATATAATGTTATTCTTGTATTTTATTCTATTTTTGCAACAACCAAGTGGTTGTGTCAATAAAGATTTATCTATCTACTGATTGATAAACTGGTACAGAAAACCAAAAGCTTGGGACAGAAAACAGAAATATCTGGACTGGAGATGTATATTCTGGGACCGGAAGTTGACATTCCAGGATACTGGGTAATTGAATTATGTCGAAATTGGGTACAGACCAGCAACCAATATTTTTTTTAGTTGATTCAGCTAACAGAAATTTGACGGGATACCCGTTTCAGGTACGAGTAGACATGTTTTTGCAGATACCCATTTTAGCTTTACAGAGCATCCACTTTGGATGCACCACAGAAATGCCACCGCTCAGTAAACGAGACAAAGCTGTGACACTCCCACTGGAGGCTGAGGATCACCATCCTGATATGTGAGGATAGCATCAGAAAACCCTGTATTCCTGAGCCCTTTGTGGAACTCTATACATTCAACTGTGATTCTGCAAACAAAACGCATACCGAAGCAGACATCTGTTTTGCTGACTGCAGTCATGTGGAGGCTGGCAATTTATGGCCTGCAAGGATCACAGCTGTTTCAGTACTAAAAAGAAAATGTTTATTTATTTCCTTTTTAACTTTTACATCTCTATAGGTTCTCATTCCTCCCCTCTTTTTTCTTTTTTTTTTTTTAAAAAAAATGTGTTTGCACAAAAGTGCTTAGCCCATGAGAGAGAAGAAATATTCCATGGAAGTGTCACAATGGCTAGCAATAAAAGCTGAGCATGGGTGTTGAAATACAGTCCTAGCAGCTGGCAGCTCACTGTTCCTGTAGGGAATTTTCATTTTTATTGGGAAATCCATCCATGCAGTTTGTTGTGACTGGAGCCTGGTGCTAGGGTAACACAAGACCCAGGCAAAAATATACAGTGCACAATGATCCTGGTTTTATTGCTCCAGGAGAAAAAGATCTCACTGCAGTGACTGAGACAGATTTCTCATCCCCTCCCTCTTCCCACTGTTAAATACAGAGAATCCCAAGCACTGGAACCCAAGTGGGTCATTCCTGTAGCCAAAACAAGGAGCAAATTGCACACCAACCGGCAATATCAGAAATTTTGAATGGCATACTGGATACCCAATCAACACCCACTAGATCTGAAACAGGAACTATTTTGGCACCTGTTGGTAATACCTGCATTTTTTAATGCCGTGTTGGGTACTTGATGGCCTGCTCAATTACCGATTGCGTACCCAGGTGCACTTAAAATTGATAATTTCCAATATCAATTTTTATTATTATTTTACGGTTAACAATTGGTAAATTGGGAGGGACAGAACACAGAAAGGCTGGGACCACAAATAAAAAAAATTGGGACTGGAAGTCAACATTCTGGGACACTGGGTACTCAAATTGGGTTGAAATTGGGTAACAACCAGTACTTGAAATTTTGAAGTCAATTTGGATACCAGAAATGGTACAGGTATACCTGTTTTGGTGGGTAATCATTTCAGTGCTAGTGTCCACATACCAAAATGGGTACCCAACTACCTAAAATACTGAGTATTACCATTACCGACTTTCCTTTGTACCATTCAGCCATTTTATCAAATTAGTGTCACCTACCATGTTATTGTTTTATTGTCTTTCCATCACAGAACAATCAATAGGTGAATAGAAATGGACATAAAAATGATAAATTGGCAATCAATAAAAATCAGCTCTCCAGGGTCTCTGGCAGAGGCAGGAGTGTTACCTGGTAGAGGCCTCAAACAAAGATCCTGAATTAGAGGTTGCCAGAGATTGCACTTGGGACCTTATTTATTATTATTATTATTATTATTATTATTATTATTATTATTATAAAGATTTATATAGCGCCAGTCATGAGCTTGGTGCTGTACAGAAACATACAATAGACATGGTCCCTGCCTGTGGCTTAGAATCTAAAAGACAAGGAGGGGGAGACAGGGAGGGGGGACAGTGGGCGACACAGGGGAGAAGACAAACAAACATTCAAGCGGATGTGAAGTCTCAGGTTCGTGTGCTTGGCTTGGTTACAATCAGGATGGTTGCAGCAGTCTGCAGAAGAGGGAAGACAGTAAGTATATGGTGAATGACTAGCAGGCATTGGGAAAGGCAGCGAGGAAAAGGTGGGTCTTGAGGAGGGATTTGAAGGAGTGGAGTGAGGGGGCAAGGCGGATGTGGGTAGGGAGGGAGTTCCAGGCATGAGGGGGGCAGTGAGAGAGAAGGGTCAAAGGTGGTTAGGTGAGCAGGAGAAATGAGGGAGATTGAGGGAGGGGACAGCGGAAGAGCGGAGAGCAAGTGTAGGAGTGCGTAGGGAGATTAGGTCTGAGAGGTAAGGGGGAGCTTGGTTGTGCAGTGTTTTGAACGTGAAAACCAGGAGTTTAAACAGGATATGTTCAGGAATGGGGAGCCAGTAAAGAGAGAAGAGGAGAGGCTGCACATGGTCGAAGCGACGGGCAGAGTGAATGACCTGAGCAGCGGAGTTTTGGATTGCGAAAAGGGGGGAGAGGTGAGAGTGAGGGAGGCCAGCGAGGAGGAGGTTGCAGTAATCAAGGCGAGAGATAACCATGGCATGAGCAAGGATTTTGGCCGAGAAGGTAGAGAGAAAGGGGCGGAACTGAGCAATGTTATGAAGGGCGTATCGGCAGGATTTGACCACAGAGTCAATGTAAGGTTTAAAAGAGAAGTGCATATTAAAGATGAAGCCCAAGCTGTGGGCTTGGAGAACAGGATGGATGGTGACTCCATCGATGCAGATGGACAGGTTAGAGGGAGAGGAAGGGGAGGGAGGAAAAATGAGGAGTTCGGTCTTGGCCATGTTGAGCTTGAGTTGACGT
>QEPC01004060.1:3046078-3088985 GCA_003113815.1 Sphenodon punctatus | reverse complement strand
GGGGGGGGGGGGGGGAGACAGGCAATGCACCATCCAGGGCACTAGGTTGGCTGAGAGGTGGTGTGAGGGGCTGCTCACGGACGGTCTGGCAAGCGTTCTTGAGGTGGCGACCCCTGTGCTAGACCCTCCCAGGCAAACAGGCCCCTTTGGAAGCCTTGGGAGCACATATGAGCATTCACCAGGAAGCGGGGAAGGAGCAGATCCACACCGGCAGCCGCAGCCTGTACATCTGGAAGGTCCCTCACCAATCGAAGCATGGCGAGGTCCACAGCAGAGGGGTCCCCGGTCCGTAGTGAGCCACCAACCTCGGGGGACAGCAAGCTCAGGTGCCACAGGAGGGCCCCCACATCCGAGGGTTCGAGCGGGATCCCACAGGCATGCAGGAAGCTTCCGGTGTACAGGGCAGAAACAGGGGGACCTCCGGACAGCAAGGCGAGGCCAAACCCGGGTCGCTCCATCAGTAGGCGAACAGCCGTTAACTCCGCAGTGGTCCACAGCATTACAACGGCAGCCAGGTGCCCCCAAGGAGGCTGGCACAGGGGGGTGAAGCCGAGCTCGAGGGAATAGCCCCGACATGCTGGGGCACCGACCCAGTGACCCATCGTCCACATGTACCATGACAGGAGCCAAAAGCCATCCTCCACCGACAGGGGGTTGCCCACCAACAGCTGAATGTCGGGGCTCAGCCAGAGGGCCACCAACAGCATGTCCGCACAGGGCAACCACCCCTTCCATACATCCCTGACTGAGGGCCCTGCAAAACCGCCGGCCATGGCAGGAGTAGGGCCCACTCCGGTGAAGTCACAGGCAGGAGATGGAGGGCTGCAGTGACTGGGATGAGTATGTAACAAGTAGCTAGCCTCGTTCACAGGCAGCCTTGCATGCCAGAGATAGGCCGGCCCACTGGGGCCAGGGAGCCACAACACACACGCAGGACAGAAGGGATCCAGCACAGGTGACAAGAGATGAGTGAGGCCATGACCGGACACTGTGCCAGGCCAAGGAGCCGAGCCAGGCATTGTATCCACACCGCGCACAGCTGCAGCATGCAATGGAGGACCATGGCAGGGGGAAATGTAGTGCAGGTGCGGAGGTAGTGGTACCCTGGGGTGTGATTGGTTCCATCCCCCCTGGCGGGCATGCGGCCGGCGTACTCGCGGGGATGATCAGCCAGACCCAGCAACCGGTGGCAGTTCCAGCACACCCCCAGTGCAGCACCAATCAGTGCCCTGCCCCTACCGGGCGACACAGTACATAAGCGACCAGATGCAGGCGGTCGGGCGTGGGGCATAGGGGCTGTTGCACAGGGTTGAGCATCAAACAGAGAATGGCGAGACCGAGTTGGGTGGACACAGAGGAGCACCCAGGGGGGAGTGGGGTGGGGTGGGGGTACAGGCCACACAGAAGAGTGCACTTCGGCCAGGACACATGCCAGTGGGGGGTGGTTGGGAGTGGGGAACTGCTGAACCATGCTGCTGGGAGATGTGTACCCTCAGCCCAGGGATATACTGTTGTGACTCCTGGGCGCAGCCCTCCTGTTGCTGTGCATGCTGATACAGTAGATAGCCCTTCTCTGCCTGCCGGGTTGAGGCTCCATCCTCCTGGGGGTACGGCGGCGGAAGACAGCAAACCTCAGGATGGTGGCGACCGTGAGTTGGGCGAGGCAGGCAGCTGTCCGATGCTGTGCCCTGTTGGACTCTGCAGTGTCCCAGCAAGGCCAGCTCATCCTGGCCCGATGGACCCTCAGCATTTACGTCCCCCTACATGACCCTACTGCCCCTGCGATGGCACTGGTCGCACTCCCGCACCAATGACTGATGGGAGAACATGTTGGTCACCTGGACGGATGGGGAATGGTCAGACCACTTCCGGATGCCCTGCTCCCTCCTGACTCACTTGGGGGAGCTCCTCAATCCTCACCTCCGGAGGCGTGAGATGAACATGTGCTTCCCGCTGCCACCAGGGATGCATGTGGCCATGGCAGTGTGGCGGCTGGTCACCCAGGATTCCTGTAGGAGCGGGGGGGGGCAGTTCAGGGTGGCATCACCACCATGAAGTGCCCTCCATGATGTGTGTGACCTGCTCGTGGAGCTCCTCTTGGAGCGGGTCATCCAGCTCCGTGACCCCGAAAAGGTGATGAGTGGGTTTGAGGAAATGGGGTTCCCTCATTGCATCGGGGCCGTAGTGGATCACAGGGGCCTGTTTATAGATGTGTACACAGGCCAGTCGGAGCGGAGCCATGATGACATGCGTAGCCTGTGTGCCTCCCCCTTCCATGCACACATGTTCGACGGGGAGATCGCCCCCAACCTGTACCGCATGATAGCGGGGGTTCCCATGGCCCCTGTTTTGATTGGGGACCCCGCCTACCCGCTCAGCCCATGGCTCATGTGGGCCTATCCAGTGGCGCACAACCCCGACCATCGCCTGTACAATGAGTGCTTGTCATCCGCACGCAGCATGGTGGAGCGGGCCTTCGGGCTCCTGAAGATGTGCTGGCGCCTCCTGATGAACAGGAGCCAATTCGACCTCGACCATACCCCCATCCTTGTCCTAGCAGCATGCATCCTGCACAATGTATGCGAGACAGGAGGCGCTGACCTGGACAACCCACCACTGGTGCACAGGGCCGGTCCTTTGCCCCTGTACCAACATGCCCAGGGCAGGGCATTCTGACGCATCTCAGGGGAGAACAGGGATTCCATCTGCCGCCGCATCGTTGCCCAGGCAGCCGAACACTGGGCAATGCCCAACCCACACCCATGTCCATAGTCCTATGCACCCCTTCAATAATGCTAGGTAGTACCTGTGAACTGCAGCCCTGCCTCTGTGCCACGTGTGGGTGATGGGGGTCCCTGGACTGGGTACCGTGGGCTGCCAGGTTGCATGCACACTCCCCTCGCTGTCTGCCGCAGGGTGCTCAGACCCCATGGTGCCCTGCCTGCCGCCTCTCACCGGCCCGTCAGTGACAGGTCTGTGTACACCTGTTCCAGCCACTACAACTGCCAGCTGGCTCACCAGGCTGGGGCCCGGCACTGGTGGCCGCCCGGGCACTGTACAGTGTCCCCCTCATGCCATGGTACCCCCTGCCATGGCGAAGGGGGTGAGGGGCCGTTTGGTGAACAGCCAGGTTTAGGGGGCCAGGATTGGGTGGACAGGGGGGAGGAGCGGCTATAGAGGTGGTTCTCAGGCGTGGATGGTATGGTCGACGGGGTTGGATGGCTTGTGCCCCTAGGGGACCTAGGTGCCTGCAGGAGGTGCAGCACACCATTCCACCTCTGGGGTGGAGGGAGGAGCGGGGTCCAAGGTCCGCCTGTGGGGGGCTGCTGCTGCTAAACGTGAGGTCCATTGTCAACAAGACTCTAGTTGTCTGGGATTTGATCTCGGATGGGGCTGTGGACCTCGCGTGTATTACAGAGACCTGGCTGGATGAAATGGCTGGACCAACTTTAGTGGATCTTCTTCAATCCGGGTATGCTGTGCAGCACCAGCCCTGCACAGGCGGCTGGGGAGGTGGAGTAGCGATAATTTTTAGAGAACACTGGCCTGTCAGGAGATATCCAGTTCAAGAGATGGCAGGTATTGAGGCCCTCCATGTGGTGTTTGATTTGGCCGGGGGAAAGCTAGGGGTGCTGCTGGTATACTGGGTCCCTTCCTGTCCAGTAGCATCCCTTACCACTCTAATAGAGTTGGCTTCGGAGGTGGCGCTGGGCTCCTCCAGGACTTTGGTCCTGGGGGACTTCAACGTCTATGCCGATGCTGCCTTTGTGGGAGTGGAGAGCAAATTCATGGCCACCATGGCAACCATGGATTTGTCCCAAGTGGTCAACTACCCAACCCATGTGGGAGGGGAGGCATACCCTCAACCTGATCTTTAGTTCTGGCCTTGAGGCAATAGTGGGGGAGGTTAGGGCTATGCCCTTGTCATGGATGGACCATTATCTCCTCCAGACCAGTCTCTCAGCGCGCCACCTCCAGAAGGGGATGGGACCAGGTAGATTGGTCCACCCTCAGAGGATGATGGAACCTCAGCGGTTCCAAGAGACCCTTAGGGAATTAACCTTGGACCTGGATGGCCACTCTGTCAATGAGCTAGTTCAGCATTGGAATAGCTTGCTGGGGGAGGCCATTGACAGGGTGGCTCCAAGACACCCCCTGCCTCTGTCCCATCACCGCAGGGCCCCTTGGTTTACTGAGGGTCTGAGGTGTATGAAACAAGTAGGCAGGAGGCTAGAGCAACGCTGGTGTTGGACTCTCTCTGACTCCGACTGACTTCTCCATAGGGCCCATTTGCAGTCCTATGCTGAGGCTGTGAGGACAGCAAAGAAGGAGTTCTTTGCTGCCCTCATAGCATCTGCAAAGTCACACCCGGTGGAGCTGTTTTGGGTGGTGCGGGAGCTGGTCAGTCCGGCCTCCCTCTGTCTAGACAGGGACTTGTCCCAGGCCCACAGTGAGGAGTTTGTCACCTACTTTGCAGACAAGATTGCTCGGATTCAGAGTGACTTTGACACCGGGTTGGGGGCAGTAGGTGGAGAGCATGATGTCATGGAAGCCCTGTCTGGTCCAACTTTGTGGGGGGAGTTTCAGGAAGTGATGTCGGCCGATGTGGTGGATGTTCTGGGGTCTGTGAGAGCCATCAGTTGTGAACTTGATCCTTGTCCAGCCTGGTTGGTGAAAGCCTCCAGGGAGACATTAGGGACGGTGCTGGCGAGAGTGGTTAATGCATCCTTACAGCAGGGGAGGTTGTTGCTCTGCCTCAAGGAGGCTGTGGTGCGTCCCCTGCTGAAAAACCATCATTAGATGTGGATGCTCTCTCCAGCTACCGACCTGTCTCTAACCTTCCCTTTTTAGGGAAGGTTATTGAGCGGGCGGTGGTGATCCAGCTCCAGGTGTATCTGGACAGCATTGGATTCCTAGACCCTTTTTAATCTGGGTTCCATCCTGGCTATGGCACTGAGACAACGTTGGTGGCCTTGGTCGACGATCTCCACTGGGAGATGGATGCAGGATTTCTACATTTCTTATTGTGCTAAATCTCTTTGCCACTTTTGATACCGTGGACCATGACCTGCTGTTGAGACGGCTGCGTGCCCTGGGGGGACTGGATGGGACTGTTCTTGAATGGTTCTGCTCATTCCTCTTGGGGAGAAGCCAAGGGGTGGTGTTGGGAGCTGAAACATCTTGCCCCCGCACCTTGTCCTGTGGCGTTCCTCAGGGTTCCATCCTGTCTCCTTTATTATTTAATGTATATATGCAACCCTTAGGGGAGGTCGTGAGAGGTTTCAGGGTGCGATGTCACCAAAATGCTGATGATACTCAGCTGTACCTCTCTTTTTCAGGTGACCCAGACCCTGCGGCCTCGTTGCTATCCCAGTATTTGGAGGCTGTGGCGGAGTGGTTACAGCAGAGCAGACTGAAGCTCAATCCTGATAAGACAGAGGTGATGGTGGTGGGAAGGGTGAGGGAGGTGTCGGCCCCCCTTATTGCGGGGGTCCTCCCTCCTATAGCTCAACAGGTCTGGAGTCTGTGGGTGGTATTGGACTCGGATCTCCACCTGGATCGACAGGTGGAGGTGGTGGCCAAGGCCATCTTCCGCCAGTTGTATCTAGTGCGGAGGCTGCGTCCATATGTCTCCGGGCCGGACCTGGCCTCCCTCATCCATGCCTTCATCACCTCGAGACTGGACTACTGTAATACACTCTGTGTGGGGCTTCCCTTGTTCCTGATCCTGAGGTTGCAGCTAGTGCAGAATGTGGTGGCCCAGTTCCTGATGGGGATGGGTCATCAGGAGCATATAACACCTGTGCTTTGGACTCTGCACTGGTTGCCAATAGCATGCCGAGGCAGGTTCAAGGAATTGGTATTGGTATTCATTTATAAGGCCCTTCATGGTCTGGGCCCCTCATACCTCAGGGACCACCTCGCCCTCCGCATCCTAGAGCAGCTCCTTCAGTCTGCCAGGGGTGCCTTCTTTGAGGTCCCCCGTGTTAAGCGGGGGGGCACAATGGAGAGGGCATTCTCGGTGGCCGGGGCACGTCTTTGGAATTCCCTCCTGGAGGAAGCTCACCTGGCCCCGAGCCTTTTGACATTCCGGCGGGCTTGTAAAACATGGCTGTTCACCCAGGCCTTTGGGGAGGGTGGGGTGGGGCCCTTCCTTTTATTTCTATTTTATTTTTCCCAACTCTGTTTTGGGTCACGTTGTGCTTTTAAGGGTTTTAAAAGTTGTTGTTTTATGGATGTTTTATTGAATTGTACATCACCCTGGGACGCCGTAGGCATGGGGGGCAACTAACAAATGTTTTAAATAAATAAATAAATAGAAACACCCCAAAGTCCCCCCCCCATAATTCCTCCCACCACCTGTTCCAGGACAGAGGAAGAAACAGCGAGGTGTAGGTTCAGTATATCTTTATTGGTGGGGGATGTGTACAATGGGTGGGGGTGGTTAATGTTGGGGGCACCCATGACCCCTCTTGGCTGCACCACCGGGGCTCACAGGCTGGTGAGCCCTAGCTGAAGCCGACTGCAGGGATCGCCGACCAGATGGCCCAGCCCCCCCGTCATCCACTGACCGCTCCATCCTGGCCTCCGCTGAGGGTCCCTGTGAGGAGGAACAAGAATGGGGTAAGCAAGCGTCATGTGCACCTATCTCTGTCCCATGCCAGGGCTTGGGCCACTGGGGTCCCCGTGGTCACCCAGGGAGCCCTCTATGCCCCACACGAGCATAACACGTATCTTGGAGCAACCCCCTATGAAGGGGGCTCTTGTACTGACCCTCCCATGCTATTATGGACCCTGCGCAGGCCGGACCTGCTTCATGGAGCTAGTACGCTAGACTGTGGCCATGGCCATGGCTCTACGGCTCCTGTGGTGCATGTGCTCAGTGCAGGTTCTGTACTGCGTTCCCTACCGGGGCAGTGCCCTGTGCAGTGCCCTGTCATCCCGTTACAGCCCCCCCCATGTAGCACCCCCCCACAGGGCCACAGGGTGCTGTGGCCTTACCGGAGGGGGTGGGGCAGCCAGCATGGGTGGTTGGTTGTCCTGGGGTGCACGGTCATGGGGTGGGGGTGTTGCTTCCCGGTGGAAAGGTCGGGGTTGCAGCATAGGTGGGACCACGGAGGGTGCAGGCTGGAAGGGCGGCCCAGCCAGCAGGTCCCATTGCCCTATGTAGTGGAGGGGGACCCCGTGGACCAGGCCTGGGTAGAGCTGATGCTGGGGGAACCACGGGTGCCTGAGGTGCAGGGGGGCACCTGCACCAGTGGGAGGTCTCCATGGTGTTGGTCAGCTGCTGCCCCTCCTTTCTGCGTGCTCCCTGCCGCCCGTCATAGTGGGGCCTGTCTCACTGGGGGTCACACTGCAGGGCCTCCATGGCCTCCCCCATGAGGTCCATGAGCCATGCGGCCTGACCCTCCAGCCCACCACAGGCACGCCCCTGCTCGAATTGGTGGGCAGCAGCCTGGCGCCTGTCCCAGAGGTGCTCGGTGCAGAACCGGCCCATCATGACAGCCAGGATCTCCCAGTCCCTTTCCTCCTCCACACTGATGAGCTCCCTTGTAAGTGTGAACTCCTGGGAGTGCACCGCAGCTAACCATTCTGATTCCTCCAGCAGCTCCCTGCCGAGGTCATCCCTCTGGCCAGTTTCTGGCTGGCTTCTCCCGGTTCTGCTCCACACTTCCAGTAGCTGCACCCCTCATGCGAGCGGGTGCCTGGTCTGTGAACGAGAGGTTGGACACCATGTTAGTACTTCCGGCCTTTGTACCCCACTGCCCACTACCACATGACCTGGAGTACCTGATGGGGCAGCCCCCATAGTGTGGCAGCTCCACTCAGCCCTCCCCTGTGGGGTCCCCCTACCCTGCCCTCTCATGGGATGGTCCCCCGACAGCTGATCATTGGTGGTGGGGCCCATGACAATCATGTGTGCCGTGGAGGCTGCTTTGGGCCCACCAGCCCCTCACACCTGCTCCCAACACCCCGACCCCTTTTGAGTCCTGCTGGTTGTTCTTGCATGCCGCCAGGTGCCCCCTCCCCACCCTGTACCTCCACCCCCTGTGGGATGGGGATGTCCCCTCCTGCTTCCTGGCTGGCCTTGCCAGGGGCACCTCCCCCCCTGCTCCATGGGTTCAGTCAGTGGGGGTTGTGTGGTGGCCCTGCGTCTGCCCCTGGCAAAGGCACTGCTGTGTGTGCAGGAGGCCACAATGTCCCCATCCATGCAGAGGAACTTGTCCAGCTCCTTCTGGAACTCAGATGTGCACATGGCCTGGCCGGACTTGAGACTGTTGCCCTTGATATGTTTATATCCGGACATCATGTCCTTTGCCTGTTGCATGTACTGGGTGACATCCCTATTGTACCCCTGTCACTGCATCTCCTAGGTGATGGTTTCATAGACCTGTCTGGTCTTGCAGCTGCGCACCAGATCATGCTGGACCCTTTCGGAACCCCAAACACATATAAAGTTCCTGATCTCGTGCCTTGACCAGGGCTCCCCTTTTGGGACCCGCATGTGGAGGGCCGACTGGCTTGGTGGCATGGGGCCCACCCTGCGAATGTGGTAGCTGTGGTGATGGTTATGTCCTGTTGGGGGTAGTGGATTAGGGGTTACTCTGGGTCCTGCTGGCCCCCTCTATGCCCCCGAGGGGCCTGCCCTCCCCTCTCCCCCCTGGGGTGCCCTTCTGCTCACCTGGCTATCTGGGGGGCCCTCTCGGCCATCATCCCAGTGGTGCGATGCTCCATTGTCCGGGAGCTGTCCTGCGGGGATGGGGGATGAGGTTATATGGCTGCTGCCTGCCCTGTATTCCCTGGCCCATGGTGCCGGGCCTGGGGTGCAGCCCTCCCATCCCAGTTGGGGGGGGCAGGTTTCCCTCACACTCACCTCACTATCACTACGGCTCCTCAGGCCATGCCCCTGGGATATGCTGGACTGGGGGTCCTCGATCGGGGGGTGGGGTTGTCAGTGCATGCCCTCTGCCCTGTGCCGGGAGATGTGCACTGTTATGGTCTGGCGCATTCCCCCCTTGTCCCCCCACCAGGGCACACCCCTCATACCTCCCGGCCTTCCCCCCCTACCGGGCAGGGGTGACCCCCCTTGTACCTCCTGGTCGGGCCCCCCCATACCGGCAGCCCTGGACCCCCTCTTGTGCCTTCTGCCTGGGGTGCCCCCCTGAACCACCTTGCCGGGGCTCCCCCCCCTCAGCCGCTCCTGGGTACCCATGCTCATCCAGCCCCTTCCTATGTGTGGGGCAGTGTCGGCTCCCTTGGCCTTCTTGTTGGCCTTCCTGGTCGCCATCGTGGGAGCCCACACGCGTGTGCCATGGTTCCGCCCTCCTTTACGGGCTCTCAGCCGGACGTCCAGTGTGTCCCCCCATGGGCATATGTGCATGGTGGCACATGCGTGACCCGTGGCACCGGCGCTGTGGGGCTTCACCAGTCCAGTCCGCATGGGTGTGGGTATTTTCGCTTTTACATGGATGCTCGGTTGTTGGACACCGATCTCCACCCACGGAGGGTGCCGGATCCCTCGTGGCTGCTCCGTGGGTGTTGGTGGGTGGGTCAGGCATGCGCATCCACCCACTCATGGAATTTTACACAGACGGTCTCCCACTCATCCCATGGGTGTTTCCAGGTGTTCGTGGGTGGGTGGCATCCATGTAAAAGTGGCCTTAGTCACTCTTGCCCTCTTGAAAGACCATCAACACTGCAACTCTGAATGCCTCCATTCTTAATGCACACCTCCTCATCTGTCTTTCTCCCTTTTCACACACAATGCAAGACACTACATTTGTGTTAAACAAATCTTCCCTTAATAGTATTTTGATGGAGAGACTAGCAGAGGAATATGGAACTTTTCACCATTAAGTTACTGGTCCTTTTTGTGTGAAAGTCAACAAGGGCGGGGAGTCACCATATCAAAGTCAAGAGCGTGATGGAGAAAATGTTCGGATAGCAATTATTTATTTATTTACAGTACTTATAGCCCACCCCCTCCAGCCCAATAGCAGCTCAGGGCAGTGAACAAAATGCATTAAAACAAATACAAACATAAAACACTATAAAACATCTATTAAAAAAAATAACAACAGAGGCCCAAAAGATAACAGACACCCCCCCAAAATAAAAATGGAAAAAGAAAAAAAAAACCCACTACTCATTCCCCTCACCAAACACCTGGCAAAACAGTCAGGTTTTGAAGGAGGGGAGGTCTGGAGAGAGGCGAATCTCCACTGGGGGGGAGGGAGTTCCACAGCCACGGCCACCAAGAATGTCCTCTCGAACGTTGCCCCCTGGGACAACCGAGGAACCTCCAAGTGGGCCCCCCTGGCCGACCGCAGGGACTGATCCAGGACACGGGGGAATGAGGCGGTCCCGCAGGTAAGTGGGGTCCAAGTCGTGTAGGGCTTTAAAGGTGATTACCAACTTCTTGAATCTGGCCCAGAAGACTATAGGAATCCAGTGCAGAGAACAGAGCACCGGTATTATTTGTTTACGATGACCCATCCCCATCAGTAGGCAGGCCGCCACATTCTGTACCAGCTGCAGTCTGCAGGTGGTCACTAAGGGTAGCCCTACATAGAGTGTGTTGCAGTAGTCTAATCTTGAAGTGATGAATTCACGGATGACGGTGGCAAGGTTGGAGTCTGAAATATATGGCCGAAGGCAATGAACCAGATGTAAATGGTTAGAGCAGAAATGGGTACTAAAATTAGCAATGCCTGCATTTTCAGGCAGGCACCCATTGGGTATCCCAACAAGCTACTCAAGGACCACTCAGGTACTTAATACCCTAAAATGTAAGCTTTACTAGGGCTGAAACTTGATTATCAGATTCTCACCTTTCTTGGCGAGAATCAGAGTTCTCAGTTTGTTCTTGTAAACAAGAACGAGTCAAGAAACTGCCTGGATTCTCACCCCAAAGGTGCAAATCTCAAGGCAGCCCTCCCTCCGCCTTTGCAAAGGAACTTGGGGACACTTCCTAAAGGGCTGGCATGGCAGCAGCGGTGCCCAAATCTTGGGGTACCTGACTGTAGCTCTAATAGTGATGTAAAATATGGGAAACAAGGAGGAAATGAGTATGGCTCTGCAGAAAGTCATTAGATTTCAGGAAGGAAATGTCTTACAGATAAGAAATCTAGCTAGTGCAGGAAATGCAGAGGTAGACCAAGGGATAACTTCCAATATTAAGGACTTCTACGTACTCAGGATTCAAAAGGAGAAAGATAAAATATAACTTGTAGTAGTAATTTTAGGGCAGAAACTAATTTGTTATTTTGTGTTTGTGGGGATTATTCTGATATTTGTATGGATGAAGAAACCTCCAAGGAAATCTTTACTAGTGATGTGATATTCATATGTGCATTTCACACTAAATAGTATTGTTGTAGTAGCTCCTACACCACACTAAAGCTTCCAAAGTTGCCATTACAAAGTTACAATGAATTTACGGCCATTACAAAGTTGCAAAACAAACTAACCAAAAGAAAGTAAAGTTGACCAGAGTAATAACAAAAAATAATATTAATTCCTACAAAGCAACTGGGCTACAAATAGCTGCTTGTTACCAGTTTCATTAAATCTGATACAAATTTGCAGCATTCATCAAATCTTGTATTTTAGATGAACATTCATTTCCGGTAGAGCTGAAACTGGACACCCAAAGATTTGGGCATCCCGGCCACATCTGGGGTGCGTGAATTGACACTGGCCCCCTTCGGGCACCATCAGTGACCAAACGGGACCTGATGGGCTCCTCAAAGGTGCCAGCTGACCTTTGGAAGTGACAGGCCCCAGGTGGGACTGCTGCAAAGCCCAACTCCATAGCAGCCCCACCTGGGGACTATCACGTTCAGAGGCCACTTCCTCCCCGACAGCGCCTCTCACCTGAGAAGTGGTGCATTGGGGGGGGGGGGGAGTTTGGCAAGGAGCGCCGGCCGGCCTTTGAAAGTAACAGGCCCCAGTTGGGACCCCTGTGGAACCGGCCTACACAGCACTCTTGGCGGGTGTTTGTCAGTTTCAAAAGCAGCTTCCTGGCCACAGTGCTTGACCTGTCTTTGAAAGTGACAAAGTGCTTTGAAACTGGCTGGAGTGCTGCAGAGTCTGGCGTTGGAGCGCTCCAGGCTGGGACTTGTCAGTTTCTAGTGGGTGGGTGCTTTGAAGGCAGCTGTGGACTCAGGGGGTGCTTTGCAGCTCTGGGCTGCGGTGCTGTGGGGCCAAAGGGTTAAGGAGACCCTCTTAAAGCCCCTGGCATTTGCCCCCTAAACCCAGTGCCACCCACTCATTCCCAAACCACTACAGACAAGTAGACTACACTTGACTTTAGTAGCGTGTAGTGGTCCATATGGACCAACCAGCCATCATTCTTGATGTAACTAAGCCAAGCGCGTGCACCTGGGACCTCGCATCCTCGTGAATGTTACACTCCTTGTCTCTCCCTCTGTTTCCCTTTCCTTCATCCCCCCCCCCCCCCGTCTCTGAGATTGTAAGCCCTAGGGCAGGGACTGTGTCTATTCAATTACTTTGTAAAGTGCCAGGTACATTGCTGGTGCTATATAACTGCTTGCTACTACTACTACTACTACTACTACTACTACTACTTATTATTATTATTATTATTATTATTATTATTAATAATAAAAATAAATAGATGCTTTACTAGTTTTTGAAACCCCATGGATCTTTTCCCACTGTCTTTTCATGGGGAAAGGCTCCCATTGACTTCAATGGGAAATGAATTTTAGTATCTTCTAAATGAAAAGATTAATGTCCTTGTTTGAATTCATGCACTGTGAGTATTTTCACTGCAATTGAGATTACTCACAGTGCTTAAAGTTAAGCACCTGCCCAGGCTCTTTTCAGGTTAGGAGTCTATCACACTTGGATTGAAAGGCAAATTCTATCCTGTCCTAAGCTACATGACTTTGGTGGAGTTTCAGACATAACAAACAGGCCTGAATCTGGCCAATTATCTTAAAATAGGCAGATTTTGGTGATGCAAAGACCAATAAAACCATATCAAATGGTCAGAAGTGGAAAATGTGTCAATCGTTTTAAAAACCTAAATCAAAGTTTCTGCTAGTTTTAATTATCTTCTTCGATAAAAGCACATTATTAAGTGATGTTATCGTTTTACCCAGTCTCTCTATAATCTATTTGCTTAGAGCATGCCTTATTTTTAAAAGCCCGCATGGCAAATATCAGCATTCAGTTGTACGAACAATGCAGAGATGGAGATCAGAAATAATTAAACTTTTGCACATGAAAGACCATATCAAGATGAAGCTGGATACACAAACTTTACTCCATCCCTTTACCATTCCATCTTTAAGGTCCATAAATTTCACATTGCATACTAATAATTCATGGAGTCATGCAGGACATCCTACTCAATTGCCAAGGAATGAAAAATAACTTTTTAGCCAGGTCAGGGAGTTTGAAATCCATTAATCAGATTTTGGGGTGTCAGACTAGAGGAATGATTATATAGAGATGTGTAACGTACAGGCATATCATGGTGAGGGCTTGCAGGAGTCAGCTCTGCCGGTGTAGTGGATAAGGTGTTAGTCTTGGATCTGGGAAGCCAAGGTTTGAATCTTGCTCTAGCCATGAACTCACTGGATGGTCTTGCGCAAATCACAGCTTCTCTGTCTGGGAAAAAATAAAATAGGCGTGTGGGTCTGTGTTCCCCTCACCCATGTCCATCTTAAACCACTTTCACACCAACTCACTTGCACATCTTTTGGTTCCCATAGTCTCTTGCAGAGCCAAAATAGGTGCGGGGGGAGGTGGTGTGAAAGCGGTCTTAGATTGTAGGTCCACTGGGCAGGGACCTGTCTCTGAAAATCTGGGGCTGTAAATAATAATAATAATTTTATTTCTATAGCACCCCCACTGCCTTGCATGGCAATTGGAGTGCTTTACAAAATTTAAAAACAATTTAAAACAATTCAAAACAATGTAAACGAATCATATAAAGCGCTGCGTACCCTTAGTAGCAGTAAACGATAAGTCGTAGTAGTAGCCTGCACTGATTGTTTTTCACTGTGTGTCTAGGTACTATACAATGCTCTCCCACAACACCATAGAGACAACAGTGGGTCAAAACAGATGTGCCAGTGGCCTGCTCTGGCCCAGGACCAGCACATCTGTTGTGGTGCCACCAGATGTGGCCCCGCTTCTGTCCAGGGGTGGGTAGGCAGCTAGTCCAGGCTGTGTCCTCAGAAAATCTCCAAGGTCAAAGCCCAGGCTAAGCGCTGCTCATGCAGGTCACGTCTGTGTGGCCCCAACATTCCTGATCCCGGTTAGGGGCTGCCATGACTGCCCATCATTGGCCGCTGTGGCTGGCTGTCATGGCGGGCCACTGGGAGCAGGGCACAGGCGGGGCTGACCACATTCAGGTTTGTTATGCTTCCCGCTCTATCTGGGCCAAGCAGGCAGGATGGCTCTCCAGCTGCAGGCAAATTAGTTTGAGGCCCTGACCCAGGCTGGGCCCTATAAGCTTCCGTTTCCTGCACTGGGCCGGGAAACTGCCATGTTACCCACACATCTGTTTTTACCTGGTCCCTTTATGTTAAGCTCCTTCCCTTTACTCCAAATTGCATACTGTTAATGGTGGGCCTCTTGTTGGGCTCCCAGAAAATGTGTCATTTACTCGACATTTTCCCCTGCAATCAACCCTCAGGCTTCCCTGGGCCAACCTGTCCTTTTGCCAACCAGCCCAGTTGGTGCAGGACTGCCCCCAACTCCATCTTCAGGATGGAACCCTTGTCACCTGCATTCTTCTCCCTGGCGTTCTCTCCTAATTAGGTGTTGCTATTTCTTTATAAGGCCAGGCTTTGTCACCTGATTTGGCCCTCTTCAAGTCACATGATTGACCACCATGCAGCTGGGCTAACTGCTCCTGGTTCCAAGAAAATTCGTTGCACAGATGTAGTCCAGTATTTCCATTTCAATACCACTGGGATGAAAATATTAGTTGTCAGTTCAAAAATGTTTACATCCCTTCCTCTCTTTTAATTTCACCCCCACCCCTACCCCCGCCCCCTGGCTCTATCTTTTACATTAGCCATGGGATAAATCAACCTCCTGATATTCAGTACAATGTCAGACCACGGTTTATGCTTCCACAATATGGATTCTGACCAACAGGAAGAGCCTATTGTGTGGCAGCATAAATAGGTGGAATGTGAAAGCCCCTGCTGGTGAAAATGATGAGCAAAATTTACCTGCTGGTGAAACGGATGAGAAAAATCTCCCCATTCTTGAAATTGAGGAAAATCTCTCCACTGGTGAAATTAACGTGGCAGAGTTCCCAGCTGCAAGGCAAAGCTCCCCACTGGTGTAATTGACATGACCAAGGCTCTTTTTATACACCACCACCAGGTGTGGGGGTGGGTGCATGGGTGTGGTGGTGCATGCGTGGTGGATGGGAGGGGCATGTATACAACTGCAGATGCATCTTCACTCACCCCCAGGCACAGAGAAACCTTCATTTCCCCAGGTTTCTCCGTTTGTGGGGATGAGTTGGGGGGGGGGGGTGAGTGGGGATGCGTGTTAGGTGGGAGCACGCACACATGTACCCCCCCCACTCACCACACACATACGTGCCATTTCCTTCACACGGGCCTCTCCCACTCATGAACAATAACATGCAGATTTCTGTGTGTTCATGAGTGGGAGAGGCCTGTTTAAAAAGGGTCAAAGATTTCCCCTTCAAGGAAAATCTCCTCACTGGTGAAATGGACACAGCAAAGCTCCCAGCTCCTAGCTCCCCACAGATGTAACTGCCATGGCAAGTCTTCCCATGGAAGGAGAAAGACCCTGCTGGTAAAATTGACAAAGCAAAGATCCTTTCTGCAAGGCAAAGTTCTGCAGTGTGGTATAATTGACCTGACAAGTCTCTCTCTGCTAGGTAAAGGGTCTAGATGGTGAAACTAACAAGGCAAAATAGGTGACGTGTGAAAGCCCCTGCTGGTGAGGTTTATGAACAAAATCTCCCTGCTGGTGAAATTGATGAGGAAAATCTCCTCACTGGCAAAATTGACAAGGCAAAGCTCCCAGCACCCAGCTGCCAGGTCCTAGTTCCCCACATATGTAGTTGGCATGGCAAATCTTCCCCTGGAAGGAAAAGGGCCCTGCTGGTGAAATTGACAAAGAAAAAATCCCTTCTACAAGGCAAAACACCCCCACTGGTGTAATTTGACATGGCAAATCCCCCTCTGCAAGGCAAAGGACCTTGCTGGTGGAATTGAAAAGGTAAAGCTCACTACTGATGAATAAAGACTTAGTAAAGCCTCCTAGGGTGAAAAAATGACTCTGCAAAGTCCTGCTGCAGTGGCAGTTAACAGTCAGTTGGCCATTATGTACCATGTTTTCAACTGATCCATGGGTCTCCTGATGAGTTCCCTGGATTATTTGTTCCAGGCAGCAAACCCCCACAAACCCTTGTTCCCTCTGTGGCTAGCTCCTGGATTTGCTTAAACAAACATAACACTTGTCTGATGGGCTGCTGTCAGAGGTCGCACCACACCCAAGGGTGGGCAGAGGAACTGGCCATACTCCACCGATCATCCCATTGCCTACCGACTATCCTAACCCTGGCTGTGACAGGGTCACTTGGGGACGGTGAACATGCCCAGGGCTCAAGGCCCTGTAGTGGACCTCTCTGAAAGGTGGGTCAGATAGGGATCGGCCACATGGGAGGCAGCCCCTTAACCCGATCTGGGCAGCGTTACCCCACGTTGGGCAATGCTGCTGCACATGCACACTGTTTCCCCGGCCTTCCCAGCAGATGCAGCATATAGCGGTTGGCTTCCCGCCACACCCCGGGGCAGGGTGAGCATCTGGCGGCTGCTAACCATGCAATGCACTGAATCATGGGGTAACGCTGTCCGATGTGGGGTAATGCTGCCCAAATTGGGTTAGATTGGAATCTCACGTGGCTTCACCCAGAGGGTGTTAATTAGGGCTGGGACACCGGGGAGAATACCAGATACCAGATTTATCTGTATCATCTCCCCAGTATCAGATTTACCGGTATAGGCATACCGGTTATTTAACATTGGCCGCTTTTTTACATTGCGGCCATTTATTTCAATAGCCACAATGTTAAAAAACTGATAAAGCGGCCAGTGTTAAAAAACTGGTATGCCAATACCGGTGATGATCAGATTATCGGATTAATCCGATATACCCAATTATCAGGTGTATCGGATTAATCTGATACCGATAGTCCCACCCCTAGTGTTAATAGACTTTATGCTGGCCAAGTTCGGCCCACTTTAGCCAAAATGGGCCAGTGTGCTGCCTTTATGTTTATTTCAGGCACACCAGATGTGGACCCGGAACAAACCCCACCCGGACTGTGGGCTCAGAGTCTACAATCCAGTCCCAACAGTCACCCAGCTCGCTCCAAGCGGGTGGTTCTAGTTGGGAACATTTGTTCCCGGCCCTTCCCAGTGTAGGGTTTGCTATGGTGCCCAGCCATGGCTGCTTGTTATGGTGCTCAGACATGGCAGTGTAATGTGCTCACAGTTTCCTCTTCCTGAATTCCCCTAACCAAACAGAAATGCCATCTCAGTAATCCAAACAATCTCATTGAAATCCTGGTGCTTGTTCTGTTCTGGGATGAACTGAGCACCAAGATATGCTTGCCAACTTCTTGGTGAGAAAAAATATGAGGGTATTTTAAACAAACAAATGAAACAGACAGACAGACAAGCAGCAGCTGGGAGCCCTGGGGAGGGGAACCCTCCCAAGCACTCCTAGCCAGCGCTTGTCAAAGCCTACTTCCCTCCCATACCAGCAAACAGCTGTTTGACAGAGGGGAGGTTGCACCTGCCGATCCCAGCACCTACACTCCCCATGCTGACTCACCTCACTACCGGGATGGGATTCCTACTATCCCAGTCACTACTGGCTGCTCCCTTCTCCTCCCACAGCCCATGAGCTGCACACCTGAGCCTGGGGACTTCCCTGGTCACTGTTTTCTGAGTGGGGAGGGGAGTGAGGAGGCCTCTTCCCACCTGTGTGCAACCCCCTAATGGGTCCCTGTTCCCAGGGGGACTCATCTTTGATATATTACATTTGACCTGGGACCCCACAAATTCTAAGGCTGGCCCTGCACAGGACCTTGTCAACAGCACCCCGAGGAGGAGATACAGCCAGAGTCAGGAAAGCTAGAAGTTAAAGGGAGTCCATAAGTGAGTTTGTGCCCCGATTCTGAAGTGACTTCGGTCTTGGACTTGAGTGCCTTGCTACAGGCCCCTACTTCTCCTCCCAAAGGCAAACCAGATATTCCTTTTGGAACCTTTGCAAAAGCATAATTGCAAAGACTCTGAAGACCTCATACATTTAAAAACTTTATTTAAATGTTGACAAGCATCTGCCTGTTGACGACGAAAGCAGAGCAATTTAGTTTGGATGTGTTAATAATATATTTCAAAGTGCTAAGTGACAGTTCTCCGTTCCCTTGTAAAAATGATGATTTTAATAAGGCTTGAAATAGCGGGCATGATATGTGCCGCGTTAGCATATAGGATGAAGAATAAATGTGAGCATGATAGCGCTAAGTGGATCTCAAGTAAAAAACGTAGCTGTCGGTATCCTCCAGGGAATTTATTCAAGATGATAACAATAGTCAGTTCACCACAGAAAGGAAATATTTGTTGAAGGAAAAAGTCATGCCACTCTAACTGAGCGGAGCCCTCCTTTAAAAACAAAATGTTTTCTTTTTTAGTCTGTTGCAATATTTTTTTTTGTTCCTTACTGAAGCGATGATGATTTAGCTATTCATGCTCCTGTTCATCTAGGAGCCAAGACGGAAGCAGATTTCATAATCACAGGTTTTAGCTAGATGTAGCTGGAGGCTGACAGTTGAGACGGGGTGTTAACAGACACCACGAGGATGTCTGTCCCACCTGGGGGAGGAATTTCTCCCAGCCATGGGAGCTCCTGCCGCAGGAACATACATTCCTATGGCCTCCCCCATCCGAGGGGGAAGGGGGGAGGTCAGGTAGCAATGTGCAGCTGCTTGGCCACTCACCCCATGCTGTTGCCATTGCCCCGCACCCCACTATAACGGGCACCACATTACACTGGTGCTCCGGGCTCTGCACTGGCTGCCTATAGTCTTCCAGGCCCGATTCAAGGTATTGGTTTTGACCTATAAAGCCCTATATAGCCTAGGCCTGACTTACCTGTGGGACTGCCTCATTCTCCGCGCTCTGGAGTGGCCTCTGTGGTCCTTTGGGAGCACCCTCCTCGAGGTCCCCCATGTGACCTGTGGAGCCACTATGGAGAGGGTTTTCTTGGTGGCTGCACCTAGGTTGTGCAACTGCCTCTTGGTGGCGACCCGAGTGGCCCTGGATCTCCCCTCCTTCTGTCATGTGTGTAAAATCTGGCTGTTCTGCCTGGCTTTTTGTGAGGAAGATGGGGTGTAGGGTGGAATGAGGGGTGGTTGGTTTTGTGCCTTGCTTTTTATTGTATTTTATGGTTTTGTTAATTTTAGATGTTTTATTATTGTAAGCCATCCTGGGCTTCTTGGAGCAGGAGGGGCGGGTTATTAAATGATTTTATAAATAAGTAAATAAATAAATAAAATGACAGGCAGCCATGGCTGCCAATAACAGACAGTCATGACTGGCTACCATGGAGACCCTCAATGCTGGGCCAGGTGGGTGCAAAAAAATAGATGTGCTTGGCTGGTTCAGTCCACTCTGACCTGCTTGGGTGGCTCGCGGGGCCAGACCGTGGGCCCAGTTCATTCTAGGCCAATGTTTCTGGCCTGGCCACCAACCCTGCCAGGATGTCTGATCCCATATCTGGTAGGCCATGAACAAATGTGTTCGGTCAGAGCTGGCCCAATCAGGCCAGAAAAAGCTGAACCGGGTCGCTATCACATTAGTTAACACCCACAGATGGTGACCAGTTGAAATAAGCTGACAAAAATTAACAAAAAAGTAAGGAAATTAAAGAGAATTGGAGAAAGAAATGTCCCCACTGAGCTGGAATGAAAGTTCAGCAGGACAAAAAGAGGAAGTACTAAAAATGCCATTGGTTCTCTCAAAGGGTGGAGTAGGGGGGTAGGATGGGGTTGCCCTATAAAAGAAGAAGTCATAAAAGCAAGAAGAATCTGAGAGAAGAACCAAATAGGTTAAGGAGAACAAAGGCAGTATGGAGCAGGATGGGGGCACACACACATAACAGGTGTCTGAATGTGCATTGATCTGAAGACCGGTTTGGGCCTGTGGTCACCATGTGGTGCTGCTTAGACACACAGTCCGTCTTGGGCCAAATCGGTGTTTAGCTCACCACCTGGTGTCAGCACGCAAGCACTGCCGCCTCGTTCCCCATGTACCTGCTAACATGCCACACAATGTCATTAGACATAATGTTTGCCAGGTGTTTGTTTATTTATTTATTTATTTATTTTAAAAATGTATACCCCACCACCTTCTGCCACAGGCAGCTCGGAGTGGCTAACAACACAAGTAAACAATAATATAATAAACATCATCCCACAATAGATAGATAGATAGATAGATAGATAGATAGATAGATAGATAGATAGATAGATAGATAGATAGATAGATAGATATCATCATCATCATCATCATCATCATCATCATCATCATCATCCCACCTTCACACTCACCCCCCACCCCCACCCCATTACCCCTCTCCCTTGCCAAACGCCTGATGGAACAGCCAGGTCTTACAGTTCCTATGAAAGGCTGGGAGGTCCAGGGCCAAATGGGCCCCCACCGGGACGGAATTCCAGAGGCACGGTGACGAACGCCCTATCCTGCATGGCCCCCCAGGAAACCCAGGGGACCTCCAACAAGGCTGACAGCTAGGGTCAATCCAGAACCTGGGGAGTGAGGCGATCTCGCCAGTAGGCAGGGCCCAGACTGTGTAAGGCTTTATAGGTTAAAACCAACACTTTGAATCGGGCCCGTAAGACTATTGGTAGCCAGGGCAGAGATCGGAGCACTGGTGTGATGTGCTCCCAGCGGCCCAGCTGCACCAAGAGCCATACTGATGCATTCTGCACCAGCTGCAGCTTCCGAGCCGTCACCATAGGTAGCCCCACATAGAGCGTGTTGCAGTAATCTAACTGAGAGGTAATAAAAGCATGGATTATCGTGACCAGGTCCAGAACCAAAATCAGTGGCCAAAGCTGCCGTACCAGATGTAACTGGTAGAAAGCACTCCTCACCATAGCCTCCACTTGGAAATCCAGGCGGAGCTGCGCATCGAGGAACACCCCCAGGTTCCACACCTGGGAAGTCAGTGGAGGACAGATACCATCAATCGAGGGAGCCGTCACATCCACCAACTTACCCACTAGCATCACCTCCATCTTGTCAGGATTCAGTCGCAGTCGATTAGCCCTCATCTAGTTCCCAACAGCTGCCAATCACCGGGTAAACATTGATACAGTTGGGCCTGGGTCAGTTGAACATGAGAGGTACAGTTGGGTGTCATCTGCATACTGATGACACCGAACCCCGAACCCTCTGATCACCTCACCAAGCATCTGCATATACACATTGAACAGGAGAGGGGACAAGACAGAACCCTGCTGGACCCCACACAAGAGTTCTCGGTATGATGAAAAGCAGTCACCGAGTACCACTCGCTGAGTTCTCCCGATCAGGAATGAGCGGAACTATTCAAAAATGATCCCGCCCACCCCCACACTGTCCTGCAGGCGCATGACCAACATCTCATGGTCAATGGTATCAAATGCAGCCGAGAGATCTAACAAGACCAATAGGGTCGAGCGACCCTCGTTCTTTTCACGGAGGAGATCATCTACCAAATCCACAAGTGCTGGACAAAAGCCAGACTGAGAAGGATCAAGATAACCGATGCGGTCAAGATGCCCCTGGAGCTGCTGAGGCACTACCCATTCAATAAGCTTCCCTAAAAAGGGTCAGTTGCTGTCTTTGCCCTCAGATGTGAAAATATTTGTAGAAAGTTTGTCCTGGACCTTATGCCTCATCAGGATATATGAAGATTGGGAGGTTGTGTATTTTACTAAGTATATACTTTATAGAATTTGGAGTTCATAGAACATCCCCCGATGGGGAACTTTATGTTCCGGGGGACTTTATGTAACTTATTCTTTGTTGATATATCGACAGGTGTCAGTATTACTGAATGTTATGTTAACTATTTAATTTATGTTTTGATCATTATGTGTTCAATTATTGTGATAGCCATGTGACTAACAACGTATAATTTTAATTTTTTTAAAAAAAGTGAAGGTTAGAGACAGGCCGATAGCTGGCAGGGGAGTCAGCATCAAGTGATTTTTTTTTAGCAGAGGCCGCACCACCGTCTCCTTGAGGCAGACTGGCACTCTGCCCTCCCACAGGGAGGTGTTGTCTACCCCGAACAGCAACAGCCCCATTGTCTCCCAACAGCTCTTAACCAGCCAGGATGGGCATGGATCTAGTTCACAAGAAGTGGCTTGAGCCACCCCAAGCACATCCATCATGTCAGCAGGTGTCACCGACTGAAAATGATCCCACAAAATAGGACAAGGCAGGGCTTCTACACCCTCTACAACCTCCACTGTATTAAGTGCGACATCAAGGTCTTGGTGAATGCGAGCAATTTTCTCAACAAAATAATACACAAAAAGGTCACAGTGGGCAGATGATTACTCAACCCCAGGGTCAAGGGAAGCCAGACTGACCAGCCCCCATGCAACCTGGAACAGCTCCGCCAGACGGGATTTAGCAGATGCTATGAAGGCAGCAAAGAACTCCCTCTTTGCTGCCCACATAGCCATGGCATGGGCTCTTAAACTAGCTATATGCCACAATCAGTTGGCTTCAGAGCGAGAATGATGCCACCGTCGCTCCAACCATTGCCCCTCTTGCTTCAGCATCTGCAACTCCTCAGATAACTAAGGCGGTCTGCGGAGCCTCTGCCTGAGCAGCGGATGCCTGGGAGCTGTTTGATTGATGGCCTCTTTCAGCCAGATTTTCCATAACTTGATGAGGTCATCGATGAGACGGTCATCAAGGTCAGAGGGTAATTCCCCCAGAGCACCTAGAAATTGCACTGGGTCCAACAGCCTCCGGGGGGCAGACTATCCTAATAGGTTCCACATGCTTCCGGGGGCAGACATGTGCTAGAAGGAAGGTCTGCAGAAGGTAATGATCCATGCATGACAAGGACACAGCTGATACCTCCCCCATTAACAGAACACTCCGCCTCAAGGCCAGTGCAAAACATGAGGTACAAGGTATGTCCAAGGTATGTCCTCCAAGGTGTATTGGGCCGATGACCCTCTGGGACAGGTCCATGGTTGCCATGGTGGCCATGAACTCATGCTTGGCTCCACCAAAGACTATCATCTTTGGGGACCGCAACACCAATTCCAACACAGCCTCTGCCAGAGCATGCAGGGAGGCTGCCGTACTGGTAGGTGGACGGTATACCAGCAACACTCCCAAACAAGTTGAAGGGAAATGACACACAGGAATTGTGTGGATGGAGGAGGGTCAAATCACACTTTGCATGATGGGATAGCTTCAGGCGAGTGTTCCAACCCTGGATTATGCAAATTATTAGCAAACCTTAATTAGTAGGTATGGGACTATCGGCGAATTATCAGTAACTGGTTTTATCGGTATCGGATTAATCCGATATCAGATTTATCGGTATCGATATATCGGTTTTTTAACATTGACGATTTTTTGGATCTTTAACATTGCACTCATTCGTAAAATGGCCGCAATGTTAAAAAATCGATATACCGATACCAATATTATTGGTATTATCAGATTAATCTGATACCAAAAGTCCCATCTCTACTAATTAGCATGGGTTATTAGCACACGATAATTGGGGCAAAAGTGGGGATTGGAAGTCGGATTTTAAAACACACAAACTCGGATTTTATGTGATGTGTGAGTTCACCCCATCTCTTTACAGCAGCAGTCTTCAAGCTCCTCTCCTGGGCTTAGGACAGACTTCTCTCCTCTAGCTCCTGCTCCATCAGCAGCCTTCATCAGACTGAACTGCTTCCTCTTGCTCTTCCAGAACTGCTTCCCAGTGCTGGCTTGAGCCACATCCTTTTCCAAGTGCAAAACCCAATTATGCAAACTCCTCTCTCTATTGGTGCACCTGCAGCACTGCTTGTGCCTCTACTAGGCTAGCGCTATCTTAAAGGGCTCCCAACCCTTGGCAGCTAAGCTTTACTCTGAAAGAGACAACAAGGCTGCTTTTACATATGACAAAAACTTCTTATAAGTGCTCAAGATAATACCGGGGTGTTATAAAGGCTGGAGTTTTGTAATCTGTGAATGCTCTATTTCCCTTTTATGCAGTGAGATCTTGCAGCTTTGCAAGACCCACGAGATTTGACTCTTAGACCACTTTTAGATGAGCAGCTCTACTTACCAGATTGAAGGAAGCACTTCCTGAAGAGCCACATGGGGTACATTTAGATGCACTGGAAGTAGCTGGCCACCATAGGAATCGTGACTCACACAGTCTCTTTGAAGTCAGATTTGGAAAGCCTCGATACTAGGGCTTTGTCGATACTGGAGCTTTGTCGACTTTGGGGCTTTGGACTTTGGGGCTTTGTCGATACTGGGGCATTGTCGATACAAAGCCTCAGTACTGGGGTTTGTCATTCACACATGACAAAATTCCAGCATTTATAACACCTGCCTTTATAAGAACCCATTTTTGTCATGTGTAAAACCAGCCATATACTAGAGAGAGAGAGTGAAAAACAACAACTCAGAACTGAGGAAGAACGGGACTGGGTCCCAGAGAGAAAGACTGCGGAAATGGATGGATGGATGGAGGAAAGAAGGCAAGTTGTTTTCTCTCTCCAAAAAGGGACGCTGCGCCTTCCCAGGGTAGCGAATTCTTTGACCACATAGCGAAGAAGGGCGACCCTCCCTCCTACCCGCCCTTCAAAATTATCATTTCAAATCTGCTTGCTTTAGACTGGACCGGAAAGCTAATCTGGAAGCGAGGCCGGCTCCTTGACGCTTTCTTACCTGCTTCAGAAAAGAACTACGGTGAAGCCCAGCAAAGCAAAATAAACAAATAAAAACTTGAAGCTTTTACTAAAAAGAATGGATCCCTACCACTGAGGCAGCTGCCTCCTGTGCCACCCACACAAGGAGAAGGCGTGTGCCGCTCCAAATGAAACTTGCCCTTGGTAATTGCTGCCACTCTCCAAACAGACAAAGAATATATCTTTTGGCTGATTAAAAGGTATCAACAAAGGCTTTGTTTATTTAAAATATTTGCACTGTGGGGCTTCCAGAGACCAAAGAAGAAAGAAAGTGGGGGAAAGCAGCATAGCATGGTGACAGGAACAACAGAATTGCAAAGGAACACAGCCGGGAGATTGAAGGTATCAAGAGGAAAACATAAAGGTGCCTCTAGGTCTATTCAATTTAAGTCTTTTTTAGGGCTTGTAATAAGGCATTTTTTTTTATTATTCTCAAATAGCTGTTTCAACTTCTTTTCCGTCTCCCCAAAGCACCCCCTGCTGCCTTTCAGACAAAGGTCACCCCACCTTACTAAAAATGTCAAAAAAAAGGCAATTAAAGATATTTTCATTGTGTCTCTCGTCTGGACTTTTATACAACAAAAAAAGCAACAGACAGCAGAAGGCTGAGTGGCTTGAGCGATTATGAAATCTATTGTTCCAGGTAAACCGACTGCTGATTTGAAGAGAACTGCACCAAGGGAGGTGTATTCAACTTTGGAGTCTGACAGGAAGAAGGGGGAAAAAAACAAGTCTAGAAAAGAGCATTGGCCTCAAACATGAAAGATGGAGAGAAAGTAGTTCCAATGATGGGTTTTAGGAGTCCTATTTTTGTCGGGGAGATTATGCAAACATTCAGGTCATGTGGCGCCCTTCCTTAGGCATGTCAAAAGTCAGAACTATAGACTGACCAAATGCAGGAGAGGTATATGAGTGATGACAATCTTTTTCATTTTTATTTCATTTTGAATGTATATGATGCCTTATCCCTTTGGGACTCGTGGATGACTGTGCAAAATTCAGGTTTAGTTCTGAGCTCTCTCATCTACAGTAACTCCACTTCATCCAAAGGGTAAACCTGTTGTTAAGAAATCAAAGGTGTTATGATTTGGTAGGAAGCAAAGCTGGCCTTCAAATATGTGGGGACCAGGGGAAAGACAAAATGTGGGACGCCCATGGCCCCTTCCTCATACTCCCACTCCCTCAGGGCACCCTCTTCAGGTCTTTAGTGATGGTTATCTTTGGTGTCCGGTGGCTGAGAGGGATTGCCCCCTGTCATCTTTTGTGGTGCAAATTGGAGGCCATTGTGAGGCCAAAAGAAGTAGTGAAAAGAGCAGGGTCTGGGGCAGTTGTCGCAGGCTGCCCTGAGGTAAGGCCCAGGTAGAAAGTTCCTACAATTAGGAGCTCATCCAAGCCTCAATGGCTTTCCAACAGAAATATTACTACGCTCATGGCCAAGAGAGCCATTGCAAACTATTAAAGCATTTTCAGAAAGAAGAATCAACATTTGAGGTGGTTTGAAAGACAGTTTGAATTTTGTCCCCACCTTTGGATTAGGGCTGAGGGGAGAACAGGTGCTCTCATTCCTTCAGGAAATACCAACCTTTAGGGAGCATTTTTGGCCATTTGTCAGTATTTACCGCTTCTGGTCTCATCAGTATTGGCACTCATGATTCCCGTCATTTATCAGTAATTTCTGGTAATTTCCGTTTTAACCCAAAATACTGATAATACCAGAAATTACCTCAAATTACCAGAAATTACTGAAGTGACCCCTATCCTGTTAACATTCCGGCGTAACTGTAAGACCTGGCTGTTCGCCCAGGCCTTTGGGAGGGAGGGTGAGTACGGTGGCGGTTTTTTAGTTCCCCCACCTATTTTTGGTTTTTATACTGCTATCTAGCCCTGTTAATTATTTTTATAATATTTATGATTATTTTTAAACTGTTTTTATTGTATTTTAAAATGCTGGAAGCTGCTCCGAGCTGCATGGCAGGAGGGGTGGGGTAGAAGTTTATAAATAAATAAATAAATAAATAAAATAGCAGAAAATCATGGAAAACGTTGAAAATGCTGTAGATTCCTCATCACACGAATGAACACAAAAGAACTGTTTCCGTCAAAAACAGTAATTACAGAATTTTTTAGTTTCAGTTCTACGGATCACAACTATGACCTTAGCACTTGGGAGCATGGATACTAGAGGATATGTTTCTGAGACAGACTCTACCATCAGCCCCATGTCACTGCTTCCCCAAGGGTGGGATCTGGACACAAGGATTAGAAAGCAACTTTACATGTCCTTTGACTGTCAGTTTGTACTTGCCACCTGGTTTGATCTTGTTGGAACTCCAGTTCAGTCCTTATCCTGCTAGGACTTCACCAGTTGGGTCTTGATCCTGCTAAGACTTACGCAGTTGCATCTTGATCCTATAACTACTCACCCTGGACCACAATTGGCGTATGACACTTTTGGGTATCTAAACCAGTACTCATTACTGTCTGAGTACCCAAACCCTCAAGATTTCAATGTTTAAGTTTTTGAGTACCTGAAATACCACAAAATGTGGGGGAAACATCTGGAAAAAAATGTATTTTTGTGTTTTGCTTCAGTATTTTATTTTGGAATTTTGTTTCTGTATTTTGGGTACCCAACTGAATACCATTTTCATTATCGAAAAGTACCCTACATTTTTATTTGAATAAGATAACAAAAATATATCAATTTATGTGTGCACCCATTTCAACTCTTAGAACCTCACCCTGGTGGTTACCTGCACTCAGAAACCACCCGCTGTTTGGGGATCCTGCCATTGGGCCTTAAGCCAGCGGGTAAGCTGGCTCTTGCTGCAGCGGGCCCCTGAGTGTGGAACTTGTTCCCTCCAGTTGTCCATCTCAGTTACTCCCTCCTCACCTTTAAAAAGCACCTGAAAACATTATTAGAGTATGAGACCACTGCAATAGTTAAGGTGTGTTGCATGCTACATTATAAAGTCCCAATGTGTTATTTGTTCTAAAACTGACATGATGAAAGTTAGCATTAGGAACTTTGTTGTAGAGTATCACTGGGGTAATTGGTTCAAGCTGTGAAAGTTTCAGCTGAATCAGCTGGAAAAAAGCAGAGATATTGCAGTTTGAAAACAGCACTTTCAAGTCTGTTTTTTTATTTAGTCAGACCATCTCGATCTGGGCATGGTAGAGGGTTTGAGTGTTGGTGAGGAGGAGGAATTAGTCTTTTACTAAATTATAGAAGGCTGCCATGTGGTGCCTTTGGGGTTTTATTTGTAAATCTGATAAGTAGTTTTAAAGTTATAAGGTTTTGAAAAAAAACATGTTAGCCTATGGAGAGAGGCAGGTCTGCTTTGAAGAGTAGCACTGCTCACCACCCCTTCTCCTGTCTTTTCCTTCCCTGAACTGGGCTCGGGGCAATTGTGCCTTGGGTTTCGGGGTGCTGGGAAGTGAGGGAAGGGGGTGCTTTGGGTGGGTGGGGGCACAAGGGAGTGAGGACAAGGGGTACTTTGTGTGGGGGGAAAGGGAACAAGGGCAGGGGGCTTTTGGTGTGGGGAGGCAAGGGAGTGAGGACAAGGTGGCACTTTGGGTTTGCGGAGGCAAGGGAGTGAGGGCAGGGGGCATTTTTGGTGGAGGCAAGCGAGCAAGGGCAGGGAGTGCTTTGGCTGTGGGGAGGCAAGGCAGCGAGGGTAGGGGCACTTTGGATGTGGGGGGCAAGGGAACAATGGCAGGGGGCACTTTGGGTGGGGGCCAGGGTAGTGGGGTGTTTTGGGTGGGGGTGCAAGGGAGTGAGGGTGAGGGGGAAGCAGATTAGACAGGGAGAAGGGGCAGGATCCAGGACTCCTAAGTTCTCTCTTTCTTAGAGAGGAAATGGAGGGGGTGAGAGGCCAGCTCACACCCTCCTGTAATAAGCTTCAGTGTTGCCCCCGATGTGCAGAGGAAGAGAATTGGGGCTGAAAGACGAAGGCAAAGTGTGTGTGCATGGAGCCTAAGTTGTAAGTGAGCACAATACTTGAGCCTGTGCAATGTCTTTACTGCTAACATGGCACGGAAGTTAAGGCGGGAGCCTTAACTTGCAATTTCCATGATTTTTAGTGCATGATTGAATTTGCAAGAGCCTTAACTCTTCTTGTAAACCAGAGGGTTTTTTACTAGGGAATTTGCTTTCCAGGTGCTTTTAGAATCCACTGTGGGTTCCGCTTAATGTTGTCTGCCCTCCTTTTTCCCTTCTCTTCTTAACTCTTCTTAAATTGATTTCCATTTTTATATTTATTTTATATTGTTTTCTATTTGGTTTATGGTGTAAAGTACTCTGAATGCCGTTTGGCAACGAGGAGGAGAAGAGAAATAAAATGTATTATTCTTCTCCTTATTCTTCTTCTTCTTCTTCTTCTTATTATTATTATTATTATTATTATTATTAGTAGTAGTAGTAGTAGTAGTAGTAGTAGTATTTATAGTTGACAAGTTACAGGTGAATGCTTTTAGCTTAGACAGAGCTATGAATACCCAGAATTCTATATGCATGTAATCGTGATAACAATATGCTCCAGTAGGCAGAGCTCTCATCCTAGACGGCCTGACTTTTTTGGTGTGGCTGTCTGACTGAAGTTCTGCTAATCCCTTTTTCAGATGCTGGAATTACAGATACCAGTTGACCTCCCAGATTTGTGTGAGATGGAGTCCAGTCTTGGTCTTTAGGTAGCATACTCCCCAGTTAAAGAGGTACAGCTGAGAGATATGTACAGAGAACGGTCCTCTTACTTGGGATAGCCCAGCACAGCCTCCCTTCCTCAACTGCAAAAAGGACTGTGTTATATATGCCTATTTAAAAGAAAATACGAAAAAGCCACACGCTCACACTGGCACTGGACACTTTTCCTGTGTAAAATAGAAGGCTAAGAAATCATTCTACTTATTTGAGAACTTTCTCTTCCTTTTCAGCTTTTTTTATTTGAAAGGAGAAAAAACTTGAACTGTGGGCCTTTTCACATGGGTGCCACCCCCACCCCACATGTGTGTAGTGGGGGGGTGTGCCCATGCAAATGCCGCCCATGGTGCAGGAGAGGATGGGTGTGTGCCCATAGGAACAGTACCCGTGGTTCGCCTATCTTCACTCACCTCCATCCATCACCCACGTATAAAGCAACAAACTCCAATGCCAGTTGCTCTGTGCATGGAGATGGGTGTGCACCCATGAGAACGAGCACACACACACACTTCCAACCACCGCGGCCGCACACCCATCCCCTACCCTACCCACCATGGCCCATTTGAAAAGGGCTTTTAATTCCAAACATCTTCTACAAGAGTTTTCTGACTGGGACATGAGTCCTTGCAAGATTGGGCCCAAACATAATTCCAGAACATTGTCTTCCTCTCCTTGTCATCCACACCCCCCACCCGCACCCCGTGTATTTACAGTGATAAATCCTCATGGTGTTTATGAAATAAATTCTCCAAAACCACTCCTTCAAGAGTCTGTGTCTTCTCCAAGATTCTTCTGCAGACCACAGTTTCCTATTTATTTATTTATTTACTTATTTATTTATTTATTTATTTCCTTGGACTTATATCCCACACCCTCGCGCCTACGGCTACTCAGGGCAGCTTACATATTAAATATAAACCAATACAATAAAGTCATCATAATTAAATATACAAAGATAGAAAATATCTAATACACAATAATATCCCAGATCTGCAATAAACATTTCCCTCCTACCCCAACCCACCCACCCACCCCTCCCACCAAACACCTGGTGGAAAAGCCACATCATACAGTTATGACAGAAAGCAAGGCGATCTGGGCTGAGATGAATTTCTGCCAGAAGGGCATTTCACTGCACTGGCAGTGCTCCAGGATGTTCCAGAGCACCACAAGGGCTCCTTTAACACAGAAAGAGGAGGGTGGGTGGATGGGTGTTTTGCAGCGGTGGGTGAAGGTGAGTGTGTGTACTTTGACACAGACACCCACCCACCTCCACCCATCTCCACCCATGGAGCATTCTCTGGTTTTCCAGAGGGAATCAAGAAATGTTAGTGAGACCACAAAAGATCTCGAAAACATGCCGAGATCTTGCGAGAATCTGAGAAAATTCAACAACTTGTCCGTGCCTACACAAAACAGTTGCTAGGGCCATTCTACGCAGCCCTTTTCCAAAATGGTGCCAGCAGAGAGTCAGGGCAATTCTCTGCTCATTTTCATTTGCAAGAACAGGACGAGAATCCTGATTCTCCTCAAGAAAAGCGAGTATCCGAGAAGCGAGTATCAGCCTTGCTGGTAGAAAAAAGGCACCTTTATGTGGTTTGTAGACAGGCTGTGTGGAGTCCAGTAGAGGCCCTGGGGCTGCAAGCTTAGAGCTGTCACACTCACAGTTACAGTTACAGTAAGGAAATGCAAAAACTCCCAGAACATATTGGCACATGACAGATCGGGGCTGCTCATGCCTCTTATCCCATTTCGTTTCTAACAACCGGCTGAATTCCCACAGCGCAATAAGAACAGATGGTCCAACAAGATGCAACATACTGTTCATTTGAGGAAAATATTTGTGTAATTTCTAGCTCTGCTGTTTCTTTCTTCTTTTCAAATGTCTGCATGAAATACTGATGAAGGAACCACCGGAAAGCCAATCACTCAAGGATAGGTTCATGCATGAGTGAAATGGGCTTGCGTTCACATGTTGTATAACTCGCCTTAGACTAACAGAGTTAGAGGGTAAACGCTATGTTGAAATTGATGGAATTACACAGACGTATATTAAATGAGGATCTGATGCACTAAGTCCACATAGTCGATAATGATGGCGGTTAGTCCTTCCTCCCACCCTCCCATATTTTAACAACTGTAGGGACCAATCATTCCTGCTCCAATTTCCATTTTGCTCTGTCTTGCGGCATAAAATGTCCTTGGATTCCTTCCCAACCCCCTCTGGGTTACATGGGGTATTTTCAGATATGATAATGCTAGTTGCCACCATGCTTTGATCCTGCCCAGGGTGAGAGTCCTCATCCTGGGCAGGATCTGGCCCTGCTGCCAAACAAATGTGGGGTGGGGAAAGGGCGGGGGCGACGTGTGGGCATGGTCTGAACATCCCTGCACCACCACAACCCCCGTGCTGTTCAGCATGGCCCTGCCTCCTCCCTGATGGGCACGTTCAGAGGCCTATGAGGCCGCTTCACACACCCAGAAAAGCTCTGACCACCAGCTGGAGTTAAGTAGAGCGGTCCCTCATATGTGATTGTCCGCTCTACCCCGGTCTGGGGATGGCTTCCTCGGACCAAGGCAGGGCTAGTTCTGGGTTGTGCATTGGCAGGGAATCCAGTGTACAACCTGGAGTTAATCCTGCCATGGTTTGGAGAAAACTCGGCTCCAGCCCATGGTAACATCTGGCAGGCAGGAACACACATGACATCACCATGGGTAACCACACCGGAAAAGTGTGGCCACCTGTGGTAACATAACGTGTGAAAATACCCATGGACCGCATTCATGGCTCTCCTCACCTCACACCCAGGCAGTCCATCCAGATGTGCAGGTAGAGGAGAAGCAGAGCAGGTGACACCTGTTCCACTCCAGTCCTGTTAGCATTGCTCCAGAACATCCCAGAGCACTACCAGTGGGGAACCGGTCATGAGTCCGTCTACTCATGGACGACTGCTGCAGCTCCATTCCTGAAGAATGTGCAGCCGACCAGCCCCGCCCCATGCTTCACCCAGAGGCCCACCTCCCTCCCGTGATGAGCGGCAATGGACTGGTCAGAGAACAGAGGGCTACCACACCCGATAGCCCTCTGTAGCCCAGTCGAGCAGACCTTTCCCCATGAGGAGTAAGTATTTGCTTATCCATTGAGTGAGCAGTCCCTTAAGTCATCTAGTATTGTTGCATTCGATGACTTGAGTTGTTGGTGATGAGCTATTTGAAGGTATCTGATCTCCAAAATCCTTGAAAATCTTAGGAATAACTAGACAAAACTCCCTAGTCTTAAGCTTTGTACCCCTACAACATACAGCCATCACATTGTGGAGGCAGTTAATAAACAAGAAATGAAAACGTAACCAATGTTTTCATTCGGAAATGTTTAAAATGGTTTTTTTTTAAAAGATTTTTTAATGACATCTCTTTTCAGTTGGCAAAAAATTTAGCAAATAAATAATATTTTTTTCAGAAGTCACTAACCATTTTTTTAAAAATCTGCTGGCTGAAATTTTGTCATCAAATTCAGAATTTTTTTATATATAAAATTGTGAAGTGTTTACTTCAAAAATTGAACACAAACATTTTGTTCACAATTAATTAATTAATTAATTCCAAATTTTACCCTGCACTTCCCAAATGTCTCAGGGTGGATTAAAAAACAAATAAAAACAATACATGTAAACAGCATTAAAAACCCATAAACCTCTAACCTTCCCCTCCCCCCTCCACAACCCCAACCAGAACCCCGCTTTGATCTGGGCCCACATTTACAACCCAGCTGCCATCCCAGGCTGGGTTTGTACTGGGCCCACATCTGGTGGGCCCAGGAAAAAAGTACTGGCGTGACGCTGGCTCAGTTAGACCAAAGCGGGCCCTAGTGGGCCAACATCATGTTTGTAAACACCAAACGTCCTCTCTGCCTGAGGAGATAGCCATGGAGCCAGAAGCAACAGGAATTGAAGACCCCAAGATGTGTAAGTATGGCTAGACAGTGGCAGAGTTTATATGAGCCATGATACAGGGGGTTTGGTGTGCATCACGGCAGCGGAGGCGGTGTGGGAGGGAGCAGTGCACACGGTCACACGCTGATCCCCCACGCATCCCCACTCATGGAGCAACCTCCATTTTCGTCAGTTGCTCTGTGAGTGGGGAATGCATGGGGGGGTGACTGGGAATTGTCACAGGAGCGCAAATGCACCCCCCCCACTGCCCCGGGATTTATATGGGCGGTACGTACTCATGCCCATGCAACAGATCTACATGGGCATGAGTAGGACCGTTTTGTTCAAAAACGGCCAGTACTGAGTATGCTTTGGGGGGCGGGGGTCACACAATGGCCCAAGAAAAAGTCTGAAGCTTGACAGTGGTCTGTTGGTCCAAACAATCACTGCTTTAACTCTAGACAGTTCTGATTACCCCCCCCCCCACCCCCCGAGGTCCTTTTACATCATCTCGGCTGGGACACCCAAAAGCTGAAGTGTCCCAAACTCACTCGACTCTTTCAAATGAGCAGTTTCAACAATTGCTCTCAATTCACTGGCATTCATGGTGTTGGCATCATTTGCCAAGACAATGATGTGATGGGCAGTTGAAGATAATGAACAAATCAGGAAGACTTTCATCACTTTTGGAGATCGCTGTCGAGCGGAAGAAAGGTAGGTCTAACTTTGTCAGTTAAATCATTCATGACAAATGGCTCGCCAGCTAAAGTGCCGGGCATTATTATTATTCGTGATTGCTGGACCAGATATAGCAAGCTGTCTTCCTATATTTAGGCATGCTTTTCTCCGCTCCTTTAGTTGTCCACAAATCTGTGGTCCAGCTAGAGGTCAGGTTTCCTTTTTTTTTTACAAAATGGATATGAATGCAGTTATTAAATTAGGTTTATCCTGCTGTAATTCCTATCTAGGAGCAGGACAAATGAAACTTATGTAATGGTAGATTATTATAGTGCAATACTGAATGCAATGATGTTGTGCTGTGCTGAGGGTAATTGCCACTATAATGGGGCTTGCATATAATGGGCTAAAATGGGTATCTAAATTTGTACCTGCAGGCAATACACACATTTTCGAGTACTATTGATTGTGCAGTGCCAGGTACATTGCTGGTGCTATAGAAACCAATCATCAATCATCACAACCACAAACACAGCATGGCTCCCACATCCTTCCCACACCACTAGCATGACCAGTGTGGTGTAGTGGTTAATAGTGCAGTATCAGGACTATGAGGTAGAGGGAGGTCCCTGGTTAAAGACTCACCTTAGCCATGAACTCGCCTTGTGCCAGTCACAGATCTCTGAGTCTAACCTACCTGACAGGGTCGTGGTGAGGATTACTAGTTGAGATAATTCGTTTAATGTTAATGGCTAATTGTTAAAGTTAATGGCTGTAGTCCCAAACCTCTTCTGTGTGGCCCAATGGACAGTCACACGCAGAGCTTTTATTGTAGTGTTTTTATGGACTGTTTAGTATATTTTTTATATATATAAATTGTTTTTATGATGAACTTGTTAGCCGCCCCGAGCTGTTCGTAGGAGGGGCGGGATACAAATTGAATAAATAAATAAATAAATAAATAAAACCCCAATAAGTTGAAATGTGAGTCAGGCTGAGGGAAAGGGTGGGATACAAATTGAAATAAATAAATATCCACTGCTTCCAGGCACAGTTCCATTGACAACATGCCCTTTTGTAAACCCCTGAATGGGAAGGCAGAACTCCCAGTATGAGGCTTACTATGTTAAGGTGGAAAATATCTATGCTGCTGCCATCGGGAGGGAGCTTGGTTGCTTTGAGGAAGGGCCCTATGTGGCCCCAAAACTTGCTTACTCTCAGCAACACATATCGGTTGAATTAAACACAGCCTCCTTCTGCATCCATGAAGAGAAGGGTTTCTAAAGAACATAAGAAATGCCATACCGAGGCTGCTTTTTTAAAATAAGATGTTCCCATGCATGGACACTCAGTGTCCACCTGGGGAGCATCCCGTTTTAGATCTTTCAGACAAGATCACTCGGATCCAGAGCAACTTCGACACTGGATTAGAGACAGTAGGAATAGAGCATGAGATGATGGAGGCACCGTCTGGTCCATCTTTCTGGGATGAGTTTCAGGAAGTGACGCCAGCCGATGCTGTGGAGATCCTGGGGTCGGTGAGGGCCACTAGTTGTGAATTCGATCCTTGCCCATCCTGGTTGGCGAAAGCCTCCAGGGAGATACTGGGGTTGGTGCTGGCGGGGATTAACAAAGCGTCCCTTCGGCAGGGGAATTTGCCCCCCGGTCTCAAGGAGGCGGTGGTGCGCCCCCTGTTGAAGAAGCCATCTTTGGATGTGGACGCACTCGCCAGTTACTGACCCATCTCTAAGCTTCCCTTTTTAGGGAAGGTTATTGAACGGGCAGTGGCCCTGGAGCTCCAGGCTCACCTGGAGAGCATCGGTTTTCTCGACCCCTTTCAATCAGGGTTTCGGCCCGCTCATGGTATGGAGAGGGCATTGGTGGCTTTGGTAGATGATCTCCGCTGATTTTTTTCAGCTCAAGGAGGCAGGTCTTATCAGGGGAACAGGCGGCAGCAGAGATCTCGGGAGTGGCATCTGTGTAAGGCAGGGAGCCCCAGCCTTCCACTGGTAGCAGTGGCACTGGAGGAGGGAGCCAAGGGCAAGGATGTGTATGTGCAGCAGCACAACACTCCCCTCCTGAAGCACCTGACACTGCCAGAAATGATTTTTCACTGGGGGCTGCAGCAGTTATGGGGAGCCGCAGCAATGATGGTGCTGGGAGCAGCATTGGGTGTTTTTACACACACATTTCTCCTGCATGTTTGCTGTTACATCCTGAACTTTCTGTATGTCTAAATCACTCACCCAGATCTTAAACATCTGGCTCTTTGAACTTCTGCATAGAACTTCTCCCAGAACTTTTGTGTGTAAAAAGTTCTCCTGGTAAACGGCTTTGCTCCAGGCAGCTGTGGTGACTTGGTTTCCATGGCAGCCTGTCACGTCTACAGCTGCGGCTACTTTAGGCTGCCTCAGGGCAGTGTTTGTGTGAAGAATGCCTCCAGGAACTGCCTTGGGGCATTGTGTGCGTGAAAAATGCATCTGGAACTTACTTGTGGGCTTGTAAACCCAGAAGATTGAAAAATCCGGAACTTTAAGGGTTGTGTAAAAATGCTCAATATGATGGTGATGTGGGTGCTGTTGTTGGTAGTGGTGCAGGGGCACCCACCTCTCCTGGGAAGGCATCTCAATCTGGCACCACCACCTCCAGGGATTTGGAGGATTTGGGGGAGGCAGTATTTGAGGGCATCCTTCCCCACCTTGGCAGAAGCAGCCCAGACTTGTTATTCTCCTCCCATGCTTCACCCAGTAATAGCAGGACATCTTCTCCTCCCATGCTGAAAGGTGGTAGCTGGAGCAGCGTCAGAAGCTTCAGCATGGATGGTTCCATGGAGCTTGGCAGCAATGAGGGGAGTGAGGAGGAGGTGGAGGAGAGCCCTCATGCTTATGATGCTCCTCCTGTGGGAACAAAGGCAGCAGCCTTCAGCGGTGGAACGAGGGGTTCAGGAGGGTACCCGAGGGGCACTTCAAGGAAGTGATCCCACATGACAGCAGCCGGGTGGCCAGCCTGGGAAGGTAGTGTGCCATGGGAATAAGAGGAGGAATTGAAGGAATAATGGCATGATTACCCACATGAGGACCTGGCATAGGGCTTTGCTGCTGCAAGAGACATTAGAAACTAGGACAGGAGAAGGTTTGGTGCTGCAGCAAGCACGAGCAGCAGCAAACCTTCCTCCTCTGCTCATGCCAAGGGGAAGGAGGGACAACCGCATCAGGTCCCATTTCGAACCCCCTATTAGCAGCAGCAGCAGCAGCATCAGGTCACAATAGAGGATCTGGAGTTTGGACAGTTGTGGCGTGGCGGAGTGCGTCATCCAACGGCAATCAAGATCACCAGGCGGGTGGGGGAGATGATTGCCCTGGATGACCAGCCATTTAGCATTGTTGAGGACCAGGGATTCTGCCAGCTGCTGGCACTGTTGGCACCCCAGTACCAGCTTCCCTCATGCATCACCTTCAGCAGGCAGGTGGTGCCCTCCCTGTACCAGGCAGCCAGGGAGCGGGTGAGGGAGCAACAGGCCAGGGCAGATGGGGCAGTTGTGCATTTCACCACAGACATTTGGAGCAGCCGAAATGCACAACATGCCTACCTGGCCCTGACTGCTCACTGGTGGCAGCAGCGGGTGGCAGGAGGAGGAGGAGCAGGAGTGAGGGGGCAGGGCACAAGTGGGCCCTGATTCATGCCCAGGTCTTTGATGAGAGCCACGCTGCCGTCAACATAAGGGGAGCATTGGACACCATGGTGGAGGGGTGGTTAAGGGAGGAAGCCCCATTTGCCAGGGGGATCGTGGTAACAGATAATGCTGCGATAATGAAGGCAGTGCTGGAGGGCGGGTTCCAGCACATCCCCTGTGCTGTCCACACCCTTCACCTGGTGGTGAGGGATGCCCTGGGCCTGGGGGAGAAGGCAGCAGAGTGCAGCAGCAGCCCTCTTACCCTGTTAATTACGAAGAGCAGGCAGATTACAAGGTACTTTAACAAGAGAGTGAAGGGTGGTCACCTCTTGAGAGAGAAGCAGGTGGAGCTGGGGGCGCAGGAGCACCGCCTCGTGCAGGATGTCAGCACCAGGTGGAACTCCACCGATACCATGATGGAGCATCCGGTGAAGCAGAGGCGGGTCCTGCATGAGGTAGCCTCAGAGGGGGAGATTGGGGTGGAAAAGCCACTAGGGCGGGAGGAGTGGACCATGATGGCCCAGGCCGTGCACCTCCTTAAGCCCTTTAAGGATGTAACAGAGAGCCTGAGTGTGGCGATGGACACCCTGAGCCAGGTAAACCCCCCATGTCTGAAGTCTCATCAGGAGGATGGAAGGCTTCCTGAGGGACCAAGGCAGAGGGGAGGAGGAGCGGCAGCTTGTACCAGAGGTGGTGGCTCTGGTACAAAAGTTGAAGGAGGCAGTTTGACCCTGTTATATACAAGGAGGTTTACGTACTCTCCACCATGCTGGACCCCAGGGTGAAGGCGAGTTTGGCAGCTCACACGCCAGACTTCACCCTGAGGAAGCATGATCTGGTGGAGAGGGTGCGGGAAGTCGAGAGGGTCATACAACAGCAGCAGGGCAGCCAGGAGGGGCAAAGCAGCAGCAGCAGGAGGCCGGAGATGAACAGCAGTCTCAGGAGCAGCAGCGGCAGCAGCTCCTCGACCATCAGCCACCCTGAGTGGACCACCCCAGGGCAGGCAGCGCGGGCACATGTAATTGGGGAGGAGGTTGGCGGCAGCAGCAGCTGGCAGGGGGAGCAGGAGCTTGACACTGCGGAGCGGGCAGTGGCAAAATATCTCAAGGAGCGGGTGGTGGATCCCAACAGCGATCCCCTTCTGTACTGGGCACAGAAAGGGAAAATATGACAGGTTCTGGCCAGGGTGCCACAGGAACTACTGTCCTGCTCACCAACCACTGTGCCCAGCGAACAGGTGTTTTCAGCAGCGGGGGACNTTCTCCTGCATGTTTGCTGTTACATCCTGAACTTTCTGTGTGTCTAAATCACTCACCCAGATCTTAAACATCTGGCTCTTTGAACTTCTGCATAGAACTTCTCCCAGAACTTTTGTGTGTAAAAAGTTCTCCTGGTAAACGGCTTTGCTCCAGGCAGCTGTGGTGACTTGGTTTCCATGGCAGCCTGTCACGTCTACAGCTGCGGCTACTTTAGGCTGCCTCAGGGCAGTGTTTGTGTGAAGAATGCCTCCAGGAACTGCCTTGGGGCATTGTGTGCGTGAAAAATGCATCTGGAACTTACTTGTGGGCTTGTAAACCCAGAAGATTGAAAAATCCGGAACTTTAAGGGTTGTGTAAAAATGCTCAATATGATGGTGATGTGGGTGCTGTTGTTGGTAGTGGTGCAGGGGCACCCACCTCTCCTGGGAAGGCATCTCAATCTGGCACCACCACCTCCAGGGATTTGGAGGATTTGGGGGAGGCAGTATTTGAGGGCATCCTTCCCCACCTTGGCAGAAGCAGCCCAGACTTGTTATTCTCCTCCCATGCTTCACCCAGTAATAGCAGGACATCTTCTCCTCCCATGCTGAAAGGTGGTAGCTGGAGCAGCGTCAGAAGCTTCAGCATGGATGGTTCCATGGAGCTTGGCAGCAATGAGGGGAGTGAGGAGGAGGTGGAGGAGAGCCCTCATGCTTATGATGCTCCTCCTGTGGGAACAAAGGCAGCAGCCTTCAGCGGTGGAACGAGGGGTTCAGGAGGGTACCCGAGGGGCACTTCAAGGAAGTGATCCCACATGACAGCAGCCGGGTGGCCAGCCTGGGAAGGTAGTGTGCCATGGGAATAAGAGGAGGAATTGAAGGAATAATGGCATGATTACCCACATGAGGACCTGGCATAGGGCTTTGCTGCTGCAAGAGACATTAGAAACTAGGACAGGAGAAGGTTTGGTGCTGCAGCAAGCACGAGCAGCAGCAAACCTTCCTCCTCTGCTCATGCCAAGGGGAAGGAGGGACAACCGCATCAGGTCCCATTTCGAACCCCCTATTAGCAGCAGCAGCAGCAGCATCAGGTCACAATAGAGGATCTGGAGTTTGGACAGTTGTGGCGTGGCGGAGTGCGTCATCCAACGGCAATCAAGATCACCAGGCGGGTGGGGGAGATGATTGCCCTGGATGACCAGCCATTTAGCATTGTTGAGGACCAGGGATTCTGCCAGCTGCTGGCACTGTTGGCACCCCAGTACCAGCTTCCCTCATGCATCACCTTCAGCAGGCAGGTGGTGCCCTCCCTGTACCAGGCAGCCAGGGAGCGGGTGAGGGAGCAACAGGCCAGGGCAGATGGGGCAGTTGTGCATTTCACCACAGACATTTGGAGCAGCCGAAATGCACAACATGCCTACCTGGCCCTGACTGCTCACTGGTGGCAGCAGCGGGTGGCAGGAGGAGGAGGAGCAGGAGTGAGGGGGCAGGGCACAAGTGGGCCCTGATTCATGCCCAGGTCTTTGATGAGAGCCACGCTGCCGTCAACATAAGGGGAGCATTGGACACCATGGTGGAGGGGTGGTTAAGGGAGGAAGCCCCATTTGCCAGGGGGATCGTGGTAACAGATAATGCTGCGATAATGAAGGCAGTGCTGGAGGGCGGGTTCCAGCACATCCCCTGTGCTGTCCACACCCTTCACCTGGTGGTGAGGGATGCCCTGGGCCTGGGGGAGAAGGCAGCAGAGTGCAGCAGCAGCCCTCTTACCCTGTTAATTACGAAGAGCAGGCAGATTACAAGGTACTTTAACAAGAGAGTGAAGGGTGGTCACCTCTTGAGAGAGAAGCAGGTGGAGCTGGGGGCGCAGGAGCACCGCCTCGTGCAGGATGTCAGCACCAGGTGGAACTCCACCGATACCATGATGGAGCATCCGGTGAAGCAGAGGCGGGTCCTGCATGAGGTAGCCTCAGAGGGGGAGATTGGGGTGGAAAAGCCACTAGGGCGGGAGGAGTGGACCATGATGGCCCAGGCCGTGCACCTCCTTAAGCCCTTTAAGGATGTAACAGAGAGCCTGAGTGTGGCGATGGACACCCTGAGCCAGGTAAACCCCCCATGTCTGAAGTCTCATCAGGAGGATGGAAGGCTTCCTGAGGGACCAAGGCAGAGGGGAGGAGGAGCGGCAGCTTGTACCAGAGGTGGTGGCTCTGGTACAAAAGTTGAAGGAGGCAGTTTGACCCTGTTATATACAAGGAGGTTTACGTACTCTCCACCATGCTGGACCCCAGGGTGAAGGCGAGTTTGGCAGCTCACACGCCAGACTTCACCCTGAGGAAGCATGATCTGGTGGAGAGGGTGCGGGAAGTCGAGAGGGTCATACAACAGCAGCAGGGCAGCCAGGAGGGGCAAAGCAGCAGCAGCAGGAGGCCGGAGATGAACAGCAGTCTCAGGAGCAGCAGCGGCAGCAGCTCCTCGACCATCAGCCACCCTGAGTGGACCACCCCAGGGCAGGCAGCGCGGGCACATGTAATTGGGGAGGAGGTTGGCGGCAGCAGCAGCTGGCAGGGGGAGCAGGAGCTTGACACTGCGGAGCGGGCAGTGGCAAAATATCTCAAGGAGCGGGTGGTGGATCCCAACAGCGATCCCCTTCTGTACTGGGCACAGAAAGGGAAAATATGACAGGTTCTGGCCAGGGTGCCACAGGAACTACTGTCCTGCTCACCAACCACTGTGCCCAGCGAACAGGTGTTTTCAGCAGCGGGGGACATCGTGAGTCACCACCGCTCGAGGCTGGCTGCTGGGTTGGTGGAAGGTCCTGTTCCTGAAGGTCAACCTGCCGCTGCTGGGTTACCCTAACCTGTCCATAAACCCAGAGTGAGGGTGAGGGCACACTTGGGGGTGGGAGAGAGAGAGAGAGGCTCCCTGCTAATAGAACAGAGAGAAAGAGAGAGAGGGGGGAGACATACCCATGCTGTCACACGGCATACATGACCACAGAGAGAGAGAGCGAGAGAGACTTTCCGCTGCTAGAACAAGAGAGAGATAGAAAGGCTCCCCATTTCTAGAGTGAGACAGAGAGAGAGGAAGAGTGGCTCCCTGCTGCTAGAACGAGAGAGAAAGATACGCTCCCTGCTGCTAGAATGAGAGAGAGACAGAGAGAGACAGAGAAGCTCCCCGCTGCTAGAACGAAAGACAGAGAGAGAGGGGATGGAGAGAGAGAGAGAGAGAGGTGCAGCCTGCTCAAGCTGCCACCTGCCAGAACCAGAGAGAGAGCTCATCTGAACTCATGCTCAATGCCCACGTCCAGAAGCAAACCCACCACAATGAGATGGAAACATATGTGCCTGTGTGCCTGCCTCCCTGCACCACCACCTATTGCAATGATTGAATGAAGTGTGCCAAATCATGCAATAATTCTCTCTCTCTCTCTCTCTGTTTCTCCTATGCCCTGCTCTCCAGGGGACAATCATTCGGGGGCTTCCCAAGGCTCCCCTCTCTGAGGGGGCTTCCAAATGACTACCACGAACAGTAAGCAAAACCAGTATCCAAGTATCATATGTCACCTCAGCTTCCCAATGGGCCTCCCCATGGGGTGATCTATTTGTGACCTGAAGAAGAAGCCCTGCCACTGGGGGGGGGGGGGGGG
>QEPC01004060.1:3015354-3042936 GCA_003113815.1 Sphenodon punctatus | reverse complement strand
CCCCCCCAATCAGGGGGGCCGACACCTCCCTCGCTCTCCCCACCACTGTCTTATCAGGGTTGAGCTTCAGTCTGCTCTGACGCATCCATTCTGCCATGGCCCCCAAACACAGGGATAGCAACCAGACAGCAGGGTCTGGGTCAGCTGAAAAAGAGAGGTACAGCTGAGTATCATCAGCATATTGGTGACAACTCACCCCAAACCCTCTCACGATCTCCCCCAAGGGCTGCATATAGACATTAAATAATAACGGAGACAGAATAGAACCCTGTAGAATGCCGCAGGACAAATATAACTTTTATAATAACATTTTAAAATACATTTTGACTATGAACAAACTAAGCATTTGCATTATAACAAGGCATAGAAAGATAACTCAGGCTTCTTTGGGCCTGCCCTCTGGAACATGGGGAAAAGGGGACAACGGTGCATGGGGCCGAGGTATGGGGACGTCATCGACCTCTGCCCTCGAAATGCCCTCACTTCTGGAGTGTCCTCTTCCCATGGGACTGGTGACTCGTCTGAGGAGCTGGAAGGACAAGGATTAGGACAGCGCCTCTTCTGGTGTGATTTCCTCCCTTCCTCTACCCGATGTTCCTCCCTGCTCCTGCTTCTCCTACCAGCACGAGACTCATTCCCTCCTCACCTCGATGAGGTGGACTGTCTCGAAGTGGATAATCAACCCCAATGTGGTCCCCTGCGTCCCCCTCTTAATCTTTTTCTCGAAGATCTAAAGAACATAAAAAGATAGAACGTAAGAAGTGCCGTACTGTGTCAGAGCAATGGTCTTTCAAGCCCTGCCTGCATTCTGTCACCACAAGTGAGTGGCTGGCTGGCTAATCTCTCTCTCTGTGGTGGACTTCCTAATAGGTCATAGGGCAATCCATTCCCTGTTGTTCCAGCCCTCGTGCCTTACCTTGCATTGTGCGAATCTGCATTTGGGGGTATAGAAATACTTCCATAGCACAGACTTTGTTGGCCTGGTTTGGCCCTGTGACGTCTGCCTTGATGGGCTTTCAGCACCAGCGGTATCATCATCACCCTCTCTGAAACAGTAACACATAAACACCTACATAATATCATGCATTCATGGTGATGCCTCTGGTCCTTCCCAGACCAATATCCATTCTCCCACACCAGTGGATGGATGGTACTGCTGCCTACCCACCTCTTTCCCTTTCTCCCAGGTACAACATCACCACCTGGGATGCTGTAGAGTCTGCATGTTGAGACTCTGGCTGCTACTGCTGCTGAAAGAGTCTCTCTCTCTCTCTGGTAGACCATGAAATAAGACATGTGCAAATCCTGCTCCTCTGCTGCCACCCACTGATGCTTGGCCCACTGCTTATTCCTGACTGCCCACTCACCCACATGCCAGCAAGCTCGCTCTAAAGGATAGTCTTCTTCTTCTTCTTGTCCTTAAAGGTATATGGAACAATAAATAAATACAAACAAATTTTACAAACCTGGCAGTGGCACCTCCTCTGCCCTCCTCCTCCTCCTCTGGTGAGGAGCCTACCTCTAGCACCTCACGAGAAGGTCCAACCTGGGTCTCCATGATTTGTTCCTCCTCCACCTCCACCTTGACCTTCCTCCTCAGATTCTTCTTCCTACCAGTGCTTCCGTCACCTTCCATCCTCAGATTCCTCGCACCGACACACACAACCCACACACACACAGCTAGCCACAACAGAGAAGCCACATACAAATTCACAACCAAGCAGCTACACACAGACACAGACACCACACAGCCGATTGAACTACCGTTTCCGGTTTAGAGTCTTGTGAGATCATGACACCAAATATCAATATCGATAACAAAAACGTTACTAAAAACATTTTTTTTGTTTGAAACCTGTCCCAGTATTGATAACAACAATAACAAAAATGACACTGTCATTATAACGATAACGATAAAACAACACATTTTAATAATGACAATGACAATGATAACGAAAAACGACATGGGGCCCTTGTGCACATCCCTACCCCGTTCCATACTCCTGACTCTTCCTTGACATCCCTTGCTCAAAGTTGTAAAAAGTTCTATGGGGGCTGGTGCTGCTATTGACCGGCTTTTTGGTGGCAAACTGCTCTCTGCTAGTACTACAACGACAATGAAAAATACGACTACTACTATTTTTAAAATCATTTCTCTAGCACTACTAGGAGTACACAGCACTTTACAGTCAAAGATTGTCGTAGACAGGTTCCTGTCCAGTGGGCTTACAATCTAAGGGTATTTTCAGACATGACAAGATCACAGTGAACCACAGTGAATACCCACCTGTGGTCACTGTGCCCTGCACGTCTGTTTGGCGGCCGCCAGATGTTCGCCACACTGAAAACCCACATGGGTCAATTTTAACCACGCTTCCCAGGCTCCTGGTGCAAGAATCCCCGGAAGCATGGTGAAAGTGATTCCAGGTGGGCATCAATAAAAAGCAACGTCTGGTCAGCTATCACCGCCTGGAATCCCCAGCGGGATTCCGGGCCGTGGTTAACTCGGCCAGATGCTGTGGCGGCATTGGCCTTGCTGTCCGCCCGTCTCCCCAGAGGGCGGGCAGCGAGGGAGCGTGGAGGGGGTGGGGTCATGCGGCCGCACATTGTGCTGCGCAGCCCCGCCCCCTCCCTGATTCCCCACTGGGATCCCTGGCACGTCTGTTTGTCGTCCCTGCGTGATCCCGGCGGGGAATCTCTGGGTGGTTTTGGGGACGAGGCAAAGCCACCCCATCACGTCTGAAAACACCCATAGATGGAGAAGAGTGAAGGAGACACATTCCCATTTTACAGATGGGTATCTGAGGCTGAGAGGTTGTGACGTGCCCAAGGCCTTTCTCATAGCAAAACAGCTGATGAGTGACTGAAACATCTCCCTCCTTACCCAGAAACACTTATCCCCATCGGTGGTAAAGGTGCAGCTGGAGAGGAGGATGGCACATTTTGCAATGGTTGGGATCTTGCAAAGTAATGTCGGTGGCAAGATCTAGAAAATGGGTATAGCAGTCGAATTTTTGGTCCTCAAACTACCCAAATTGAACTATCCGAACCAGTGTTCGGTAGGTCCCCGAAATACTAAAATGTCAAAATATTGATAAACAACTATACTGAAATTCCATTTTGTCCCAATTTTTCAACTCCCAGTTCCAGAATTTGGGAATTTGAAGGGTGGAGGTATTATTTTGTTTTTTCAGGTAATTTCAGGTACCCAATTGGTGGCACCGAATCAGTTACCTCAAAATGTGGGCACCAAATTAGGCTACTAATTTCAACTCTACTGGAGACAAATGAAGAACTTATTTAGAACCCATGGTTGTCACTTGTAAAAATCAGCTGAAATCCCAGACACACGTTTGAATTTTTGTTTTAGTCAACTGCCCCTTTAAAGCTAAGAATTCGCCTTGTTGTTCTTTAATTCTCTCTCCTCACTAATCACTGAGCAATCAATCCTTCCCTCAGATCTTCCTTCCCCCTCTATAAGATTTTCTTCAGCCTGTTTGCAAATTTAGGACCCAACTCTCTCCAGGACTAAAACATCAGCACATGGACAAACCATTGAAACCTTCCTAATTATTCCTGACTGTTATAAGGCATCTGCTTATTACATCTTGGCACCCAGAGAATTACTCACAACAAAGAACCTAATGCTCCAAATAAATTCTCCAGGAAGATTAAAGTTGCCTCCTCCTAATGCAATTTTTTTAAAATTCTGTCTTTGATACAGCTGAGAGAAGCTTGCACCAAGACAAGCAAGGTTAATTCTCCTGAATTAAACTCAGTCTTGAAAAGGACATTCCCTGGTGGTAGCAGTAGGAGGATCAGGAAATCATGATAAGTGATCAGCAAATATTGTCCAGGGAAGTGTTGTTTTGTAAGATGGGGGGAGGGGTGTGTGTGAACTAATTTAGTTAATTCTCTCTTTCCCTTCCCCCTAATCATCAAATGAATAGCATGCAGCTCCTTTGCACTTCTTAAAATTGAGCCACCTCAATCATCTTATCAAAATCCATTAAACTCCGCTCTGACAAGTGTCAACATTTCTACCCAAGAATTTGAAGGAGAGAGCAGTGAAAAAACAAAACAAAATAAAACCAAACAAAAAATAACATTTCCTTGACTCCAGTTTATTAGTGAATGATCTTTCTTTACCTGCTTAGTAATGGATGGATGCAGCTACAGCAAATATTGATCCCTCAGTCTCTGATGCAAATAAAAAGCCATTTCAATGACCCAAGACAAGCCCTTTTGCTCCCTCTGGAAACTGAGCTGTTTGCATGTGGAACTTGATCCTGTGCTCCTTGAACTCAGTGACCAAACTCCCATGGACTTTAACAGTGCAGGATCAGGTCCACGTTGGCCTGATCAGCTCTGGAATTGCAGTTTAAAAAATAAGATACTCATCATATATTTATTGTGCAAAGTTTAGACTGGGAAAGAAAGTGGAGGGAAATCTCTCTCTCTCTCTCTCTCTCTCATTCACTCACTCACACGCACACACACACACACACACACCTCAAACCCTTTTGCTCCTCTGCAATTATGGGATGTGTTTGAATACAAGTCAGACTGCACCCTGCTAGAAATCTAAGATCCTTCTACTTTCTCCTGTATACACAACCCATGCAGCCACACAACCTCAAAAGCCTTTTGTTCATTACAAAAAACAGAGTGTGCTACAATTCATATCAACCTTTATTCATTTGCAATTTGGACCCTCAAAGCAATCTGAGATCTTTAGCATTCTTTATTTATATGCACCCTAAGAGAAATCCAAGATACTTTTCTTTATCATGCCCCCCCACCCCACTACCTAAAAGCTTTTTACCCATTGCAAGTATAGGGCGTGATACACATTCCTATCAATTTGGATTCCTTGGTACCCAAATAGCATTGCAAGATGCTTTCCCCTGCCCTGCAGCACCCAGCCCACCCACGCTACCTCAGAGTTTTTTGCCTATTGCAAAAAGCTTTGAGATAGTGGTGTGTGTGTGTGTGTGTGTGTGTGTGTGTGTGTGTGTGTGTGTTATAAGGGCAAAGAAGGTTGGTTTTTATATAAATATCTTATGCTAGGAAATTATAAGATAAATTCCTATTAATTTGGATTCTCTAGCACCATAACAGTAATCCAAGATCCCTTTCTCTGCCTTTGCAACACTACATCCCCCCAACATCCCTCTACCGTTAAGGTTTTTTCCCATTGCAAAGATGGGGTGTGCTACAATTCATATCAATAGGATTCATTGGCACCCAAATAACAATGCTGGATCCTTTCCTCTTCCCTGCAGTGTGCATGCACACACACACACACACATGGGCATCCTCTCCATTCCCACCTTCCCTGGCATATGTGACATGCCCCCCCCCCCCCCCCGTGTGTTTGCTTTAAGCTGTTCCAGCAGCAGCAGCAGGAGCAGTCTTCAGAAAAACCAGAGACAGAGAGGACGCTCCAGCTGCTGCTCCAGGCAGCTGATCCACACTGTAACTCCGATGCTTATCATCAGGGCTTGTCGATGGCAATGAAGACCCTCCCTGGGCAGCAGGAGGTGTGACTTGGAGGGGGGGGGGGTGAGTAGGAGGTGGAGCGCAGAGAGCTCTCTGCGCCTATAAGGAGCTGTCCAGCCTCTGCCTTGCTGATTCCAAAGCTGCTGCGTGCTCCTGAAGGTGGATTTCAGAGAAGCAGCAGTTTTGGATCAGTGCCTGCTTGTTCGGTGGGTTGGTTTGATTTTGATTAGATTTGTGTTGTTGTTTTTTTTCTCCCCCCTGCCCCAGTTTGGACCTGCTCCTTTAAGAAGATTGGTGTAGGAGTGCCTCTGCCTCTCTACAGCTTTATCTGGAGTGTCTGGATGTTGGATGGAGTGAATGAGCCCAGGAACAAGAAGCCAGCGTGGAGCCACAGACTGACCGGCATTCTGAAACTGGGAATTAAAAAGAGCTACTTGGCCTTGGGCAGAAAATGGATTCTGCCCCCAAAGTCTTCAGCGCTTTGACTGTTCTGCTGTTCAGCTGGTGGCATGGGGGATTAGCAGCAACTAACTGTAAGTAGCCCTAACCAGTAGCTTGGCAGATGCAAGGCAAGCTGCTTGTTTATTTGTTGGGGGTGTATTTAAGGGAGGGGGTAGATTCTGGGGATATAGGACGGGGTCTCGCAAGAAAGTTAGCTGAGCTTCTATTTGCAAATAGCTCAATAGCTGTTATCCGTTATTTCAAATATATTAAAGTGAAACCCACCTGGGCATCTTGTTTGCATCAGTCCTGTCTGAGGGTCTTTTTTTTTCCCACTCCCAAATTGGAGTGGTTTCATATCAGCCCTTTGCATGCACTGCTGTTTATTTTTACTGCTGTCTTAAGACTTCATTTTTCACGCAGCTGATAATGTCACAGAGATGCTTTGAGTCACCTTTGGAGAGGCTTCACATTCTGCCTTGGATTTTCTGTAAGGCTTAAGCCTTTGCCCCTTCCCCAACTGGGGGCAGTGCGCACGCGCACACACGCACACACATGCGTGTGCAAACACACACACACACACACACAGAGCACCACCGTTTTAACGCCGTCCTTGATATTAATTTGAGGATGGGCATGAAGCTCTATCTAAGCCACCCAAACAGCATTGCCCCATACTAGAGGCACAGATCTAGTAACCTTTGTTGTTTCTAAAGTCACCTCAGTTACCCAGTGAATTTACACATTCTGATCTTGGAATCCAGCCTGAGCCTGGCATGACATTTATTTAAATAGATTGGAAGGGGTTGAATGCAAAAAGGATCTCTAGCCTTAAAGATTCTGGGTACGAGGGGGGGGGGGGCTCCAATGCAGTTAGCCAAACTTGAACAAATTGCTGATATTCTAGGATTTTCCCTACTACCCTGAAAAAGGCTAGATCTCCTCTAAGTCTGAGATCTGTTTCCATTTCATCTGATGAGAAGGGTCCACGAGAAGAAATTCAAAGAGCAAAGTTTTCCTTTTTTTCTCTTTACTTTGTCACTTAGGTCATGCCCCCTATGCTTGTCACTGCAGGAAATGATCCTTGGGAGGGAGATTATGATATGCATTGTCACTGTAAAGAGAAATCGAAAGCGATACAAATGTTGTCTTTTTAAAATATATACTTACTCTTCTAACTCTTGGTGTCTTAAGGAGCCAATTGCAAATGAAATATCTGCTTTTGTGATGGCTGACCCCAGCCAAAATCTATCGATATGTTTGTTTGTGTGCTTGTTTGCTTTGGAGGCAGAAAAAAACAGCAAAAACTCAGGTAGAAACAGTGGAAGATGTTGAAGAGTCTGCATATAAAAGACATCTGAGTCTATGAAGTTTGTCCACAAGGCATTACTTGAATGGTATTTATATAAGTTCCTGCTTGTTAGGAGAAGGGATAGAGGTCAGCACTATTCCTTTCAATAGTTCAGAATCCCAAGTCAACTCTGTTTTAACGACCATAGAAATTACATAGGCAGAGAGAAATTATTCTCACCTTTTTCTGGTGGATTTTTCCTGTTTTACTGTTGTGGCAAATGCAATTTATTCCTCTTGCTAATGGGTGGCCATGGAGGAGAAAAGAAAGAATGTTTGCTAAGTGAAATGTTGCTAAAGTGATATGATGGAATTACAGGTTTCCTGATGGCCGTTATTTCTTTGAACGCTAGAGGACACTGTTGCCTTATTGATTCCGTCCATTGGGGGGTGAAGGATTAGAAAGAAGTCGATTACCCATGTTTACACAGCTGAAGAAATAGAATATTTTGAATAACCGGTGGGGGGGAGTATATTTAATAAACACCAGGAATGTCTAAATACATTTATCGCCTGCCTGCATCATTTTGTGTGTGCGTTAAGAAGATACCTTCCCATGAATAACCCAAATTTATTTATTTTTTTAAAATCCCAATGAGGTGGGGGAGGGGGATAAAAAAACTTTTCTTTGCATCAATTAAATGATGGTGAGTATGTTTTAATAACATTTGCGGATGCTAAACGGCAAGCTATTTAAGAGGGAGGCTTGCCATTACCCATGCAGTAATAAAGTTAATTTCCCCACACTAAAAAGGAAACTCAACATTAATGAGTTTTACTATTTCAGGGGTGACAGTTTAATTTTCCTGTGCCGATAAACATTTCCATTGAATACATGCCGCTTCTGAAATTTTTAGGAGTCATACTTTTTTTTTTTTTTACAAGTGCCATGATCAATGGTTTTATTATACTGTACAGATTTTACTTATTCATCGGGCAATGAATTAAGCTGGATGCCTTTTCCCAGCTGAGGAGTGACTCAGTAATAGCTACCACAAGCTTTCAGGTTTGGCTCGTGGTAATTTTTTAAACACAAACGGCAGTGGGTTTTAAAGGAAAGGGAAAATCTTTACCTTTTAAACTATCTCGGGCCGCTGGATCCTGTAAGCAGCATCAAAGTAAAAGACATACAATGGTTTACACCAATGAGCATCGGGACCAATGGTTTAATGCAGGATGGGGGAACCTTTCCCCTCCTGGGGGCCACTTTGAAAATGAGTACAAGCCCCGAGGGTTGCTTAGAAGTCAGGGTGGGAGTGTGTAGGGGATAGGCTCAAGAAAAGCAGGGTCCAGATCATGGGATGTTTTTAAATGAGCATTGAAGGAGGGGGGTAGGGGGTCCATGACCACTGCATGGAGTGGCTGCAGTGCAGGCTAACACTTCAGGTAGGCGGCTCCCAACATGACTGCCCCATCCACGGAAGCAGCCACCCTGGCCTTCATGGGACGCTCTAGATTTTAAAGGCATGCTCTATGCGTGGCCACTGCATGGGTCACGGGAGCGCACCTCTCCATGCACCACCATCACACAAGTAGTTGGACACGTGGATGATGGAGGACCATGCAAAGACATGTCTTCTTTAAAAACACCCATGAATCTGCACCATGGATCTCTCCACTATGCTTGTGTGCATGCCCTCATCTCTACTCCCTTACACTAAGCTTTTTGTTTCAGTGCTTTGGGGTTTGAACTGGATCCAGGGGCCAGATCCAGGAAGTGGAAAGGGGTCACATAAAAACTTGCCAATGGTGGCATTTGGCCCCCAAAATTGAGGTTCCCCACCATTGGCTTAATGAATACTAAAGACCTGATCCAAAGTCTGTTTTATGTTCTTCTTTGGTAAAATTTTATCCACCTCCCTAGAGCTACTCCTGGTGTGTCCCAGAGGAAATGAGAACAGAACGCGGAACAATAATCTAAGAAGAAAAGGGAACTCTCTTTTCCAGTGGAGAAATAAATGGCCCTCCCTGTTGGCTTTCCCCAGCAGTGAAAGTGCTGATCCATGCCTGGAAAAGTTAAATTAGGATTCCCCACCCCCACCCCTTTTAGATGCACTTGTATCCATTTTAGCTAGGGCTGAAACAAGATTTCATCAACATGGGAAATTTCATCAAAATCCTGGTTCCCAACACCATCTCGGTCAAATCAAGAACCTCTTGATACTCAGTAATGTCTTGGCCAACCCTTGGTGTTGGTTCGGAAGCTGCAGCTGGTGTAGAATGTGGTGGCCCGTCTCTTGACGGCGATGGGCCGATGCGAGCATATCACACCGGTGCTTCGCTTTCTGCACTGGCTGCCGGTAGGTTTCCAGGCCCAATTCAAGGTGTTGGTGCTGACCTTTAAAGCCCTAAATGGCTTGGGCCCCACCTATCTACATGAGCTCCTCACCCTCTGGGTCCTGGAGCAGCCCCTGCGGTTGACTGTGGGCACCCTCCTCGAGGTCCCCTGGGTTTCCCGGGTGTCCACTATGAGGAGGGCATTCTCCATGGCTGTGCCATGGCTGTGGAACTCCCCTCCCATTGGAAGTCCACTTGGCTGCCGGCCTCCCCTCTTTCCACAGACAATGTAAGACCTAGCTGTTCCGCCAGGCCTTTCCCGAGGGAGATAGGGTGGGTGGGTTCGGTTTAGGGTAGGGTACGGGGGATAGGGTTTTATATTGTTTTTATTTGAATTATTATTGTTTATTTTAATGTTTTAAAATGTTTTAATATGTTGTGAGCAGCCCCGAGATGCCTGAGGCAGGAGGGGGTGGCATAAATATTTTAATATAAATAAATAAAATAATAAAACATACTGTTCCATTGACTTTCCATTTACCAATATCCCGTTCCCCACTTTAATTATTGTTTTGCCATCCATTTCAAATTCCAATAGGTAATACGAATACAGGATGCAATACCGCATTTCTTACACCCCATTTTCCTGTGTACTTCCTTGTCACTCATTGGCCAGTACACAGATTCCTTTACTAATCCAGTTGCATATTGGTCAAAGCAAAGGGAACAACACAGAACAACAATTCTGACTGGAGGCACTGGAGTGGAGATTAAGAGACAGAAAGGGGAAGTTATAGGCTGGGCTATTTGCACAGGGATTGGCTCAAAAATGAGGAAACAACTAACCTGGAAGTAAAACAGTACCCTTGGCAATGCGATAAGCAGTACGTGGTAAACAGTAAGCAGAAAAATGGTAAACCGGGATGGTATCTCGTGGTATTGCGAGAATCAAGAAATCATCACTTCTTATCAAGAAATGGCTGGGAAAATTGATCCTGGTTCCTGATATGGCAAAATTTCTCATGAACAGTAATCTAGCTGCTCCTTTCGGCCCTAGTTTTAGCCTCCAACTATTTTATCTTTAGAAGACTTTTGTCAGTGGGCACATTATGAAAGCAGAGCTAAATAACAGGAGCACACTCTGAATTTTTTCTTTCTGTCTCCTGGTCCTGGTTCAGAAACTGCTCGGAAAATCCAGCGTCAGGGAGCAAGGTCACTAGACGGCATTAGAGAGATCAGAGTTACCTAATGCTAAGAAAACTTCCCTAGTTCCTTAAGCTTGTATCACTGCGGCGCTCTATGCCATTAAATAACTACAGTAACCACAGGACATCTCCCCAGGATACTAATTATTGGGAAATTGAGACACACAATATCGAGAGCCTGGCTACCTATGTCGTCCTGCAGCATTTTCATTTTCTGCATTCCTCAGGTTGCAAGAAGGGGGAAAGCATAATACAGGTAGTCTTTAGAAAATAATTATACAAAAGATTCGGTGTCTTGGTATGCTAGTTAGTGTAGAGAAGTTGCTCTTTAGAGACACTTCCTTGCAAAGGACAGCATAAGGAGATGGGCATGGGAATTGGGAGATGGGTCCTGGTTAGATGGAAGGTGTTGTACTGTAATGCTGGAAGACCATCTGGATGTCTGTAGATTAAAGGGGCTAATCCTTTCTCCATTCTTGATATCTGTGCTTCCTGAACCCAACTGTCAGTACAGTGGGTGGCCACGATCCAAAACCCTCTCTGCACGGGATCCATGGGGGTTCTGCATGGCACAATGTACGGCACTACAAAAGATGTGCACGGGGGTTCCATGTGCATGTGTGAATGAGAGTCATGTGGGGAGCACACAGGGCATGGGGTCGGTCCAACCAGCTGGAATGCCACTAAATTATCAAGAATCGTACGCTTGGCAATTATGTAAACAAAAGAATAATCAATACAAAGTAGGGCAGGTCCCTTCACTCCTTCTCTCCCGGCATATTCATCCCAGAGTCCCTTGCTCCTAATTCATCTTCACCCCTTCTCCCATGCTGCCACCTATGCCTGGAACTCCCTTCCTGAACAAATACACTCAGTTCCCTCCTTCCCAATTTTCAGATGCCTCCTCACAGCTAGGGCTGAAACCTGATCTCCACGTTTTCAAATTTCTCAGCGAGAAACATGTTTCTCGGCTCATTCTGGGGAACAAGAATGAGTCGAGAAATGGCAGATTCTTGCTGCCTTCTTGCCAAGAACTCAAAAGCTTTTGTAACTGACAAGAACTAGCTTGGGGGCACTGGGGAATGGCTTCCTCAGAGCACCTGGACTGGGGATTGTCAGTCACCGAGAGTGAAAGCAGGGATCTGCTCTGTCTCCTCTACATAGGGCTTTGTAAGCCACCAAGAGCCGGGTCCTCCACTCTCCCTGCCAGGGCAGCCCCTCAGGAAAAGCCAACGCTGCTCTCGGAAACTTGCAAAGCCCTGCGCCCGGAGGTGGGGGAGTGGGGGGCAAATCCCTGCTCTCGTCCCCTGTGCAGGGCTTTGCAAAGTGGATTGGGCTTTTCCCTTGGGTTCCCCACTCCCTCTGCCAGGATACCCCCTTTGCACAGTGGCTTGTGCTGAGGGGGAAGGGGGGAGCGGATCCCTCCTCTCTTCCCCCAAGCAGGGCTTTGCAAAGTGGCGTGGGCTTTTGCTGTGAACGATGAGGAAAAGGCCAACGTTGGCTATTTCCGAGTTGGAAATGAGAGCCAGAAGAAAACCTGCATGATTTATTTTCATTCCTGACTTTCCTACCCCTCTCCCTATGCTTGCCGTCATAGTGACTGAATCAGAAGAACCCCTGTAGAGAGTTCAGGGGTAGAGAGACAGAGTGGTCAAGTGGCTGGTTTGCTATATGGAGAATAGGATACATTTCCCTGCTTCTAGGAGCTGTGGGCCAGGAGGTGTGGCTTTGGGGGCAGGGGATGTGGATTATTGGGCACGCTTGTGCCTCAGCAATTCCTTCTTTCAAATGTAAGCGCTGCTGGGACGTAAAAGCTTTAATTCTGGGGAGGGGGTGGGAGTGAAGGAGAAAAACTTATGTTAACCATGTACTCCCCTCAAAAATCATAAAGACCCTTTAATAAAGGTGTAAGGTCCACTGCATTCTCTTCTGGGCGTCACACCTTTTTAATCCCACTGAAAACAACTTCATATTTGTGTTCAGTCCTGTAGTCAGTGGGAGTTTCGCCATCAGCTTTGATAGAGTCAGGATAACGCTCACCATAAATTTAAGCCAGACTTCCGTTCCTATGCTCTTGGAGCACCAAATCAACATGAGTATTATGAAAAATCTGTCCATCTCCAACAGGGGGGCAATCAGCATTTTAAAGAAATTCACCCTTGTTTTGATGCTTGCATGAGTCCTGAGCAATCCAGCCTTGTGTTTCTGCATTTCTCTGTTGTTTTTTGAGACTTTACTTACTGCAGATTGACGGCACATGACAATCTTGAATGAAGCCTGAGAGGTGAGAGCTTGTACTAGATGCACACATAGACTGTTTTTACAGGTGCCGCCAGGTTGTGGGGAGTGCGTGGGCATGCAGTGGCTGGGCGGGGCATGCACAGGGCTGCGCATGCAGCCCCACTCATCCCCGTGCATGGAGCAACCACCATTTTCCCTGGTTGCTCCAAGTGTGGGGTTGAATGGGGGGTGAGTGGGAATGTGTGTTAGGTGGGACGGGAGTGACACGTACCCCCACTCACTGCCCAAACCGCATTCTGCACACGGATCACGCCCGCTCATGAACTCGCAGATATCTGCATGTTCGTGAGTGGGAGAGACCCATGTAAAAGGGGCCATAATGAAAAGCCAGGTATACTTTCTTGGACAAAAGAGTCTCTTCAGAAAACAGAATTCCTTTGCTTCTAACTATAACTACGACTGAAACGAGATCTTGTTTATCTCAAGAATCTTGTTGAGAACGGGGCTCTTGATGAGATTTTAGTGATTGAGAATGAACAAGCTGAGAATTGGCCATTCTTGACATAGTTCTTGTGAGATGCTTGAATATTTTTTTTTTAATCCTCTGTGCATGTGCCAAATGGCCAGCAGGGATGTTCTGCTCGTGTGCTGCCCTTGTTCAACATGACAAGGGCCGTGTCAACGCCATCTTGGAAAAAGGAAGCTCATTCTGTGCATGTGCACACTAGTCACCCTTTTCCAAAATGGCAACCACACGGCCCACTTCATCTTGGAAAAGAGTCAGGTATGTGCAGAACAGTCCCAATTGCTATTTTGAACATGTGCAGAGTTTTGTTTTTAAAAAAATCAACAATCTCACAAGATCTCAACCCGTTAGCGAGATCTTCTCGAGATCTTGCAGACGATTCTTGATTCTGGTGAGATCCTTGCAAAGGTCATTTTGATTTCTCATTTTAGCCCTACTTCTAACATCACTTTACAGAAGACTGAACTGTGAATGAACTTTTTGAAGGTTGTGGAATGAATGTGGGTTCAGAACTGGCATAAGGGAGAAAGGAATCAGACTCTGGATATAGGTGAAAAGAATATCCAAATATAATGCTATATCAATCAGGTTTTCTTGCTTTGATACTCATTTGGTGGGTCAGATAAGCAGCCTGCTCTGACAGCAGATATGTTTGCTTCAGTTTCGTTCGGATCGTTCCAGATCGGTATGGATCAGTCTGGTTCAGTTTGACTCAGTTTGAGGGAGAATAGTCAGGTTTAGTTTATTTTTCTTGTTTGGTTTCAGGATTCAGTCTGCTTTGATTAGGTTAATAAATCCTAAGTTCTGGGCATGGAGTGATCGAATCAGATCAGTCTGGTTCAAGATTGGTTTTGTCTAAACACCTCCCCCCAAACGGAACTCTCAGACAGATACCCCCACACCCTCAACCAAACCAAATTCCCCAACAACCAGATGGATCCAAACTGAACCATCTACCCCCAAACCAAGTTCCCAAGCTCCCATACCAAGCTCCTATACACCCCAGAGAAAACCAAATCCACTGACTCTCAGACCAAACCAAGCAACAATTCCCAAACTGAAACCATGCATTGACAACTGAACCAAACTACCCATATGCAGACATTTTCTTTCCTTTTGGATCAAGAGGATAATAACTTCAAATTACAGTTTCAATGTCCGTTTCATCTCTACTATGGATATTTGGGATTATTTACGCTTGGGGTGCTGAACAGACATGCAGGATAGGCCTTATTTTAAGCAAAAAAAAACTGAACAGCAGAGAGCAACCCTTCTCCCAACATTCACCCAGTCCAAGAGATAATAGGAGGCTATGTGATGAGAGAGATTGATGCTCCCAAGCCATTCACTTCCAATGCAACTAGTGCTTCCAAGGAGTCACTTAGACACTTCTGAAGATCCAATTGCTGCCAAGACAGTGTGAAATCGGATTATGGGAGATATATCTTGCAGTCCTGAATAAGCGAGAGTGGAAAACTTTATAAGGTCACTAATGGAACTGCTGATGGCTCAAAGATCTCCATTCATGTGTCATACAGTCTAGGGGGAAGTTTGATTGACACCCTAAATCAAACAGATACTAGTGTGTATTGGACAGCTGTCACTGCTTAAAACCCAGTCAATACTACCAATCTCGCAAACAGGGAGTATTATCGAACTACAAGAATGAGCACAGGGGCAAATGTCTGCAAATGTGGCCTATTCTAAGATATTCTATTCTGGGCCTATTCTGTTCTGGGATCCTATTGTAGGTTAGTGTAAAATGGATTTCAGCAGTAACCCTCTTAGCCAGAGCAGGACTCTTTCCTTACTCCACACATGGTTTATGTTCCTTGCAACTGCGAAACCCCCTGTATTACTGTAGGAGTACAACTGTCCTTTATCAGGGCATCTCTCTAGACTAGAAGAAAAGCATCCCCCTNCCCCGCGCCCCACACACACATAGTGTCTCGATAACTGGGTTTCTACTGTGTCTTCATACTGGGCAATAGGGCTGATTCCTCACCTCCAGGCTCTGACCTGAAAAGGGCGTGGTCATGCCCAGAAGGGCAGGGTATGTGGCTCCACCCCCTTGAGAACAGACATAATGAAATGCAAATTGACCCTGCCTTCCTTCCCTGAAGCCCTGATTTCACTGGGTTATCCAAGCAAATGGTAATTAAACAGAAAGTCAGTAAGCTTTAATACAGTAAACGATGACCTTCAGATATTGAACTGGATACCAATCGGATTGTATTGTATATTGGATACCACATATACCATGATATCCAACCTAGGGACAAATCCAAAATTCCATCCAATTTCCATTTTTGACAGACCTGGGTGATTTGATTGTTCTGACTGGACTTTAGACTGGACAGAATTTTGATTGGAATTCTAGCTGAGCTGATCAAAAGTGATTTCGGCAATTTGTCCATTTGCAAAGTGGCCATTGCCGTAGAACAAAATGGTGGCTGCAGTACTTCAGAATACCAATGCAGCCCTAATCTACTCAGAAACTGGATACTAGTGGTTACTCATTTCAGCTCTAATTCATTACCATTCTCAACATGTCTTGGTGTCATTGATAATTAAATTCCCTGTATTAATTTTGTCTCTGCACTTTCTAATTGCCCTGCACAGATTTTTGCGGGCTGATCATGCCATCTGACCCCTGGATCAGCAGAATTGATTGAGTTTTAAGCAATGAGAATAGTGGCAGTAGAAAACCTAGGGAAGAAAGGAGATGCCAACACGCTGTTGTATTTTATTTTTAACTATCCCACGCTGTTAGGCAGTTAAAACACCAGAATTTAGTGGCATGATAAGGAAATTGCCCTGATCGACAGCTGTTCTAGATGTCCCCATCCACAGCCAGAATTTTCCGCAGAAATATTGTGGAGTAATTCATCACAAGAGGACATCTGCAGCCATTTGAGGGTTTGATGTGTCACTGGGGACTTTTTGTGGTCTTTGTACCAGAAAACAGTGGTGGTGGTGGTGGTTGGAGGGCAGGAGGACTTCCTTTGAACTCAAAATGTGGTTTGTGTCAAATGTAGCCTTTCCAACAGAACAGCAAACTTCCAGCGGAACTCAGCATTTAGAAAGTTCCTATTAAAGCCCATTTTCAGAAACTAGATGAGAAGTCAGAAATCCCGATCTCCTGGGCCAAATATGGCCTGAACAGGGTTTTTTAATTGGCCTCTTTTTGATTCCTGGATCTGGCTTGTGAATCCAGACTTTAACGCCAAGCACTGAAGGAGTGTGTCTGAAGGCAGGGGGTGTTTTTACACAAGACAGGTGGGCAGGGCGGTGGGGTCCGCTGTTGTTCTGTACATCAGGTGCGTAGGCGCCGTGTACGGGGGTGCTTCACAGAAGCAGCTCTATGCGTGGCCACCCCATCCACGCACCATCCACCCCGTTCATGCACAGGGCACTTTGGATTTTCCTGGAGTGCCCTGTGCTTGGAGAGGGTGGACGGAGCATGGGTCATGGAAGCGCACACCCCCCATGCACCATATTCAAATGAGACATCCCCCACATGGATAGTGAGTGTCTATGCTTGGAGGTGTCTCATATAAAAACAAAACACCCACGGAGTAGAGATGAAGAAATACACACAAAGGTACAAGCTGGCTCTGCAAACTGATCGGTGCTCTGGACCCTTCATTGCCTTGTCTTGCTCTCAGTGGACCCTCATAGACCTCCATCTCTCAAGCTTTTCTATAGATGTATTGGTGCAGATGGACGATCTGGCATTGCCAAGGAGATACAAGGACACAGACTCTGTGTCAAAAGTAAACCATAGTTTGGTGGGAGAGGAATTCGATGGCTGTAGAGAAGTCACAGGACATGGGATGCTATCATCCTCCTCCTGTACTCAGCGCTGGTCAGACCTAGTGCTGAAACAGTAAATTTCCTGATTACCTGATTCAGTACTTGTGGGTAATACCTGCAATTTTCGGGTCTTGCTTTGGGCATCTGAAACAGTACCCGAGCACCATTCGAGTGCCCAAAAAACCAAAAATATAGGTTTCTGGGGTTTGAGTACATGACCCCCCCACCCCTAAAAATACCCCCCACATTTCCTGAAATCTGAGACTGGAAGTCAAAAATGGTATTTTGTTATTTCAGTTGTCAGTATTTCGGTATGTTGGGTGCCCAATTGGACACTAATTTGGGTTTCAAGATCCAAAAGTTTCAAGTCAAATCAGGATTTGACAAATTCAGTGGGGATACCCATTTTTGTGAACCCCTCAGACCTCTTCTGGAGGCCTATATTCAGCCTCCATTCCACCATAGATAGCATGGGAATAATAATGATCTACTTCACAGGGTTGTTGTGAGGGAGAATTAAGTAAGGGTGGTAAAGCACTTTGAATTCTGGAAGTGCTATATAAATGATATATAACAATCATAACTATGCGATATCACTAATCTCACTGAATAAGTAAGTTATGAGTCAAATGGCATGGTGTTTTCCTGGGATCTTCAAGTGATGTCCCAATCACTGGGACCACTGGGTGAGAATAGAGTTGTTTTAATAATTATTGTTCCTTTTCTTGGACATGTCCCAACCTCATGTTGAAATTAGACACAAGTTTAAGAGCTGTGTCCCTCAGAAATCGCTGCATTTTAAAAATCTGACTCTGCCAATTAATAGAACTGAAACAAATTTTCACCTTTAGATTCACAATTGAATTTGATTATCCGTTCGCTGAAATAAATACCTCAATTCAAAATTGTAGCTCCTGGGAAATGTATAGGATTTATTACTCTGGCAGATTGTATCTATTGATTGAAAGATAGATAGATAGATAGATAGATAGATTAAAAGCATTTAGTATCCCGTCCCTCCTGCCACAGGCAGTTCGGGGCAGCTTACGACAGTGTACATCAACAATTAAAATCCTAAAACTATAAAATATACTATTATACCCTCATCCCTGCCCCCCCATCTCCCCCTCCAAATACCTGGTGGAACAGCTAGGTCTTGCAGCTTTTACAATAGGAGGGGAGGTCCAGGGTCAGACGCAACCCCCCACCGGAATGGAGTTCCACAGCCTCGGCATGGCCACCGAGAACGCCCTCCCCTGTGTGGCCCCCCAGAAGACTCAGGGGACCACAAGGAGGGCATCCCTCTGATGACCGCAGGGGCCGGTGCAATACCTGGGGGGTGAGGCGGTATCGCAGATAGGCAGGGCCCTGTTGTTGTTGGTAGTTTCATTATTTGGCACTTTGGTACAACATAGGGTGGAAACACTCATAATAGTGGTTCGCTTTGGCCCGCTGTGGCCTGGGCTGCACAGGCACGTGTGTTTACGCACCGCCAGATGTTAGCACAGTGCTGCCCCGAGGCAGGTAGCTAGCTAGCCTGGGCTGTGTCCTTGGTAAATCTCTGAGAATGCAGCCCAGGCTAAAGGCTGCCCATGTGGGCCAATGCAGACCAACACAGGCTAGCATGTGTGCTGATCCCCATCATTCCCGCCTCATGGCAGGAGCTGCCATGGTCGAGTGTTATGGCTGGCCGCCAGGTCTGTCTGTCATGGCATGGGGCAGGGTGCTGGGAGTAGGGTGGGGGAAGCTCCTGCATGCTAGGGATGGGCGAACGTGGTTCGGAAGTTCAGAGTTCGGATCAAACTCGACCAGTTCGGTTGACCGAACTGAACTTCCGAACCAAACTCGGTTTTCGAACTGAACCAAATCGAATTTCTGATCTCGGTTCGGTTCGCCCATCCCTACTGCATGCTTGTTTAACTTCCTGCCCTACGCAGGGCGTGCAGCGGTGGGATGGCTCTCCAGGTGTGGGCATGTTATTTCAGTGGCTGAGGTTTCCTGCCCCGGGTCAGGCCTGGGAGCCACTGTGCTGCTTACATGTGTGTTTTTACCCATGATAACTAGAACTGAAACTAGAAGCAATGTTGCTTCTCACAAAAACTGATGAACTTGGAAGCTTAAACAAACAAACAAAACCCGTTTTTAATCCAGAGAACAAATTTAAGTTGAATCTGACTATTCAAATATGGTGAATTCATTGAATTAAGAGTTTGCTTTGAATATTCACCTTAGCTCTACTAATTAGATCAGGGAGTGGGCAAGCCGTAATTGTGATCCTGTGGGGGTGGATCACAAGCTATTCTCCAGAAGATCACAATGTGGGTATTGGAACCAGCCCCTCGGAGTGTTTGACCCATGCCCTGGGGGGGAGACAAGCTAGGAGAACTTCTCCAGTGCAGTAGGGAAAGGCTATATTTAAAAAGGGAAGTCTTCCTCTCCATTCCTGAGACCACTTGCAGGGAGCTGAGAGTCAGCAGTAAGAGTCCCAACCTAGACCTCTATTGTTAGTGGAAGGATTCGGTTAGATTGCCCTAGGTTGACATCTGACTCACGTCTCTCATGTATACCATATGTCAGGCCATCTCTGAATTAACTCTTGAAATCTAACGGCTAAAGGGTTGGACTTAAACCTGGGAGATCATGGTTCAAATCCCTCTTTATCATAGAACTGAAATTATACTGCAAAAAATGTGTATACCCATTGAATTCCTAGTACCTGAATCAAACCAAATATTTCAGGTAACTTTCCGTATCTAAACTGTTTTTCAGTTGGGTACCCAAAATACCGATATACTGATGTAACTACAACTGGTATAACAAAATATCAATTTCATCCTGAATTTGGGGATTATTACAATATTTTGTTATATCAGTGTTAGAATTTTGGTATTTTGATTACTTGAATAGTATTCAGGAATCATTTCAAATACCCCAAACAGTGCCTGAAAATGTGGTTATTACCCATGGTTACCCGTTTCAGCTCTAGCTGTGAACTAATTGGGTGGCCTTGGGCAAGTCACTATTAGTTCCCCAAGTCAGTCTTAGTTCCCCATTTGTTGAATAGGAATAACTAAGACCTATCTTCCGGGTTGTTGCAAGGTTAAACTCAGTACAACTTCTGGAGCATTTTGGACACTGAAAGGGCTATATAAATTATTGCTAATTACTAATGTAGCAATAGTAAAGAGAGATGATTGTTACAATTAGAGCAGGAACTGGAAGTCAGTCTGCTATCTACCTTTTGTGTGACTGTGAATGATCACTTGTAGTGCTTAATTTATGGGTGAGGGTGGGCGAGGGACTTGTCAAGGCTCAGTCCTGGCAATTAAATTCAAGTGAGCTCTGAGCCACAGGAAATGTTCCCAGTCAGAGGTACCAATCCCACATCCTGCAGATCATTAATGCAGCCGCACACACCACTGTGCAAAAACTGTGAGCACTGCCATTGCTGGCACATTGTGCTATGTGGAAACTGCGTAGGGGATCCACAGGGCATGGGATCAGCTCCAGAGTAGGGCTGAAAAGGCAAGCTGCTGTGGTAGTTTTTTCCTATGGAACAAGCTTTTTCTCAATGAGCAGCATGGTACGATAGAGACATTCATTCCGCTACTTTCATTCCACTACTTCCACCGTTTCACTACTTTAATTCCACTACTTCCACCGGCCGCGAAATAGAAGAACAATGTTTGTTCCGACAGTTTTGATCTTCCGCAATTTCCATTGGCACTGCAAAGGAGCAGAACAATGTTTGTTCCAGCAGTTTTCGAAATTGTTCGGACAGTTTCCGAATTAGCGGAATGCCGGCAGAAAAACTGCAGAAAGTCGTGGGCAATTCTGAAATGGTGGAACAAAATAGCGGAGCGGAAAGGAGTTGCTTATTCAGCCCTACTCCAGAGTGCACAACCCCAAATAAGAAAGAGCAGGAAAAGGTCAATATTGGCCATTTCAAGGTTAGAAACGAAAAAGCAGGGGGGGAAACTGGATGGTTTATCTGGCTTTCTTTAATGACTTTTCTGTTCCACCTCATTGTGCTGGCCATCATTTTGAGTGTAAACAGACAGATGGCAGCTCCACTTCTGCCTGGGCCGGCCCACTTCACCCTTGGGTTGGCCAGTTGATGGAAAGGGCGCCTGCCAGATTGCAAGCAGAGCAGGCTGTGGCTGCTCTACATGCAGAACTCCAGAACATTCCGGCGCATACCACACCGAGTGCACCGGTCAAACCCAGGGCGACAGTTGAACATGGAGCTGCTGTCCATTGGCTGGGTGGAACCTGGCTCCATGCCCAGCTGTCCCTTGCCCCATTCAGCATCATGGAATTGTGGGTGCAGCCTAGAGTACCGGGCAAGTACCCACAACTATATCATGCGGGGGGGCGGGGGGCTCTGGAGAAACTGCTGGTTCATCTGTTGGGGACCCAGGCAGGAATGGAAGTGAGCAGATGTGGGAGTACACTGCCAGAGCAGTTCCAGCGGCAGCCAGGCTCTGTGACCTTTTTGGGGTGAGGTTGTCAGGAAGTTTGGTGTGCGGTGTCATCAATATTCTGAGGACACCCAGCTTTACCTCTCCTTTTCATCGGACCCAGGCCCAGCAGTCTTGGTGCTTACCGGGCGTCAGACATCTGTGGGGAATTGGATGAGGGTGAATTGACTAAAGCTGAATCCTGACAAGATGGAGATGATGCTGATGGGTAAGGTGGTGGGGGTGACGGCCCCCATCATTGATGGGGTCTGCCCTCTGCTGGTTCCCCAGGTACAGAGTCTGGGGGTGCTTCTTGATTCACAGCTTTGCTTGGATGCTCAGGTGGAGTCTGTGGCAATGAGTGTCTTTCGCCAACTACATCTAGTGCGTCGGCTTCGGCCGTATGTTTCAGACTCTGACCTGGCCACTGTCATCCATGTTTTCATCACCTCTAGGCTAGACTACTGTAACGTGCTCTACGTGCGGCTACCCATAGTGATGGTTTGGAGACTGCAGCTGGTGCAGAATGCGGTGGCCCGTCTTCCGGTGGGACCGGTTCTTCAGTCTCTGCACTGGCTGCCTGTAGTTTCTGGGCCCAATTCATGGTGTTGGTGCTTACCTATAAAGCCCTAAATGGCCTTGGTCCTACCTACCTGTGGGACTGCCTCACTCCTTGAGTCCTGGATCTGCCCCTGCATTCATCAGGGGGGCTCTCTTTGAGGTCCCCTGAGTTCAGCGGGGGGTCACAATGGAGAGGGTTTTCTCAGTGGCTGCTCCGCAGCTGTGGCACTCCCTGCTGTTGGAGGCCCATTTGGCCCTGGATCTCCCCTCTTTTCAATCCTGTTGTAAAGCGTGACTGTTCCACCTGACTTTTGATGGGGAGGATGGTTGGGGGGGGTTGGGGGTGGCGAGGGATACTTTAATCCTCTCTGTTATGAATGCTTTAAGTTTTGTTTTTATTTTTGTTTTGATTGTAAGCCGCACAGAGCTGCCTCTGGCAGGATGGACGGGGTAGAAAACGTTAAAAATAAATAAATAAACAAATAAGTAAAAACACTCATAGATTAAATCACAGGAACTCCTGTTTTATATTCAAGTGTAGAGATGCAGGTTAGTCCAGTGCTAGCTGGAGAATAGGGCTTGTTCCCCAGCTTTGACAAGCTCTGAACCAGGAAGTGTGGCTTGTGAGGCAAAGGGCATGGCTTCTGGGGCAGGTTTGGGTCCTGACAATGCATATTATAAATTAAGTGCTGGTCCAGCCTCTCTGTGCACTGCTACTAAAGTCAAATTCACAGAGTTTTTGTGTGTTTTGGATGTTGTGGGACTGAAACATTAATGTGAACGCCTGGAATGAAAAATATCACAGAAATGCAAAGGATTTGTCTAGAGATTGGAGGAGGAAGTGTAAGCAGCCAGTTTTGGATTTGGAGGAGACCTATTTTCAGAGTTTATATTTGAGCTTCAAACAGAGCTGATTTAAAAGGGTGAGTTCAGATTCCACAATGCCTGCGGTCTTGCAAGGTCTTCTCAGGAGAATTTGGCTGTCTTTGCTCTAATATGAATACAGAATCTGGCAGAGAGCAGACCATTCCTCCTCCTCCTCCTCCTTGGCCGTCATCGTCATCAATCATAAATCAATCATCATCATCAACATCATTCTTCAGGTGGAAGCAGGGATGAAGCTTGTAGTTTGTCACAAGACCATGAGCTAGCGGAGCTTAAGTAGGAGTTTGATGGACCAGAAAGACCAAATCAGAAAACCTTAGGGCTGAATACCTTCATAGTTTATCCTAGAGCTAGCTGCTTAGGACACAAGGTTCCAAACCTGGGAAGAAGTAGCCAGTAAGAAGACATACGGGAGACTTTCTAGAAATAGTGGCATTATGGTGATGAATTGGGTTGCCACCTTTTGTAGTTTGATCCTGAGACTCCCATAAGCCAAAATGGGTGGTCTAGGCCTATTTTGTCCCAGCCCAAATAAGCTATAGGCCAAAACTGGTCACATGGTGAACTGTTTGCCTATTCACACTGATAAACAAGGTACTTTTGTGGAGGAAACCTAGAGTACATCATTAGCCAGCTGTTTTGGCACAAAAGGTCTAATATAGCCTAATAGCTAAGGTGCTGGACTTGGCTCTGGGGGACCAGTGTTCACATTCTGTCTTAGCTATAAATTCTGTTGAGAGGCTTGGACAAATTGTTCTTCAACCTCTGTTCCCCATCTGTAAAATGGGAATGCATGTGTCCTTATGTTCTCCACCCCTGACTATCCTGGATTGTAAGCCCCTTGGGATCGGGGAATGTCTTGCAAATTGTAACTGTGAAGCACTAGGCACATTAAGGGTGGTATATAATGCCCCTGCCTTTTGTTTTTTCTTTGTTTTTATGTCCATGCTGACCAGGAGAAAGGGCTAGATTTTCAGGGGAATATATTTTCGTTGAGCAATGAATAATTCATCTGTCACTCATACCCATGAAAACAAACAAACAATCCCAAAGCCCTTGCAAACATAGGAACTCATTAGGAGAGCTAATCCCGCAAATGGCTGAACATAGAAGAAAACGAGCTTTTGTTTTAAAAGGCAGATTTGCTCCAATCTTCTCTAATATGAATTGCTGGTGGGGGTATTATTTAAGTCAAACAAATTAGCGGCATTACTCAGTATATGAGTTCCTAAATATTTAATTGAGGATAAAGGGACGATCTTGTCCAACCGGGCAACAACCAAAGAAGAACTTGTTCTTTCAAGGACTAATTTGAGGAGATAAATTAAAACTGTATAGATATAGTAGGGGAAGGTTGCAGGCAAGCTAAAGACCAAGTTAAGCCATTGCTGAATGCAACTATATGGAAGGGAAAGGGGGTGGACACCCATAACCCAATGCAGATGAGTTAATTGAAATGGCAAAGAAGCCCATCTGAGAGTTATCAAGCTGCTTGATGAGGGCTGTTTTACTCAGCTAGGTGGGGGAAGAACGGGCCATAAAAGTTTGGCCTGGGGTGTGTATTAGGACCACTAGGAAGAGGTAGATCCTGTGGGTACACATCCAGTTTTCTGGATGGCCCCATGGGTGGAGATAGGTGGGTGACGTGTGTAGGTGGGTGTGCGCTGAGAGTGCACACGCACAAACACCCACCGCCCGTGATAGTCACATGGGCGAATACCCAGAGCGCCCCACCCACCCACCACTGACCCGTTTCCACAGACGCCCCCGACCCACCCCACACCCGCTGGAACAGCCAGCGGTGGGTGGGGCCGTCCATGTGAAAACAGCCTATGTGTTAGCGTACTTTGTGCCTCTCGATTTCCACTTCAAATTGGAAGTTTTGAATTGTTGCTCTAGCAGTTTGAGCCTCATTCATGGTAAGTTGTGCTGGTCAGGCAGCAGTTTAGTCCCAACAGTGGATTGCATTTTGATTTAGGTTTACTTTTAATCCTTGAGTGTTTTGTACTTTGAGTGGCTGGCCTGGCAACCGGCGGTGGAATGGCGTCAAGGAAGTCAGATCCTCATGTTGAGTGAATGACATGACCAAGTGGGATCTCCCTGACCAGGATTGGACAAAGGCATGGGATCCCACCCCTCCTGCTTGGTGCTCTGGAGCTCGCTGATATCCAGGTGCTTTGCTGTTTATTGTAGGGTCACCACCTGTGTTCGCACACACATGGCTGATCTCCCTTGGACACACGGAGGCTGCCCCCCTCTGCTTACTTGCATTTCAACCACTTGTAGCAACTGTCCATTTTTTCCCCTTAGAAAAGGTCCCAAAATTTTGAGGCACCAAACACACATTGGCACTGAAACCAGAACATAAATTTGAAATATAAATTTTTCCTCCCCTGCACATCCCTGATGCCCTTGACTATGTCAGTACCATTTTTATTCTAATTAGTGTGGTCTACATCTGTTCCCGAGCCTAATGATCTCCAGTGAAGCAGAAGCTTATACATAACTGAGCTCCAGGCTCTGAACTAGACCACCAGTGATGGAACAAGTAGGAGGAGCTGGCTAGACAGAAAATATCAAAAGCTGGGGGTCTGAGAAGGGGCTCCCCTCAGAAGCTGGGAGCCCAGAGGGAGGAGAAAAAGCTCTGGAGGAGCCACCATTTGTAAGCTTCGTGGTGATCAATTATACCAATGTTTTCTCTTTTTTGACCTCTTTTTCCTTACTCTAGGTCCCTTTGAATTATTTCTGTGTCCTCAGAAAATTGCAAAATCAGTCTACCTTTCAGATAATTGGAAGCCACTTGGAGAGAGCATAGCGAGCCCGTCTCTGATCAGATGTAAGGGGCGTTGGGAAAGCATGGTTGGGATCTAGTTGGAATTGTTGCGACACATTCACAAACACCAAGATGCTCTTAAAGGACTCTGGTGCTAAAGCATTTTAATTAGAACATTCAATTTGACTAGAAATGATAAAATCTTCCTGATGCATGTAGCTAGTAGCTAGCACAGTCCCCCTCAGGCTTCTTTAGAAAAGAGCTGCACATCAGTGGAAATAATCTGTTTACTGTGTGTTTTGGCATTTGGATTACACAATCCTTCACACCCCCACATTCGTCAATTACTGTTTGCAAAAACCCAGAAACTCTCTCAGACAAGTGACAGAAATGCACTTTTTCACCGTCTCTTGGGAATTGTCGTAATACAGGGTATTTTCAGACATTACGAGATCACGCTCAACCACAGTCAATACCCTGTGGTGGGGAATGGTCCCGTAACGTCTGTTGGGGAACCGTAAGTTCCCCCCCAGATGTTTACCACGCTCAATCCCCACCAGGAATAACATTCACCACGCGATCGGCTGAATCCATGGGGCCGGCGCCGATCGCGTGGTGAAGGTGATTCCCGGTGGGGATGAAGGGGCCTGTCACGTCTGGATGGGGATTATGGCCCGGAATCCCCACCGGATTGTGGCCCGTGGTCATTTTGGGCGGGCGTTGTGGCTGCATTGGCCACAGCGCCCGCCCGTCTCGCCAGAGGGCAGGTGGCGAGGCAGCGTGGAGGGGGCGGGGCCGTGTGGCCGCACGTTGTGCCATGTAGCCCCGCCCCCTCCCCGATTCCCCGCCGGGATCCCTCAGCACGTCTGTTGGCCGTGCTGGAGTGATCCCAGCGGGGAATCTGAGGGTTGTTTCCGTGACGGGGCGAAGCCGCCCCGTCACGTCTGAAAACACCCAGAGTGTGCTGGATCTTCCATGGTGAAAGACGTTGGCAACAACGGGCACAGCCACATGAGATGTAAGGGCCTGATCCTGGCATGGCCCTGCGGCAGTCAATCTCAGCTGCCACACTGTGGGCCAAGCGCAGAGAGCCAGGGATATAGTATCCAAGGAAGCTGGTTGTACTAGCCCTCTTGGAGCAGCCACTGTGACCAGGGAGGGCTGAGGTGCCACCCACAGGATCAGCCACCCAGTCCTGCCCTGACTCCCTTCCTTGTTCCGACTGAGACCTGACCTTTCTCATCTTTGTGGTTTCAGGAAGAGCTGAAAGGCGAACCTGCAAAATGAATATACCCATCAAAACTGCATTATCCAATTCAGTAACATTGGGTACTAATTGGTTCCTGGTTAGTGACTGATGGACTCCTTGATGCAATGATTTACCTCCCCCACCCCTCCTGATTTCTGACCCAATGATCCTGCAGACACATGTGCATGCATGTGGTTTCCATGGGCCACAATGTGCCCACAATAGAGATCCACGCGGTTTGTGTGTGGCTGCACACACGGCTGCATGCAGGACCCGGGGGGGGGGGGGGGGGGGGG